>CM038466.1:66005644-66605644 GCA_021464415.1 Lonicera japonica | reverse complement strand
TCTGCTAAAGAGATAGACGAGAAAGATCACTGGTATAAGTTAGGGGTGGAAGCCCTTCGTCAGGGTAATTCTGGTATTGTTGAATATGCTTACCAGAGAACAAAGAACTTCGAGAGACTATCTTTCCTTTATCTGATAACCGGTAATTTGGATAAGCTGTCCAAAATGATGAAAATTGCTGAGGTTAAGAATGATGTTATGGGTCAGTTTCATAATGCATTGTACCTCGGTGATATAAAGGAGCGGATTAAGATTTTGGAGAATGCTGGCCATTTGCCTCTTGCGTACATTACAGCTACGGTCCATGGGCTTAATGATATTGTAGAACGACTTGCTACTGAATTGGGAGATAATGTACCTACTGTGCCTAAAGGCAGGTCAGCTTCTCTTTTGATGCCCCCGAGTCCCATAATGTGTGGTGGTGATTGGCCCTTGTTGATGGTTACTAAAGGGATCTTTGAGGGGGGTCTTGATAATGTGGGCAGGGGTGCACCGGATGAGTATGAAGATGCGGCTGATGCTGACTGGGGTGAGGATTTGGAGATTGTTGATGTGGAGAACATGCAGAATGGAGATATTGCTTTGGTGCTTGATGATGAGGAAGTGCACGAAGAGAACGAAGAGGGAGGTTGGGATCTTGAGGATCTTGAACTTCCTCCCGATATGGACACACCAAAGACGTCAGCTAATGCTCGATCGTCGGTCTTTATCGCCCCTACTGCTGGTATGCCTGTTAGCCAAATTTGGGTCCAAAAATCAACTCTAGCTGCCGAACATGCGGCAGCTGGAAACTTTGACACGGCCATGCGTCTGCTAAGCCGCCAACTTGGCATAAAGAACTTCACTCTGTTGAAACCGTTGTTCATTGATCTTCACACTGGGAGCCATACTTACGTAAGGGCCTTCTCCTCAGCTCCGGTGATCACGGTCGCGATTGAGCGGGGGTGGACCGAGTCAGCTAGCCCAAACGTGCGGGGCCCACCTGCACTCGTGTTTAACTTCTCCCAATTGGAAGAAAAGCTCAAGGCCGGTTATAAAGCTACCACCGCCGGGAAGTTCGGTGAAGCCTTGCGCCTTTTTTCGAGTATTCTCCACACTATTCCCTTAATTGTGGTCGAGTCGAGGAGAGAGGTGGATGAAGTGAAGGAACTTATTATCATTGTAAAGGAATATGTTCTTGGTTTACAAATGGTGGTTAAGAGTAAAGAGATGGAGGGAAAGAACGCTATTCGTCAGCAAGAACTTGCGGCTTATTTCACCCATTGTAACCTACAACAACCTCACTTGAGGCTCGCCCTCTTGAATGCGATGACTGTTTGCTTCAAGGCAGGGAACTTAATCACAGCAGCCAATTTTGCCAGGCGGCTCTTGGAGATGAATCCAACTGTTGAAACCCAAGCAAGGAAGGCCCGCCAAGTGCTGCAGGCGGCTGAGAGGAACATGAGGGATGTAAGTCAGCTTAATTATGACTTTAGGAACCCGTTTGTACCCTGTGGAGCCACGTTTGTACCTATATACCGTGGGCAAAAGGATGTTTCGTGCCCGTATTGCAGTTCGCATTTCGTGGTGTCGCATGAAGGGCAGATTTGTACCGTGTGTGAGCTTGCGGTGGTGGGATCTGACGCATCTGGTTTAATGTGTTCTCCTTCTCAGGTAAGATGATTTAAAATTTCTTAGCTTTTGCTATAAAAAAAAATACTTTCAGCAGTAACAGTACTGGTTAATCTTGTTGATTTTATATTTTAAAACTACGAGTTTTCAGTGGTTTTTTATTCTTATAATAATTTTTTTTCCGCCCGCCTCCCAATTTTATCCTTGCTTTCTCTGCACATGTCATATTCATTGTAATAATAAAAATTTGTGTAAGAATTTTGATTTGGGTATTCTTATGACGTGTGGGAATTTAGTGTATCAGGTTAAGTGGCACTTTGTTGCCATGATTTTGTTGAGACTGGAATTTGCCTTGGCAAAACAGGAAATTATTATGTTGTTAAAGTAAAAGTGCATTCGGTGAAATGCTTTTCTTAGTTGATAGATGGGGTTTAGTGTTTTAGATTCCTTTTCTTTTTCAGTTCAATTTCATCATTTTTGGAGGTATTGTTTTCTTTAGCTTTTGTATATGTGTTTTTACTAAGTATGTATTTTTCCTTCTCTAGGCAAAAATTTGAAGGATCTTTGGTAGTGAATGTTAGTAGTGTTATTAAGTACAAGGGTATTTTTGGATACGGAAATTATTTGAAATAAAAGTTGAATAAAATAAATGACTAGAATATGACTCAATTACCCATAAGGAGTTGGTCCGGTTGGTAAGAGAGGTTCTCTGCTTTTTAATTAGGGTTCGATCCTTGTGAGAGCACTCTAGGAGTCTTTTTGTGGACAGAAACTCTTGAGAGTTTAAAACTTCCAATTGCACTACGCTGATGTGGGAGTGCTGATGTGGGGGAGTGCGCCTTTAATATCGCTTGGGGAGGAACTAGTAGAGGTGCATGCAAGTTGGCCCAAACATTCCTTACCGTGAACCTAAAAAATTAGTATGACTTGATTTAAATAAAAATACTTTAATTATCATTTAAGCCGAATGTCATCATATATTATAGACTATATAGGTTTAACTTTGATGATTAAGAATTTATGATTATTTGGAGTATTTGGCATCTTAAAAAAAGTCACATATAAAACTTTCACTAACATGCCTATGCTACTAATTAATATTAGTAGAGGTAGTAGTAGCCACTTTTGACAACTTTAATAACATTGTTAATGGAAATATAAGCCTTCACCTTGGATCCACTCCTGATGAAGTCATCTTTTCTTAGTAAAAACTAGATAGAGAAGCATAAATAAAATAGGGCTCTAAAAAGCACTTCGTATTGTACCCACAAACAGCCAAACAAGCCCTTGATGGGGTTCACGTTCTGTTAAAAGAAGCCTTTTTACTGTTGATGATATTTGGTGAGATGAGGAATCTAGTGTTAGCCTTTTCAACTATATTCAATTATTCACCTTAGTGGGTGAAATGATAATTAAATTTTTCATTAGCAGAAAATTGTATTTATATAATAGACTAAATTGCACCAATGCACTTAAACTATAAAAGATTTCAAATTGCCTCCTAAACAACCTTTTAAGACAACTTGCTCCTGCTGGACCCTCGGTGAGTTATTTCCAATGGTTAGGGTGCAATTTGGCTTAAAAAATTGTTTAGGGTACACAAGTTGAAACCTTTGCATTAATTTGGGGTGGATTGGTGTAATTTATTCTATATAATAATTTTACATGCACCCATTTTTAAATTAAACTTTTATATAATTTTTTTGTATGGATGCTTTCCGTAGTTAATACATAATACATTAAAAACTAAATTCCACAAAAGATTTACCCCTTCAATTAGCAGATAATTTAAAATGCCCCACACACGAGATAATCCACACATCAATTTCAACTCACGGTCAAAGACAACCTGATTAACAGAGCTTATAGGACAACTCCAAAAGGATCCAACCTTTGGAGTCCTCGAATGAGGTTATTAACCGAAGTTTCTTTGAAGACTGGAGCGATGTGGGATATCTCACAAACAGAGCGTGTCCACTAGATTAAAGCACCAAATTTGAAAAATAATAGTAAGAAAGGACAGGAAAGGACGGAAATACTACTCTTACTTTAATTTAGGATTACACCAAAGTAATTATTTATATTGTCAAATTAATATAAACTTTAAAAATATACAATACAATTTTTCAAAGAGAATATACAACTTTAGCAATACGGTTATTCTAAATCTATACAAAAATTCTTACTCCATGGCACGCACCATGTAATACATGAAATTCGCATTTGCATGTATCCTCTTTCGTCTCTCTCCTCTCAATGACTGTTAATTTGTACAAAATATTATATACTTGTTAGTATATTTAGTACTACACGAAAATGAATGAAGTGCCTATGAAATTTTATTAAACCACACATTTGTGTTTCGTTTATCTTTATTTTTATTTAATTAATCTATAAAATAAGGAGTAATTATCTTTGAATTTTAAAAGGATATAAACGATAAAAAATTGTGATTAAAATTATAAAATATTTTTCTTATAAAGAATGATGCCTTTGATCAGGATTAAATAGAGAGTAAAGATATTGGCACTCTCAATATTTTGAAAATACTCTCACTTTTCATTTGATTCTTGACAACCAAGTAATTTATATGTTACTCGCTTGTAAAGAATTGAATATAAATATGATAATACTTTATTCGATTGTCAATGATCAAGATATATAAACTTATACTTGTCCTACAAGAATTGAATAATAAATACTTTACTCAATTGTAAACGACCAAATAATAGGAGAGTGTTATAAAGAGTAATATTTTTTAAAGTGTCAGTATTTTCGTCTTAAATAAAATTTAAACAAAAATCCAGAAACTTCTGCAACTAGCTTTATTTTCCATACAAGTTTGCAACCTTTCTTTATTTCATTTACTATACAGGAAAGAAATAGTCAACTCCGCAGGTAATAAAAGGAAAAAGCACAGGGCTCGAGGGTGGATTGCAGGACGACAATATTCTTTGGGATTCGCCCTGCTGCATTAGCAGCTTCTGCCAATCTTGAATTTTTTTGAAGTTCCCTTAATTCATTCCAATTTAAGAAAAAAAAATAGTAATAACCACAGTAAAAATTGTGGACATCTCAGTATCTCACATGGGTACAGGGTACATGTCCCACCTCTTTTATTTCTTTACCCTTTGTTTATAAATTTTTTAACACAAATGACAAGATCAGTTTTATGAAATTTCTTGCAATTAGTTAATATTTATTATTATTTTTTTTACGAGCAATGATAAACTTGGATAATTCTTAAAGAAGTGGATTAATTCGGGACGTCTTGCGTAAATAATCACACTTTTAATTAATGAGATAAAGTCATTAATCAAAATTTTAATTTTGTGCAAAGTTAATTATATCCAAATTATAAATACATTGGGCATTTATAAAAGTGTGACACAAATTTTCACACAAGAATTCATTATTCTATTTACAGTAACTTTAATATGTGATCTAAGGGCACATATTATCATATTTCTTCATAAAATTTTAGCACTGGTAAATGATTTGTGAATTTAATTATGCTTCTCTAATGTATTGATTCTACAAAAATAAAGAAATGCCAAAAGTGTTAATAAGTCAGAACATAAAATAATCTGAAGAGAAATAGAGTGGAAAACGACATTGCTGATTGCTGTCAACCAAGAAATATATATAATCAAGGATGGTCAGATATTATTTAAATTATTACCATGCACAAAACCTGAAGACTAAGTTTATTTAGAATATGTAAAATTTTAAGACCTCGTTTGATTCGGGTATTAGGATAAGTGGAATTAATAATACTAGTATTAATAGTATTGGACTATTAATTATGGTATTAATTTAATACTAATACCTTGTTTGATTCGTGCAGTATTAATATTGAGATATTCCATGTTGATGTTAATACCATGTTTGATTATGTAACTCGTATACGGGATTATATTTTGAACTAAATTTTTTTAAAAAAAAACAAATTTTTTAAAAAAAAAATTAAATTTTTAAAATTTTTTTTTTTAAAAAATAATAATAATGTAGTAGTAGTAGCATTTTTGAAAATATTATAGTAGTAATGGCATTTTTGAAAATATATGGTTCATTTTTCTTAATACTGGATAAACAATACCACACCCCCCATGGTATTAAATTATACCACAAAGAGTGGTATTAAGTTAGTACCGGTATTAGTAATCCCATCACATTTGCGCGAATCAAACAAGGTATTATAAAAAAAGTGGTATTAATAATCTCATCCCATTTTTTAATACCCGAATCAAACGAGCCATAATACATTTAACTTGGATGGTTCGAAGAGAGGCGGGGAGGAAAGCGGGGATGGGGATAGAGACATGACTCCAACTTAAAAGTTATGTGAATATTTAATTCAGACTTTTTACTGCTTAAAATTTAAAGATTAAAATGTTTTTAATACCTATAAATATAAATATTAGCATGAATTATAAAATTTGATACCGGGAAACCAAATTTGTAATATATATGGATAATGGGCTGTCATGTAATAACAAAAAAAAATTTTGAAAAGGGAAAAACTTGAAATAAGGGAATATAGAGAAATGTACCGTCAAAGAATTTTGAACCGTGGATACATATATATTCTTAACATGCTAAAACGATTTCCATTATTGGTATACATTTAATGCGTTTAAAAAGAAGGTCAAATATAATTATTTAAACTTATTCAAATAAGATAAAATAATTTTATATTTTAAGTGAAATTGTTTAATCATCTATCAATTGAATAAAAAACTTTTTTAAAATTAATAATTAATCCACTTTAATATTTAATTATAATTAATATAAAATATAAAATTAAATAATTTTATCATGTCATAGTTTTCTTATTTTTTTTTACGTGGAAGACAGATTTAAAGTCTATTGAATAAAGAAAGATTAGAGAGAGAGAGAGAGTGTGTGAATGAGGAGAGAGAAGCGTGGGCACTGCATTAAATTTCGTAGCGACAGAGGAGTGAGGTTGCAGTGTCCATGGCGGCGTTTGCAGAGCTAGCCGTGACTTCAATTCCTTTTCTTTAAACCAAGAAACAAAATACTACAATCAAACCACACCCACTCGCTTACTCGACTCAAACAAATTCACCATCTTTCTTTCTGTTGCCCTAAAACAAAACCTCCTCTCATAACAAAAAAGCTGCTGCAAATTAAATAAATACCCCACCATAAAGTCATATATACACACGAAAACCCACAATTTTTTTCCCCATCTCCAGACTCAACACTACATATACATATATGGCTTTTCACAAAAACCTAGCTCACCTCTAGAAAATGTCCAACACTTCTTCTCACTTTATCAATGCAAGTATAAAAAACCTACTTTTTTTTTTTTTTTTTTTTTGTTAACAACAAAGAGAGATCTAGCTAGGGTTTTGAGTTTTGCCAACAACAACCGCAAGTGAGCTGAACAGTAAGTTGTTCAAAATTTAATAATTAAATAAAAAATTCTTGAGGTTTAATTAATTAGCTTGACTTGTTTAGCTTTTCTGCAGATCTTAAACGAGTTGAGTTGAGCAGAAATGGAAGTTATTTAAGCTTCATAAGACATTAATCTAGAGCTTTAAATCGTGATCAAGCTTGGTTTAATTTGCTTAACTTTTCAGCAGATCTCAAACAAGCTAAGAACAGTAAGTTATATTTAATTATCAAGCTTAATTGCTTGAGCTAGTTCAAGTACGTACGTAACTTGGCTTTTAATTATCTACATATATAGATTTGAAATATTTATGAGCTCGATCAATTATCAATCTAAACTCGATAAACTAACTATCTCTAATAAACTGCATGTGTTGAAGGTTTTCGTTTGTCTCACGACTTGACGATCTTGAACGGATCGACCTTGTTAAGGATAGAACAATCGCAAAACAACAAGAATGGCAGCATCATCGACAATATATCAACCGCGAGATGATTGAGTGGGTCCCACTAAAATCCTATAAATTAAATGATGAATTGCCAAGAGTGTGGGAATCAAGCTAAGAGAGATTGTGTGAACATGAGGTGCAGGACTTGTTGTCAAAGTAGAGGTTTTTATTGTCAAACCCACGTTAAGAGCACTTGGGTTCCTGCTGCCAAACGCCGCGAAAGGCAACAACAGCAACAGCAACAGCAACAGCAGAATGTGTCTTCTTTGCAGCAGCAGCAAGTACAAGTGCACCAAGCACAGCAGAATCAGCAACTAAATTTGATGACGAGAGGAGAAATTCCTAGAAGGCAGCAAAGAGATCATGGTAATATTCTTATCAACAATACAATTAAACAAGTTCCTTTAAGTCGAATATAATATTTTTTTGGGGTGAACAAATTTTGAATAGACATTAAGGCTCACTTTTATTGCAAAGTGAAAAAAGAAAATAAATTGAATTAGTTTCGATGAAAAGATGGAAAATAAGTTGAGTGATAGAAGTGATATCCTCTTCATTTTTAAGTTTTTTCATGAAAAAATTTTCTTTGCTTAGTGAGAGTAAAAAATTTTCACCAAAAATATTGAAGGGCAGAGGATATATACTCATAAAATGAATAACAATTTTTCATCTTATTTTCTATCTTTTCACATAAATTAACTAAATTTATTTTTCTTTTCCATCTTTGCAATCAAACGGAGCCTAAGAATATATATATATATATATATATTATATTCTAAAATCTAGAATTTCACTTATTATTTTGGTACGTTTCAAATCAGCAATTTGTTGTTTAGGAAATTAAGTCATAAAATAGAGGGGCACACAAAAATAATATTTTTATGTCGAACAATTATTGAAGTTTAGAGCATTCATTCACATATCAAACTACATATTCAAAGTTCATATTTTAGATCCAGGCTTGAAACTCAGATAGGGAAACAAACGCGCTCTTAAATATCTACATCAACTACCGTTTGAGAAGCCAGTTAATAAATATATATATATACTTCTTGATCAACTCCAACATTTTCCTTCCTTAGGAAAAAATTAAAATAAAAAATTCCTCTTATTTGAATTGATTTATTAGATAGTACTGCAATGAGAACACTCTTAAATTAATTTATTTTCCTTAATTTTAATTTTTCAAATATAATAAATTTATGTATTTGATTTGTTATCATCTTGGGTACTAGGGTTACAGGTGAAAGGCAACTTTCCGGCAGAACTAAGTTCACCGGCAGTGTTTCGATGCGTAAGAGTGAACAGCATGGATAATACAGACGAGCAACTTGCTTATCAAACAGCCGTTAACATAGGAGGTCACGTTTTCAAGGGAATTCTATACGATCAAGGCCCCGAAACTGGCTCCTCCTCATCTGGTGGTGGCACATCGCAACAACCACCGCATAATTTCATTACCGCCACCACTAGCAATAACCCACCTTTTTATGACCCTTCTATTAATTATCCAGCCCCACTCAATGCTTTCATGGCGGGTTCGCCATACTTTCCACCACCAAGGCCTTAAAAATTTGTGTTGGTGTTACTTAGAGTTGTTAAATTAAGGTATCTTTTCTTCTAACAAAATGTTCATTTGGTTGCGATTGTTATATACATTGATCTTATTGGATTAATGTTGAGGAAAAATTGAGAGATGGGTTCAGTTTAATTAAATTTTAATTATTAGTTTTGCTATTATACTATGTGACATAGAAGAATAATGGCGTGTGTTTAATTGATATACAAAATCTTTACAAAATACTAAGCAATGCATTTTTATTAATGAAAAATAATAATATTGTAGATAACAATAATAATTAATGAAAAATTAATGGTTGGTTTTGAACTCAAAGAGCTTGCTTTTTTCCAGTTTATCCGTTTGGTTGCTGGTCAAACATGGGACGAGAGAAGACTACTTTCCGCGTTAAGTTTCAAGATAGCCAAGGCTTTTACTTTTATATATATATGTATTATTTTTAATTATGTTCTATTTTGTCTCACACTATAACACATAAAATCAACTGTAATAAAAAAATAATATTACCCGGAAATTTTGTATGTTAATTACGTTGCTGAAAAATGCATATAAATATTGAAACATTTGTTCAAAATTAAATATGGTCGTGAAGCTTTGTTAGCAAAGTAACAATATAATGGCTCCTATATATATCTTGGACTGTAGAAAGAAAGTAAGTTGTTTATAACAACATCAACAGTGATAACTCTGTATCTGCGTTGGCTCAACGTACAACTGCGTTGGGTTGAATTCACATAATAGTTTTAGGTAAAATTAAGAGACAGTGTTATAATTTTTTATTTATTTTTTTAAATATGAGAATTTTCGGGTTACATTACACACATCTCGACTAATTTATTTTTGAAGTTATTAAAGGCAGGCTGTACAATATTAGAACTTCAAGGATCACGGGTTAAAATATTTCACATCATTCTCCATCCTGAACCATCTATGGGTATTAATTTGAAAAAGAAAAAACATTTTTTGTGCTTATAAATCTTATTACTTATTTTTACTAAGTGTATTAAATGAGATGTATCTTTATTGTATCTTGTAAAAATACAATTCATAAAATACATTCAATAAAAATCAATAATAATATTTATAAGTGTAGTATTGCACTTTAAAAAATAAATGAGAAAATAATATTTGTAAGGTCAAAGCTAATCATGCATGGAAGAAATAGGGATTTGTAGGGTGTGGAATGTTTATATAGCATGGGCATATATGTAGGTTGAGAAGGCAGGCGCGTGAGAATCTAAATTAACGAAATGTGGTCCAAAAAATCTCCAAATATTTGTTTCTTCCACATTATTCTTTCTATCTGCAGCAGTAAAAAATCCCCTGTCAATCGTCGCTAATTTTTTTTTTCTCACAAGATATTTTTACACTATATTAAATATGGAATTAGTCCCTTAATAAAGTTGAAAAATTTAATGGTAAATAAATTACTAGGCCAACTCTTATGGTTATGTTGGCTAAATTATAATCCTTTGTTTTTCTTGTTGCGCCTATTTACGCCCTGTACACATATAAGTGAAATGCAATGGTGGAAGATTTCAAAATAACTTTAAAGAAAAAAGAAAAAGGAAACATAACCTTAATTAAGCACAATCACAAAACAAAAATCTGGAGATTTAGGAAAAACAACTCACCAACATACAACACAAAGATATAGGGTAGTATCGACAAATCAGCCACTAATTAATCCACTGTAAATAAATTTCTATTGATAATAAGAACAATGGAGTACAAACCCTTTACAAGAATTCACCCTCACTTGAACTCTCTAGAAATATCCTCTCTCTAACACTCAATTGAAAAATTAATCAAGGATGGCAATGGGTCAAGTTTGGCCAAACTCGAATCCGACCCAAGACTTGTTTTATACTAGAAAACACGAATCCGACCCGCTATTAGTGTACTTCGACCTGAACTCGCTACAATCCGCTCTGGTGTTATTATAGAGTATCATGAAACTATTAAAGGTAAAAAACACTATATTCGGAAATAGTCAGGTCAAATGAGTTTATTTTACCTAAATCTAAATCCGATTTGTAGTGCGAATTTCTGCTTGGTAAACTTGAATCCGTCCTAAGGTAAATTAAAGGTGAGTTAAAAACTTATTGGATTGATCCATTTTGCTATCTCTAATTATAACATTACAAAATAAACAAGTAAAAGGCCTATTTATGTTAAGTGACTGCCATAATCACTGTGCATATATAGATCCTAAACTTTTGAGCTGGATTGCATCGATGTGCTAAAGACCTGCAACATGCTCTCAGATGCCTGTGTGCATGTTGATGGTGAAATTTGATGGAAGATGGTGAATTTTGGCACGTGTGTCAATGTTAAATGAGAGATATCTTAATCCAACAAAGTTTGCACACGGCGTTGAAAGGGAAGGGAGGAGTCTCCGGAGATGTCAGAAGATAATTGAGAGGAGTACGATTTATTATCATATAACTAGTGGTGAACCCAGAATTTATTCCTAGGGTGAGTTAGGTTAAAAAGAAATATTTAAAAAAAAAATGAGAGTTATTTTAAAATATTTACCAAATATTTACTTAAAAAAATAAAAAATAAATATTTATTTGAATAAAATAAAAGAAAATACTAAACGCTTATATAATAGTATATCATAATTAAAGATTTAAAATAGACGAAAGATGTTTTTTACTATATCTAGTCACATGTGACACAAAAAAATACATTATATAATCTAATGAAGTTGAACGCTACGATCCTTTTGTGAATCAAAATCATTTATAAGCAAATCCAAATCAATGTGTTCAACAAGCTTTCTTTCAATTGTAAGTATCATGTAATCTTCAAGGTAATCATCATCCATCTTTTTGCGAAGAACTGTTTTCTCAAGTTTCATAGCTGAAAAATGCACGTTCCGTTAATACTGTGGAGACTAGAAGGGTCAATACAAGATGAATTAATCTATCAACTAAGGAATAATAATCCATTTTTCCTTTTTAGCTAATTTACAGCACAACTCAGAGATTCTGGACAAATTTTGAAAGTTGTGGTGGTTTGGAATATCAAGCTCATAGTGTTGTAATTGACGCCTCAATATCCATATATATATATATCATCTTTGAAAAAATCATGAGGATAAAAAATTTCTGCAAGCTTGCATATATCATCAATGTTAAATGATTTATAAGCATTATGTGGATCCAAAGCAGAGCTAAGAATAAGAATTTCCCAGGATTGTTAAGTATAGCCCACACTTACTTTCTCAGGATTTTAATTTATTACTTTAATAAACTTTAAATTTTAATTTTTCACATAAAAACCCCTATACTATTATACATACTAGGGTAATGCTCGTGCCCAAGGGCACTGTACGGCATAAAAAAATATTTTATAATAATTTTGACAAAAAATATTGAGGATTTGGGAGTTAGATGAAACGAAAAAATAATATAATTAAAGACAAAAAGAAAATGTTACATGAGTTCCAACATTATAAATTGTACATTTGAGTGTTACATAAAAAACATTAATTATAATTGAAAAGGATAAAGTCAAATTTTTAATTGAAATCATAAAAGTTAGTGACAATTACATTCTATCAATTTATAAGAGAAAAAACATTGTTTATATTTTTAGAGATATGAATTGCATTGCTAATTATTGTTTATTTTAAAAAGATATATGAATTGCATTCTAAAATTTTTCAAATTCTTTTTTACTCTTGGGGGGTTAGGATAATTGAGATATGGGTAGATTTTCTAACCCCGTGTGCATGTTTGATTTATATGAGTCTTATTTTTCTTTTCTTACCACGTGGTCATATATCAGTATACTTCTATTATAAAAATTTAAAGTAAATTATTTTTAACTCAAGATTCTAAATTTTTTTTACACATGGGGGTTAAAATAGTTAAGATAGATGTGGGTTTTTCTACCCCACGTGTAAGATAGATGTGGGTTTTTCTACCCCACGTGTAAGTGAACTTCATTTTCCTTTCCTTTCATGTGATCAACCACCAAATATATCAATGTACCGTTAGTATAATTTTATTTTTATTTTTTTGCTTTTCGTATTATTAATACTCCTTAAATCTGTTGTCTTTGCTAGGTTGAAATTTAAGCCACCATTCGAAATAATAGGTTGATCCAAAGCCAAATTATAGTTGAAATAACCTATCTTCAAGAGAGGATCTATCATTATAACTTTTAGATTGTTGTTGGAGTATATACATGTGCCATTAGCTTTATTTGTACTTTAGCAAATTTTAAAATTAACACACCTTAAGTAAAAAATATTCATCTCCACCACTACTAAACCCATTAAATAGGAGGGTACGGCCATGGCTAGTAATTGATTAAAGTTTAGACATAAAAAATAGAGTTTAGAGAAAGGATGTACGGAAGACTTGATGTGTGAGAGAGAGAGAGATAATAAGGTGAAAGGAAGACCCGTAAATTTTAGGAAAAATAAAAATATCGTGTTAAAAGAAGAAAAATGATTGACTATCATATAATGCAGAGGTAGTTCTAACTGTTAGAATTTTTTTTTCAGTGGTCATTTTGATAAATAATAACTATGCTCTATTTTGTATTATAGATCTCTAATTTCATGAAGTTAAAAGATTTGGTTTACTTACTTTGAAATTAAAAAACTTTTGGTTCTTTAATTGCATGCATTAAAATAGTAGTATTTAACATCAAATAACAATATTTGAGCTGTGTGAGTCTTACAAAATTAATATTTATTGACTATTACTCCAGGTTCTGCACGTGTTATTCGGCACAGTGATATATATATTTGATAATATCTCCAACTTGGGTTGTGTTTAATTATTTCTAAATGTTGCAGAATTATTTAATTTGCAGAAATGCAAGACAATGTGTTTGAAATAACATTGTAAATAAATATTTTACTCAACTACACAATCTCGCTAACCAAATATTTTG
Organism: Lonicera japonica; assembly: GCA_021464415.1. NCBI lineage: Eukaryota > Viridiplantae > Streptophyta > Magnoliopsida > Dipsacales > Caprifoliaceae > Lonicera > Lonicera japonica. The sequence goes on along the minus strand of CM038466.1, from coordinate 66,591,667 downwards.
ACTACTTTTATATTTTGAATTACGTGACATACATGACTATAGTATATAAATTTTAACACAACTCACTAATGCAATTCAAAGTTAACAGGTTAAGGTGTTGGTTTAGCATGATTTGGTCAAATTCGAGTTGGGAACTAACTAACATGTTTAATGAATAGATCGTGTCGAGTTAGTATAAATAACATGATTAACCTGAAATTGACATGTTTAAACTTAGTTAAACAGGTGAAACAATTCTTATTTATTTGGGTAATGATATTAACACTATACAAAAAATACTTTAACACTTTAAAATCATCTTTAATGACTAAAAAGTGTCCGAAAAAATTCATATAAAATATCATTAAAAATAATGTTAAAATGTTAGAATATTTTTGTGAAGGGCTAACATCATTATCTTTATTATGTAACTTACTTTAAAATGTCTATTTGACGCACAATTTAATTATATTAATTTATTGATATCGGGAAACATAAATAATACATTAATGCTTGACTAGCTGCCGCCACGCACCGCGAGCGGGGATTACACGAGGTACGCGAAAGCCGCCCTAAATACTCCGGGAGGTAACTCTCGAACCAAAAAAAAACTCATGTTAATTATAATACTATTAATTTGTACCCCGATTTATACGCAAATATACTTAGCCAACCCCCATCTCTTTCTTGTTCTCCCCTCTTTCTCCTTTTCTTTCTCCTTGTCTCTGTGTGTAGCACAATCAAATTTTAAAAATTGTTTTTTTTTTAAAAAAATCAAGTAAAATTTTAGAATTAGAATAAGGATCTTTAAATTCAAAACCCAAACACATTAACTTGATATAAAATTCTTTGATTGAAAATTCAGCCATCAAAACCCAAGAAATTTACAATTGGGGGAGAGTTTTGTGAAGAGAAGAAAATTTTAAAGAGGGATTTGGAGAGAAAGATGGGGGATATTGATGAAGATTAGGAGAGAGAATTCTATTAAAAAAATGTCTGAACTTTAGAGAGAGAGAGAGAGTTGTGCTGTAGGTCATAGTGAAAAATAAAAATTTGACCTAAATAAATTCTATACCACTGGATTTGTTGGAACCACTTATAGTTGCACAATTAAAAAGTCAGTAGTCAATGTTATGATATAGATTATGATTATTATGATTATTATTATTATTATTATTAATTTCCTTAAAAAGTGAGTCATATTATGATTATTTGTCAACTGAATATAAATTTTAGCGGAATAATATTTAGATTTAGAAATCAATTTCCTTGTCTTTTTCAAGTAAACAAAAAATTACTGATTATTTGTAATATGTCTATTTCTTAAATGGGTTTATGTATGTAAGAATATGAATTATTTGACTTTATTCAAGAATGATTATATTTCATTTAACTATTACAGTTCATTTATGTAGGAGTATTATGCTATTAGAAAATGACTTATTCTTTGGTTATGTTTATTTATGACTTTGCTATGAAACACAATTTATAATGAATAATAATATGTATGCCGATGTTCAATTTGACTTGAAGTCGATTTTAATTTGAAATGGTTTTTTAATTTGAATTTCAAAATGTAAAGTCTATAATAATTATCTTAATTAATCTATGTTGGGCTAATTTTTAGGAGTAATTTATTTTTGAAAATAAATTAGTCAAAATTATAACATTAGAAAATAACAAAAAGGAATAAAAATAATAAAAGTGATTTTAAAATATAGAATATCAATTATCCATAACTTTGGGCCGAAAACTAATTATGAAAATGACGTGGGCCAAATACCAAACAATTCAAAAATCTTGAATAAAGTAGCTTGAATATTATTTTTACACCTAAGAAAAAAGTCAATCATCTAAATAAAAAACGATTACACCTAAATCTCGATAATGCACCACACAAATATAATCCAAATTGACCTATTGACATGTCTACATGATATTCACACCAAAGGGTTAGCTTGATAAAAAAAAAAAGAAAAAAAAAAGAGTAAAAAATGATGGAAAAAAAAAATTACCTACCTATCGCACGAAGTAGGTAGGAATTAACCTCATTCTTTTTTATTCATTTTCTCACTAAAAAAATGTAACTTACCAAAATGAATTGAAATAAAAATTTACAACATTATGAATTTGAGCTTGCACATCATAAATTATGACTTTTGTATTTATCAAATAAAAACTTATTTTATCCTAAGTAATCGTAAAGAGTTTTTGAACTGAAGTTAAAAGTATAAAATAAATAAATAAAGAAAGAAGATGAAGTAGCTTTTAATTAAGCAAAAAAAATGAAAAACTTGAACTGCATTTATGATTTATGATTTTTAAAAAGTGAAAAGTGAATTTAATTTTTGTTAGAGTATTTTTTAACCAATTATAAAAAACTCATGAAAGAAATTCAAAAAATAGTCACAATGTATCTTATTTTATAGATCTCGATGAATAGGTTTCAATTTTTTTTTTAATCTAATTCCGATTTTTGAATTTAAAGTTATGGTGTTTTAAAAAATTTATGAGAGAGAAAATAAAGTGAAGTGAATTTTGGAAAGTGTGAAGTAAAGTTGATTTTTTTGATAAATTTTTTAAAAACTTAACCAAATACCACATTAATAATTGTTGTTTAGAGAAAGAATAAATAAAATAAAAAGATGTTGTATAAGTAAAAAAAAATGCCACCTAGGACAATGGTCACATAAACTATCTTAATTTGTATTATAGATATTTTTTAACCAATTAAAAAAAAACTCATGAAAGAAATTCAAAAAATAGTCACAATGGATCTTATTTTATAGATCTCGATGAACAAGTTTCAATTTTTTTTTTATCTAATTCCGATTTTTGAATTTAAAGTTATGATGTTTTAAAAAATTTATGAGAGAGAAAATAAAGTGAAGTGAATTTTGGAAAGTGTGAATTAAAGTTGATTTTTTTGATAAATTTTTTTAAAAACTTAACCAAACACCAAATTAATAACTGTTGTTTAGAGAAAGAATAAATAAAATAAAAAGATGTTGTATAAGTAAAAAAAAATTGCCATATAGGACAATGGTCACATCAACTACCTTAATTTGTATTATAGATAATTTTTTTTTTTTTTTTGAGACGGGCTAAAGCCCGCCCTAATTGACTCTTGGCTCCACCCCAGCATCTAACATATTAATATATATCTGTCAAATTACTTACGTGTGGTTTGAGTTTTGAAACTTCTTTAAAATTTAAAATTGATAAATTTATGTTGTAAGTCTTATAATACATATCAAAAAATTTGTATTATATTGCTTAACTTTTTTATATAAAATTTTAATTTTAAAAACAAACAAAAATTCAAGCTAAACGATACCGAATGTTAAAAACCATGCAACAAGTATATTTTTGGTTCGACGGTCAAAAAAGTGTGGAGCCATTCAACAAGTATAAGAAAATGGTTCCATATAAAATGTTAAATATGATACAAGCACGAGACATTTTGACAACAAAGTTGCGCGTAATTTTTCTAACCAAAAACAAAAGTTTGTGTATAATACAAAACCTAGAGAATAAACATGACATGTTCTCAATTTTTGTTTTATACTTATTGGGTGATCGATCACCCAATTTTTGTTTTAACATTTGTTGATTTTCTTATACATGTAGCAAACATATTTAAGTGATTTGAAAAAAGAGTGGACGAAGAAGCAAACTTAAATATAGGAGTTTTGTGCGACTATTTACATCTTAGCCACTTGAATTTTAAGCGTAGATTTTGAACTTATGATACTTTAATTATTCGTTTCAAATTGATAGGTTTTTAAGATGTTTCAATTAATAATTTCATTACCAAAAAATAAATTATATTTTCAACGATTCATAATTATAAAAATTACCAAAGTTGTTAGAGATTAACTCAGGTAGTATGGAACTAATTATCAGCATTTTGCCAAGGTTGGAACACTTACATTAATATTGGAATAGTTCTTATTTCCTTTCTCAACATTGTTTTAGGTGACATTTAGTAAAAAAACCGAAAACTGAAATTGAAAAAGTTGTTTGTTTAGTTATGAAAATTGTATTTAAAAAAATGTTGTTTGTTTGAATATAATACATCTGAAAATTGATTTTTTTTAGTAAGACATGCAATTTTGCCCTTATTATTTTATTTTGATCACTTTTTCTTTAACTCATGCTCGTTGTTCCTCTCAAAACTACCCACCCTTCTTGCTCAACATTTTTCCCTTATCGGGAAAAACTCCATTTTTCGATGATCCGAAACCCAATCTAAAGCTCTAAACAATTTACATATAATATACATATATATAGCTGGCTGATTCAACACAAAATGTCTCCTCACAACTCTTACCCCTTCTTTCAATCTCATGTACTCATCCTCACTAACTCCACCAAGCAACTCCTGCAATCGTGGTATCTCCGCCACCTCCACCAAGGCGTGAGCGTGCCTTTGACTGTTTTGAGTTTGATACACTTTTTACGAAATTTGACAAGAGCTAAGGTAGATTGGAAGACCAGTGTAAGAAGAGTACAATTCTTCAAACTGAAGGTTGTTTCCTTTGGAAATGGAGCATTTGTTTGGCTGTGTAATTTTATTAAAAGAAAGAGGGTAAAATGAACATTTTACACCTTTTAAAATTAAGTTTCAAATTTAAGTGGCAAAGTTGGCACTTAAAATTAAGTTTTAAGTGGTAAATTACTAAACAACTTTTTAAACCACTTAAATCTGAAAATTTTAAGTTTTTAGATTTAATTAGTGTTGGTGCTAAAAATTGGAAGGGTATTTTAGACCACACAGTCAAATAATCAGATCATATGATTAATATAATAAATACAACAAATTAACAGAGTCAAGGATGTATAGAGGAGATTGGCCTTGTATGAAGATACGAGTTAGTCCCCCTCTGTGAAATAAAGTTAGGAGCTCGGTTTGCTTTATATTGATGATGAGCAACCATATATTATAAATTCACAAAAGTCTCTCTAACTATTCTATCCTCACAATATTACAATAAGAGTATACTCGAGTTACACAAATTCTGTATTCTTTATTCCAGGAGCTCTACTCGGTGCTCTAAGCTTTTATTTCTCTATTGTATTCTTGCTATTGAATGCTGGATTCTCTCTTGTTGAGTTAATTCTCTATTTTTTTTATTTGTCTGGTTGTTGCTAGGTTGGTTAAACTTGGTTGTTGAAAGAAGTAAATATTTCTTGTATATATATGACTAGGAGTAGGGGTGGCTGCGGTTCGATAATCGAACAGAATCGGTCGGTTTATCAACCGAACCGACTTGGTCGGTATTCATATATTGCAAACCGTAAACCGTACCGACAAAGTCGGTAAAACGACCTTCGGTTAACTGAACTTGTCGATTGGTTCGGTTGATTATACTGAGAAACCGAGAAAGATACATAAGCACCCAAAGCAGAAGAATAAAACAGAGTAAAATTAAGGCTTATATAGAATTTTAGAGCTTAAATAATACAAAACTAAAGTGAAATTCAACAAGAGTAACTATTGATTCTAATTTTTGGAATCAAAATATCAAATAATACTAATTTTAAAACCTAATTTGAAGTTTGATACCAAATTTCTAACACTAAATCACAAAATGCATAACTTAACTAATTTATCACTCACTTATTTTACTAACCTAGTTTATTTATTCAACAAAGAACAGAGCTTGGAACCTTTGTGGAGACCGGAGAGACCGAAGATGAGGGCGACTAGAGCCTGGAGGACGGACTACGCCTGGAGGAGGGATGGATGGATGGATTGACAGAGAGACGATGGCAGGAGGAGGGATGGAGTGATGGAGAGACGATGGCGGAATGAGGGACATAGTAAGATAAGTAGTCGACGGCGAAGGAGGGACGGGGGGATGAGGGAGTGACAGAGGAAGAAGGAAATTGGAGTGAGTGGGAGACAGCTTTGTGATGGAAATTGGAGAGAATGAGAGACAGCAGTACAACACACATGAATAGGCAGTGGGTCAACTGAAGTGTGCTTAAGTAATTGAACTTAAACTTTATTTTTTTAATGGTCGGTCGGTCGGTATAAACCGATAATAAGAATAATACAAACCGCTACTGGTACCGACTTTGGTTGCAGTTAGCGATCTTTGGTTACCGACTAAAACATTTTCGGTTCGGTTACCAACCGAATTTAATTGGTTCGGTCAGTTTTCAGTTTGAAAATGCCATCCCTAACTAGGAGGAAGCGTGTGGCCAGAGCTCCCAGAGCAGGTTTAGAGCCATCTTTCGACCATTACAAACTCCGACTTTACTTCTCCATGAATTTCGATGCATTAAATGTAATTGGTGTACATTTAATGAAGGTGATGAGAGTTATGCGCGCTGTACAGGGCAGGTGGCAGTCGCCCATGCTTTTGCCAACTACTATGGTAAAGTGATTTAAGTGAGAGGGAGCTCCAGAGCTCGCCGAAAGAGCTCTGGAGCCAGAGCTCCGTGGTTCGCTATCTGTAATCAACTCTCGAGTGAGTGCCCAATCCTTGAGGGGCTCCACCCTTAATTCCTATAGTGATCCAACAGGGCTCCTTCGAACTCCTCCAGTTAGAGCATGCCTGATTCCATTTTATAGTTTTTATTACAAGGTACCCTATATATACAGTGACGTGACTTATTTTTATTCGAAAAATGATGACATTATTGGTCACAATTGTTATTCCCCGGAAAAACGTTTTGCCCCATAGTTTAGCTCGATTCGACTAGGAGAACTCTCCCGGTCTAGTTGTGATAGTTGCAAAACTTTTTTGGTGAAAACAGATGACTAATGCTTAATGAGTGAGGATTAATGAAGATTTGCGAAAATAATTTAATGTTTTATTAGTGCAGATTAATAGAGATGTATAAAAATTAGTCTGAAATATGTAATAAAGCGGAAAAGGAAAAAGAAAGAGAAAATAAAAGAGAAGTAAAAATAAATTAGGTTACATTCTCTCTCGAACAAAGTTATGTGTTAGCTTGGACGCCTATTTAAACTGTATTAAAGAGAGAAGAAATTGCATCGAGACATAAGCTTGTTTCTTCGATTGGATCCAAGCAATCGAAGAAACAAGCCCTAAATTCTACTTCTATCCATCAACGATTCATCACTAGAAGATCGCGACTCCAAATCTAAGGAATTTCATATCATAATCCGATTACATCAATCCTATAGAGTTACAGTATTAAGAATTTCATATCATAATCCGATTACATCAATCCTATAGAGGTATAGTATTAAGAATTTGGATACAGTGAGAGAGAAGATGGAGGATAATTCTAGCAGTAAGAGTAACAACAATAAGAGTAGTAGTAGTAGCAGTAGTAGTATCAATTTGGATGCAGCAAAGGCAGAGAGATCGGTGTGGATGATGAAGTGTCCATTGGTGGTGGCGAAATCCTGGAATTCACACACCTCTGCTGCTGATTCTCAACCTCTCTCCAAAGTTGTTGTTTCTCTCGACCCTCTTCGACCTGAGGATCCTAATTCTCTTCAGGTACCATCATCATCATCTCTCTCTCTCTATATATATATATTCTGTATTCATGTACATATGATATTTATGCTTGAGTAATTTGTAAAATTTGGTGTCCGATCAATGCTTTAATTTCTTCGCTAACTTTGTTAGAAAACTCTTGGTGACTTTGTAGATTAGATGGGTGATTGTGGTGATGTATGTGATTTTAGGTTACAGTATGAAATGCAAAAACCCTAGCTAGTCAACTGTGTTATCATTCAACAAACCTCTCCCTAAATTTAAATTTAAGGAGAAAAAAGTTTTTTCTTTTTTGGTAGAAAGCCAAAAATTTTATAGAAAAAACACAGCTTAGCTACCAAGACCACAATTTAGCTACCCCATTCGTCCGTTTGTGAGCAAAAATGCTCGGTTCCTCTCTTGCCACAAGCAATAAGCAGTAGCAGAAAAGGTAATTTTACTTTGAGGAGTCCTTAAACCCACATAAGGGAAGAAGAATAGGGGTCCCCATACTCCGACAATTATAAAATAAAATAAAAGCACAAGTTTACAATTTTTTCAAAGTAATTATACTATGGATGTAAACACTCAAATATTGAGAAGATAAGGGTGAAAATTTGAGAGCTTCTCCTAAAGTATGAGTTTTCTCTCAAATTTATCCCCAAATTTGAGACACATAGAGGGAGGGGATTGAAGTTGCTCTACATTTACTTAGTAGGATTGCTGACTTTTCATCTATTAGGTTACTCTTTTTGTTAAGTTTGGTAGTCTGGTGGTATCAGGCTCGAGATGTCCTTTTAATGTATGTAGCTTCTTATTGTTTCTTTATGAGCTTTGTAGATGACTATGTCATTGTTAATGTAATGGTTTTCTTTCTTATCACTTACTCATGAGTCCATTTTTGACTTTCACACCTTTTAAGGATACATCAACTTCGACACAATCAAAGGTTAATAATAGAGCTGGTTTACTATTGTGAGATTTTGTAATTGATTATGTGCCAAAAAAAGAAATTGGGCTCTCTTAATTTAGGATGTCTTTGGAATATTATTGGACTCTTAATTTGGCATTGAGGGGTACTGGTTTACTGTATGATTGACACTTTCTCCAATAAGTAGCCTTATGTGTAATCAAACTTTAAATGCGTATTGACAGTCTTGGAACTTTACAGGGCTTGACTGATTTGTGCGGTTTAAAAGAAATGTCGCTTTCTGCCTTTTAAGATTTTAGAGTCTCGAGGTGTTCGTTAGATTCTCTCTTTCAACACAAGTCTGGAGGGAGGGTTTTGGGAGGCAATATATGTCAAGGCGGCCGAAGGGATGTTATGGGTGAATTAGGGATAAAGAATCTTGGTGGTGGGATGATAGTGTACAAGATAAAGTTAAGGTAAAAAGGAAATGCTTTAAAGCTTGGTCTCTATGTAAGAATGCGGAAAATTGGAAATCTTACAAAGAAGCAAAGAAAGAGACTAAGAAGGCGGTGAGTGAGTCAAGGATTAAAGCTTTTGATGGATTATACCAATCTTTAGGCACCAAAGATGGGGAAAAAGCTATTTACCGACTTGCTAAGGGTTGAGAAAGGAAGACAAAAGACTTGGATCAAGTGAGATGCATTAAGGACGAAGAAGGTAATGTTCTGGTTAAAGAACAAGATATACAAGAGAGATGGAAGAATTATTTTCACAAATTATTTAATGAAGGTTATGAGATTTTAGCTGTGGAATGAGCTGAACAAGCGAGAGGATGACCAAAATTTCACGTTTTATCGCAGAATTCAAGAAAAGGAAGTGAAAGAAGCATTGAAACGTATGGATAGTGGTAAAGCAGTGGCCAGATAGTATACCTATTGAGGTTTGGAAGGGTCTAGGTGATAAAGGCATTGGTTGGCTCACAAGGTTTTTCAATGATATTGAGGTCAAAGAAGATGCCGGAAGAATGGAGGAGAAGCACCCTAATCCCGATTTATAAGAATAAGGGGGATATACAAAATTGCGCCAATTACAGGGGGATTAAACTCATGAGTCATACTATAAAGTTATGGGAAAGGGTGATTGAGCGGAGACTAAGAAAGGAAACCAGCATTTTAGATAATCAATTTGGTTTTATGCCCAGAAGGTCGACCATGGAAGCAATTTACTTGTTGCGGCATTTGATGGAGCAATATCGGAGAAATCAAAAGGACCTACACATGGTTTTCATTGACTTGGAGAAGGCGTACGATAGGGTACCCAGAGAGATTTTTTGGAAAGCCCTAGAGAAGAAAGGGGTTAGGATTGCCTATATTCGTGTTATCAAGGACATGTATGAAGGAGCTATGACTAGTGTGAGAACACATAGTGGGTCCACAGAAGATTTTCATATAACTATAGGACTACACCAAGGGTCAACTTTGAGCCCTTATTTGTTTACCTTGGTCTTGGATGTACTCACGGAACACATTCAAGAGCCAGCACCGCGATGTATGCTGTTTGCAGATGATATTGTCCTAGTGGGTGAGTCCAGAGAAGAGCTAAATGGGAAGGTGGAAACTTGGAGACAAACTTTAGAAGCGCATGGCTTTCGTTTAAGCAGAAGTAAGACAGAATATATGGATTGCAAGTTCAGTAAAAGGCGGAGCACTACTAACTTAGAGGTAAAAGTGGGGACAATGTCATACCACAAGTCACTCGGTTTAAGTATCTTGGATCCATTTACAAGAAGATGGGGAGATAGAGGGAGATGTAAACCACCGGATTCAAGCAGGATGGTTGAAATGGAGGAAAGCTTCGGGTGTGTTATGTGATAAAAAGGTACCACTCAAGTTAAAAGGAAAATTCTATCGTACTGCGGTTAGACCAGCGATGTTGTATGGGACTGAGTGTTGGGCGGTCAAAAGCCAACACGAGAATAAACTAAATGTAGCTGAGATGAGAATGTTGAGATGGATGAGTGGTAAGAATAGGAAAGATAAGATCAGGAATGTTACCATCAGAGAGGGAGTTGGGGTGGCACCTATTACAGAAAAGATGGTTGAATCTCGACTCAGATGGTTTGGGCATGTATGGAGGAGACCTGTAGATGCCGTGGTTAGGAGAGTTGATCATATGGAGGGAAGCCTAGTTGTTAGAGGCAGAGAAAGACCTAGAAAAACTATAGGTGAAACTATTAAGAAGGATTTAGAGGCAAATGGTTTCACTAAAGATATGATTCATGACAGACCACTATGGCGTCGTTTGATCCATGTAGCCGACCCCACCTAGTGGGATAAAGGCTTGTTGTTGTTGTTGTTTCTCTGTCCAATATATGTCATGTTATGATTATTTCACACTTGATTTGATATTTGGAATAAGAATCAAAAGGATGAACTGTTGTACGAAGTCATCAGTTATCCATGATCTTGGAACAGTTATCAAGATTAGTTAGTTATGGTTATGGGATTTGGAGGTGAAATATTGTCACTGCTAATTTCAAGACTGTTTGGTAGTGGCTGTGTTGACAACATGGTTTACACATACAAGGTAGTTATTTGTTATTTTCTGCTTATTTAAAAATGAAATGGGACTAGCTATGATGAAGAACACTTATTATGGCCCTTCATTTTACATCGATTATTCCATCATGTGTGAAGTCCTGACCATTTGTCTTTATTGTTTGCATCTTTCATTTGTAAATAGAACTGATTCATTTTTTAGAAAATTGGTGGCTTTTATTTGGATAGAGTTCACAACCGAACTATTCTTCCATCTTACTTGTACATTTCTTGAATGACAATCAGTTTACAATGGAGATGGCCGGGAACGAGGTTGGCAATATGCCAAAAAGTTACTCGTTAAATATGTTCAAAGACATTGTTCCTATGTGTGTATTCTCTGAAGCAAACCAAGGTGAAGATCATGATTCTTATTTTATCAACTATAAAGTCCATATACATGGGGTATTTCCTTATTTTCTCTTCCGGAAGCTTGGTTGTGGTTATCTAATATTCTAATTCTATTATGTGTCATGCTTTGCAGACTTGATCTTAATGATCACACACACACACACACATATTATCATTAGGAAAGTGAAGTTAACAAACTAAATGACACAATGCCTCTTTGAATTTTTTCCACGAGGAAATTGGATGCCGTGGTGTGTCAAATGCGTTTACCTTGTCTTGGCGTGTGACATAGTTCTTGCCTATCAAGTGTGGTATTAACGTCATGCACTGATGCAGTTTCAAATTAGAGGATTAAGTGAGAATACACTTTTAGGTTATAAATTCCGTCATATGTATAACATAGTATAACATAGTCTCTTACATATTCATATTGTTTTGTAAAGGAGGATGAAAGGGAAAATAAGAATGATCCTTGTTTCCCTCGTAAAAATCTAATCTGGTAGCTTGTATCCTATAACGCTCACCCTCATAACGATCAGAAAATGCCCTAAAACGCAAACTTTTACTTCGATAAATAATTCTGTTACTGTGATTCCTGGTAGAAAGATCTATTAGGTTAATGTGTCTCCCGGAGTCTGACAAAGTTACTTGGATAGAAATCTCTATGCATAGGTATCCTGCGTCAACTTTTGCCACCTGGACTGGATGGGGTTGATGTTTCTCCTAGAGAGCTAGGGCCTTTAGTGTGAGGCACTGCCCCCCATACCTAAAGCCTATGGATAAAGGTGTAGAATTATTGTACACCAAACCATAATCCAACTGTTCTCAATGAAGTCCTACAACCTAGGCCCGTGTTTAATTTTACTAGGTTCCTCGCAGTACATTTGGAATACATATGAAATATTGCATGCATTATTATCATTTGATTTGTCATATGTCATGTCTTTCTCAACTTTCCAGAATCCATGTTATGTACCTGAGTTGCATGTATTGTTTTGAATCAAGCTACTTCATGGTTCCTCAATTTCTGGGCTATATTTAAGTCTCAGGACACTTACCTGGATACGTTGGTTCCTTTTACAATAGTCAAGAAGTTCAGAGGGAAATTTACCTGTGTGGTGTCCTTGTAGGAAGGGCTGCGATAGAAGGCAAGGTGGAACACAAATTTGACATGAAACCCAATACTCAGAACATGGAAGAGTACAGCAGAATGTGCCGTGAAAGGACAAATAAGTCGATGATTAAGAATCGGCAAATACAAGTAAGAATATCGTAATTAATTTCTTTTTAGATATTAGATTGCCATTCTTTTGGCTGCCTGTATTCCTAATGACATAGGCTTCTGCCAAAGCAAGTAGAGTTGTAGAAAGTTATACCTTCTGGCTTCTCAATTCTGCATTGTTTTGGTAGGTGGTTTTCTTGCTTTTGCAATAGAGCTAGCACCATTTTTTTTTTTTGATGTTATTGTAATGGAAAAATTGATTTCTCCACTTCTGATGGTTATTTGATAGGTTATTGACAATGATCGTGGAATGAATATGAGGCCTATGCCTGGAATGATTGGCTTGATTGCATCCAATTCCAAGGTATTCACATCTGATCTGATCTGATCCGAATCAGATAATTTCTATAAGGAAATTATGAAACCATCTTGCATGTGTCTAACGTATTCATTTCAGCTTTCTATGACATATCTCCTCTTGTCGTATTTATTGGTGCTTGTTAAGGCAGGTTGCTTCAGCCCAACCACAAAGAAAAAGAAAAGAACAAAAAAGAAAGGGGCTTGTAAATTAGCAGTCTCTAAGTGGGCCTCTCAGGCCTATGAATTTTCTTTTACCCTCCCCATTCTTCTTTTTGTTGTTGTAGGAAAATATGGGTGTTTATCCTTCTTAAAGCCACACTGTAAGAATGTAAAAAGATTCTTTTTATCATGAAAAAAATTTAAAAAGTTTTTAGGTGACAAAATGAAAAGGTTTTGGTTCTTAAATGAAATGAGTGAACTGTTATATGATCCTCTAAAGCAAAAGTAAAAGATTCTAGATGTGAGATATTACAGAAAGTTAAAAATATTTCAAGGATACACTTGTATTATATATTCATTTATAAATCAGTTAAATGAAGAAGCATGATATCATTGTGATAAGGGATCTAGTTACCTATAAAAATAAAGCAGCAAAGAACAAGAGGAAGAAGTGAACACATTTAGGAAATCATGTATATGATTATTTGCCAAGCATATGTGTCATGTAATTTCTTTCTTCTATTTTTTCCTCGCAGCGTACTAGTTTATATTATCTCTGCAGCGACATTAGTTTCTGCATATACACTCATGATTTTCCTGCCAGTATTTACTAGACTGCCATGAATAACAACATAAGATATCATGTGTTCAGGAAAAGAAGAGAACTGCAGCACCAGTAAAGGCACCAGAAGTGAAAAGAACTAGACGGGATCGTGGGGAACTTGAAGATATCATGTTTAAGCTTTTTGAAAGACAACCTAATTGGGCCTTAAAGCAGCTAGTCCAGGAGACAGATCAACCTGCGGTATGTTATTTGGTCAAATATTTTGGCTACTTAGCATTTTTTTTTAAAAGATGAATTGTTTGTTGTTCATAAGATGAATGCTGAGCATATAAATTTCATGTAATTTTTCTTAGAATTATTTTACTTGCTTGGATCTTATTGATTTTGGGTGGCTTATTCATGGATATGTTATTTATATTTGCAGCAATTTTTGAAAGAGATATTGAATGAGCTCTGTGTGTATAACAAAAGGGGAGCACACCAAGGAACATATGAGCTCAAGCCAGAATATAAAAAATCTGTAGAGGATACAGGTGCTGAGTGAATCTTCTGTCTTGACTGTATATTAGATTATGCAAGTTGTAATATAACATTATCAAGGAAAGGTTCACTGCGGGGCCTATCTTTTGGAAGGTTTATGGTGTAAGATGGACCAAGAAAAGAGTAGCAAAGCTGAAACATAAAGTGTCATATAGTTCTATAGAACTTATGTTGAATTGTCAGTTTTTCTGCCTTATAATCATGTTTTATTTGGTTTAGTTTCCCACATTTTTAGCTCGAAACTTTTTCACATGTGGTTTAGGTTGAACTTGATTGTGCCTTTTTTCTTTATTTTCTGTTTATTTAGAGGTTCAGGTTTGGCAGCTTCCACCTAATATTGACTATTTATGTAATTTTGATAAAATATACTGTTTTAGAACTCCAACGAGACACATCCCATGTAGATGGACCAACTGCTGGGTTTAGGTGAGGAGCAATAAGAAAAAATACAAAAAACTTGGAATATTGAGGCCATAAAAAGTGAGATTATAGCAAATCTTCGAATGAGATGGAAGGAGATTGATTTACTTTTCCCCAGCAAAAAACCACAGAGGTTGAGAAAGAGCCAGGTAGGAGAAGTGATGAGAAAGAATAGGAGGACAAGGTAAAGAGTATAAGCTTATGTATATGAATTCCCGAGTAGGTTTTTTCGGTTCGTTGATTCATTTTGAAATTTCCAGAATCAGTTCTCTAGGACAGTGTACCTAATCATTAGTTCATTACAGAGTAAGAAGGGGTAATACTGAAGGGGTTGAAGTTCCGGTGGGTATATGAGTTCAATGGAAGTTGTTTTTTGTTTCGAGTTACAGTGTTTCTATGCATCTTATTTTGTTTCAAGATTCTTTGTACAGGCTAACTTGAGCTGCTTCTATTGCGTTTGGGAAAGTGACATGGGATAAGGACCTGTAGGATATGGCTTATTTTGGTCCTATATTTTGAGAATCCTGGATTGGGAGTCTGGATAGGATATACTAATTCAAAATAACAGAAATATTCTACATATGCTATAAAGTAGTTACAAGGATATTGATGCGGAATACAAGAAGATTATTTTTGTATTTGTATATTATTTTTATTTTCTTATATTTAAGGGTAGTTATAGTATTTATCGTATTTAGGGTTACTAGGATTATGTCTTTATTTATAGTAATTATAATTATAGTAGGTAATTATATTATTATGGTTCTTTTAGTATTTATTATTAGATTAGGGTTTTCTAGATGTTTCCTTGATAGGTTATAAATAGGGTTGTAATCTTCATTATTATTCATAGTTGAATTATGAATTGATAAGCATGTGTGCTTAGGGCTTGTTAGCCATTGCCTGTGGGCATCCCTTCTTCCCCTTTTTATCTTCTTTTATTATTCTCATTATCTTTTGGCATCAGATATGCAATGAGGGTGGTTTTTATCTTTTTATGATACTTTCTTGTCCCATATTATACAGGTGAACTTGTTTTTTACTTTATCCCATGTTTTATGGGATTACAACTCACTTCATGATAAGGTATCTACGCGTATGTATCCAATCTTGACCAACATCAAATATGATGATAGTATTTTGTCGTGTCCTCTTATTATGTGCACCAAATGCACCCGTAGTAGATTTAATGTTGTGTAGTATTGAAACCCTAGTTATATCTATTTTATTGTCTCAAATTGCATGACTTTTGTCATGATATTGATAAGCCAATGTTGGCCACCTTGAACTTCTACTGGATAAAAGTGCCCCATGAAGTGGAATGTGAATGCAAAAAGGCTTGAATGGGTTATAGTCAGAGCATGAAATGCCACCACCGTGTCGCTCCCTGATTATGATATTAATAAGCCAATGTTGGCACCTTGAGCTTCAACTCGATAAAAGTGCCTTGTCAGGTGGAATGTGAATGCAAAAAGCCATGAATGGGTTATAGAAAGGCCACAACTGTGTCGCCCCCTGACTATGATATTAATAAGCTTATGTTGGCACCTTGAACTTCTACTCGATAAAAGTGCCTTGTCAAGTGGAATGTGAATGCAAAAAGCCTCGAATAGGTTATAGTCGATCACGAAAAGACCCCACTGTGTCGCCCGCTGATTATGCGTGTCAAAATCACACCAAGGACCATGAGGATCTTGATAGAGACCAACTAAGAATCTTCATTGCACCTTTTAGAGTTTTAGCGGCAACGTTGGCCTAGTGATTCCTATACAATCTTCTCAAATGTCCCTCATTGTGCATGGGGATTAACATGACTAACTTTATTTGGTATTGGAGGTGTGGGGGAGGGAGTACCCCAGTTATGGGACCCTTTTCTCCATATATTGGTGCATTTTGAAAGAGAGTGATATAGAGCCTGTCCACTCCCCATGGACGTGGATGTCAAAAATCGGCAACCACAATAAATGGAGAGAGAGAAAGATTGGGGATAGAAGTGGTCCTAGGTGGCATATGTAATTAATTGATTAGATATGTTGAGACTATCAATCCAACATTTAAAAAAGAATAGGGGGTTTTGGGTTGAATGCTCCGAAAGATGATCGTAATGTCTTGTTTTGCGGCTGCTGACTGCTGTATGCTTGTTGCATGTGCTGATTGATCTTATGGTAATTAACTGCCGATATTCCCCCCCCCTCACACAAGACCTCATCCGCTACTATCACACTGTTGTTCTTACTCATAACTAAGTTGCATACATGGATTGAAAAAACCTAAGGTCCGGGCCTATGTAAAAGTAGAATATACGGTATTTTGCCCAAAATATATATTTCTTATGTAAAAGTAGAGGATTTTGCCCCTATATACTTACCATTGGTCGATGAAAGATTCGATCATTTAAGTTTTGAGAGCAACATCTTCAAAGATCTAAAATCATAACATCAATGTTCTTTTTGTGGAGGATAAAATATTTTTTTCTTCATTTTTTTCAATCACTTTTGCTTTATTGATATTTCCAATATATTGTTGGTGGGGTAGAGGATAAAACCTTCCCTACTTTGGGAGGATTCTTTGTAGCATTATTTGGTTGGTTTGGCCCCATTCCGATTTCTGCCTGGCTAGTGGTATGTATAGAGAGACCCACCAACTCGGCAACTCTATGTTTTGCCTTCACTTTGGCTGTATCAGTTCGTTAAACATTTAATGTAGTAGAAACTGTTTTTAATATGAAGAGTCTTTTGAGGTAATTGAAATATTTATTTGCCTGCTTGGTTTGTATAAAAAATGATGAAAACTGGATTCCTTTGCTGTATGCAGTTGGTTTGTGTCATGGGAACAAGTGAATCAGTCTCTTCAATTTCCAACGCTGACACAACACGTTGCTTAACGTTTTTATTGCAAATCAATCCTTCTCGCGCGCAGTATTTACTACCTGAAATCAAATGCAACCTAAAATCGAGTGTAATGTGCAAGATGTATGATTGGTGTTTTCATGATGCTAGAACCCGGATCTCCAGTATCATTGATGTTGATGCTTTCGAACATGGATATTTGGATATTTTTCGACTTAGACTTGGGGCACGATTGTCAAGCGAGATTGTAAGGCAAGAAGGGATTATATATATTTTTCTATCCTATGTTTGTGGTTGACATGATAGGATATGTGATGAGATTCCTAATCGATTGGGATTTTTTTATCCAACAACACATGGTACAGCACGTTGTGTTGTCCGATGTATACGAGATAATGAATAAAAATAAAATAAAATCAGTGGTACCTCACATATATATATATATATATATCGCAAAAAGGGTCTATCAATAATATACAACATTTTTTTTCTAACCTGCACATGTCAAAAACTTAATTGGGTTATTATATTTTATTCAGACATGTAATCCGAACAACTCTAATTGTGTAACAACATTATAATTTTTCTGGTAGTTCTTATTCTATCCCATCGTGTTTTTATCCTTTCATATTCGAACTTATCTAACGCAAGAAACGTAATTTTATCCATCAAAATGAAGCTTTTTTTAGACTTACAAACTTCTATTTCCTAGACTAATACAAAAAAAATAAAAATAGTGTTATATTTATTACTAGGGGCAGGGAGGACTTCAGCACAGAGAAATTTTTTTGAAAAACCTACTAGCCCTTGTAAAAAAAAAAAGAAAAAAAGAAATTAGTTTTTGTCCACCCCTTTGTTAAGTTTTAGCACACCTCTTAGCCCAGGTCAAATATTATAAGTCCACTAATCTATAACTTTTTTAAATATATATTGTATATTGTATGTATATAAAAAAGAAGAGGAGTTTTGATTTCATATTTATCCTAAATTTAATGACTAACATTATGAGAATCACCAACACAGTTTACCAAGCTTTGCAACGTAAATTTTAAGATATTGTGAATGCGATGAAATTAGTATCAACAACAAAAAATATTCTCCAACTATTTAAAGAAGATGGTTGGGACAATTTCCTTGCACATGTGTTGTTATTTTGCACTAAAAATAATATTGATGTAATGAATATGAGTTTTCCATACGAAAATGGTATAAGTCGTCATTGCCAACAACGTGATCAAATTACGATTGAACATTATTACCATTTTGATAAATTCAATGCCACAATAGATTTTCAATTGATGGAATTATAACATAGATTTGATGATGTCGTAAAGGAACTTCTAACTCTTAGCATAGCTTTGGATCATAGTGACTCTTTTAGATCATTTGACGAGCACAAGATTTGCATGCTTGCTACAAAATTCTATCTAAGTGATTTCACTATTCAAAATGTTCGTGTATTGAGATTTCAATTAATGCATTACAAGCTTGATATAGTTTGTGATCCCGAGTTTCATAAGCTTTCCACCCTTGCCGAGTTATTTCGAAAACTAGTTGTGAGAAGAAAGTTGAAGGATTAATATACTATGCTTGACAGATTGATTAATCTTGTAATGACTTTTCTTATTTCTATTGCAAGTACATAAAGAGTATTTTTTCAGTATGAATAACATCAAAACATATATACGCAATGTAGTTCTTGCTGATGCATGTTGCTGAATATAGAACGAGACCTCGGTTTGAAAATTAATTTAGAGTATGTAATAGAATAATTCGAATAATTAAAAACTCGTCATACTCAACTTTCCTAAATACTTTTCGTTATGTATGAATTAAAAATTAAAATTATGCTGTTAAATTTTCTTTTCACTGTATGGTTATACTTCTAATTTTTTTTATCTGTTACTATTAATCAACCTGTTAAAAAATTCTTGAGTCCACCCATGTTTATTACTATCATCACTATTACTTTATTTTTAAGGAATTAAAAACTTTTGGTCATGACCCTTGTGTGATAGTTGTCATCATACTTATCTAAAAGGATATTATTTCTTCTTTTGTTTACTTGTCAATATATCCTGATATAAATGCTAAGTCCACTATATTTTTTTCCTTTACAACCAACAAAATGTTGTAGCATATTATTTTCTGTGTCCACCATTTTGATATATGGGACCTCTTCTCTTTGCATTCAAGTTCTTGTCCTTTACCAAAATTCAAGCATATATATAAATAAAATAAAAGAGATGGGGACCTCTAATTTTATTCTAAAGTCTTGATAAACTTTAAAAATCAAAAGATCACAGGGCACTACACTTTTAATTTGGAATATTTAATTTATTAAAAAATGTTTGTTTATTTTTGGAAGCACCATGAGTAACGAAAATATATATAGTGTCCCAAATATTCATATATTTACGCATGCATATACACGTATATACTAAATCCTAAAACAAATATACAAAAACCCAATTCTCTGATTGCGTCGCCAAATTCTCACTTAATTGGTTGGAACTCGATTTTGCATTATTACGTACCTTCATTTCCTCTTCCTCTTCATTCTTTATTTTCTTCACACTTTTCATCATTAATTGGTTTGGAGGTGTTTTGTTTCGAAGCTTGACCATTCATTATCTTATAATTAAGACAATCCAAAAAAGGAACTCTAGAATACACAAATTACTAATTTCAACCTGGAACACATAATTAAATAATTAATTTTGAAGTAGCAGATGAACTTAATTAAGTAAAGTTATTTTCAATTAATCTTTAACAATTGCATAAATGCATACGAGTGTTGTGTTAACACTAAAAGAGCACCCACTTTAAATTTTGGATTTGGTCTCAAAGATTTAAACTAAAGGGTATTATTAGCTTATGTTTTTACCTAAAATAAACTATTATAAGGCCATAACTGGGAAACACAAGAACTAAGTTGCAAGCTTGACTTATACAAACACTTTTAGGGGTCTTACAAAATTTCTCTGACTAAAACAAACACTTCTTAAACAAATGCAAGCTCGGTCAATGTCGTTTTCATGTGCTTAGATTTTGAACTAAAAATTTACATTGCACATTGACACTGTGATGTTGACTAATGTATTACAGAGTTTATCAGATCAGGATTTATCTTAAATGGTTAATCTTTATTCAATTTGGATCAATATATTTAGCTTTTCTCTATTAATTACTCATTCGGTTCAATTTTTCTCAATGTAGTATAGTTCGAGAGCTAATTGGATGAGTTTTTTTCATAAAATTTGGTAGATATAATCTCTATCTACTTATCAAATTTTTATCAAGTACACTTTCAGTTTTGATCTTCTATTGAAATTTTGTGAAGATCATCTCTAGATCATCGATCTTCAACAAGTTTTATAAAAAAATTACATCCGTTTAATTATCAAATTGGAATCCTTTGAAAAAAAATGTAATGAGATAATCTTGATTCAATTTTATGAAAAAAAATCACCCATTTAACTTTTGAACTAAATTTTATTAGACGAAATTGAATTAAAAGGTAATTGATAGGACCAAGTCCATAAATCTTAAACTCCCGAAAAATATATTTTTTGGAAAGAACTTTTTCTTTTTTTTAACTAATACAAGAGAGGAAAGGGAAAGGAGCTTGAATATCTCACCAAGTTCATATAAGGAAAAGTGCTTAGCCACCAAATTAGCGGATCAATCTGACTTTGTTAGCAAATTGAGTCCTTTAGCCTGAAGTAGATGACTTAGATTTAGACCAATAGGTTCTACTCACTTAAATAAGCCTCCTCAAAGTGACAACATATTATTTTCTCATTCCCCTTGTGAGAAGTAATAAAAATGGAAGTTACTAGTTAAAATATTAACCATTTATTTTAAATTAATTGTAAAATTTTCCAGATTTAAGAAAAATAAAATTGAAAATAGAGCAAAAGATCTTGTGTAATAATATTTTTTGCAAAAAATAATATATATTTTGTAAAATAGAGCATTTTTTTGAAATAAAGATTTGCTTATCAACTGTGTTTTAAAATGAATGGGTTGATCAAAATTGTATTTTTTTTTGCAAACTTAACTTTGCAATCCAAAAAATTTAATGCAAATTTGTTTTACATGATGCATTTATATTTTTTAAAAAGTATATTTTTTGTAAATCACTCAAGTACCTCTAAAGCAACGTTAAATAAGTCCCAATATATAATAATGTAGTAGAAAATAAGGAATGCAAACTTAACTTTGCATAATCTAAAAAAAATGTTATGTGTGATTATTAATAAATGAGTTTAAATTTGTCACTTATTTAAATAACTCTAAAGAACTATCAATTGAACACTTTTTTTTCTAACAAAAAAATAAGGGAGGTCTAAATCTCCCCCTTAATCTTACAAATAAAGAAAAACCCTTCACCCACTCCCATGAGTTGAACCAGTGACCTTAATAATTTGCTAAAAAACATACAATGCAAATTTAATTTTGCACGATACCATAAAATATTGTAATTCAAAAATATATTGCGAAGTTAACATTGCATTTTTTTTTAAAATTTAGTCAAGTATAAACTCTTAATTTACAGAAATATTATTTTCTAATTTTTTTACATAAATTTTTTGAGATAATGGGTTATAAGGTTTCGCTCCGTAATGTTTTATAACTCTAAGGACGGACTCATGTTTAATAAAGAAAAGTAATACTAATTTCATAATTTGGTTTTATAATAAGGACACTTTTTATAATATTAATTTATTTTAAGAAAAATGATAAATGTTGATGGACAAATATACCCCTAATTAGTTTAAATTAATGTTAAAAATAACAAATCTCTCTCTCTCTCTCTCTCTCTCTCTCTCTCTCTCTCTCTCTCTTCAGTTCTCATTTCTTCTCTCTCTCTAAAATCAAATACATTGCTCTATCTCTCTCTAAAATCAATAGACCAACCTTAGCTCCGACCAACGATCTCACTTCCTCCTCCACCACCACCACCACCACCACTTGACTTTCCGATCGTTTCGCCGAGAGGATCGGAGCACCGTTCTCATCTTTTTCTTCTTTTTTTCTGTAGAGGTAATCGTAAAACAAATATAACTTTTGATTGAACCGTTGGATCTAGCTGATTTTCGAATATGTTGTTCAGAAGACAAAGTTACCATGCTATCGCGTAAATCAAGACGATCGAAGGTTGTTTTGTTATCAAAATCGACCAATTTTGACAGCCCAGCGGGATATTGAAAAAAAAAATTCTGATCGTAACTTCTTTTTTTTTTACAATCCCTACGTCGATCCATATATATATATATATACATATATATAAATAGAGTGGATGTTGATCTCATCAATTTTATTATTCTATGTTTTGTAATGGTGCTAAAATCATTTTAGCACATTTTGGTTGTTATTCAAGCGGTGCTAAATGCATTTAGCACCTTCTGGTTGCTGTCTAGGTGGTGCTAAATACATTTAGCACCTTCTGGAGCGCATTTAGCACTTTTTGATTGCTGTCCAGAAGGTGCTAAATGCATTTAGCACCTTTTGGTTACTGATAGTGTCATAATGAGACGTGTGATGTTATAAGGAAGGGTATTAGTGTCTTTTTTGTACATTGTCCTTAATTTATATGTTTAATTTTTAAATATCCTTTATAATTATATTATTATTAGAATGAGCCTTTATGTCCAATTGTCTCAAAATTTTTTTACCCATTTTTTAATATCCCGAAAGTAAAATAACAATAAAAGAAGGAAGAAGATAAGAGACAAATCAAATCTATCGAGAAGGCCAGAGGCTGTGGGGCACAAGAAGCTCTCGTGCAAAACTAAACCGATCTTTGTAGCTGTCAGCTACTATTTGTGATTTAATTGTGACCCCAACATAGGAAGAATATATATATATATATATATATATAATAGGAAAAAGTTCTACCACGGAACGGTCTGTTTGCATTTTTTTTTTGTTTGTCTAGATATTTTTTATTATTATAGGATATTTTATACGCATTTAATTTAGATTAATCTCTATTCGTGAAATAGTGGTCTGCCGCTGGCTTCTAAATATTTTTGTAACTACTAAAATTCGACTTGAAGAGTTCCAATCGAACCCGGTGCGTATCACTTGCTAGTGGTTTTATAGATAAGTTTTTAGCAGAAATTTTTTGTTATTAAAAACATTTTACCAAATGTTTAGACAACCAAAATTCGTTGCATTTTTTGTTGCTAAAGGAATGGCAGTACAGACGGGTACCAAATGCAAACTATATACACACACATATATGTATAGATTTATATATATTATAATTTTTGGTTCATTTATGATGTATGCCTGATTGAGATATGAATAATCAAATAAAAAAAGTTCACATTTTTTATGGCAATATTCCACAACACGGCTTTCTTTTGTCAAAACCCGCGAATCCACAACTATCACATTAAAAATGTAAACACTTAATAACCACGTCTACGTGGATTAAACCTATGACCTCATTATTAAGACAAAAATAGCGTCAATATGATCGATACAAAACCGTTAGCAATGGTTAAAATCACATTACTAATGCAAAAGTATGAAAAGGATTATAAAATAAAAACTTAAAAATAAAAAATATAACATAACTTCAATAAATCTTATTATATATCTAGAGATTATAGAGTTTATATATATATATATATAGGGATTACAGTGTATATATAGATATAGATGAACAATCAACATTACAAGCTGTATGGTGGTCAGTGTAAGTTGTCCGAACGGTTCAGGCTGGGCTTGGGTCAGGCCACGCATTCTCTCTTTTCCAGTTTTAATTCCCAAAACCCAAATTAACCTTTTATTTTTAAGTTTCTTACAAAGCATGCCCTGTCACGTTAATTCATTCATTCACTTTTTAACTTTAAAGCATAAAAAAATTAAAAGAAGAAAAAAAAAAGTTACTTTAATTTGTAGGAGAATATATTCACCAAATCTTTCATAACTTTGTCCCCTCGAGGTTCCGGCCTGTGTGATAATATCAAATTAACAACTAGATTTACTGTTACCAATTATTTTTTAACTGATGTATTAGTAAAAATTCGTCTATGTATATGTATATATCAAAGGTCTGATTATGACTAAAATTTACATTTAAAAACACTATTTGTTTGCATTGTGAATTCTTTAGAAGTAAAAAATAATAACCTGTCCGATCAATAATAAACCACGATTTAATCATTAAAAGTTTTTTACACGAAACAATTCATTTGCTCTTGTACAGTCCCTAGTGCAATGCACAATTGTCTAAACAAGCGATCAAGTAATTTGGTCACTTCATCATTACTATAAATTTTGAATATTTTGTGATGGAAATGCCTTTTTCGTTTTAAATTCCAAGAAGAAAAATGAGAATGATGGTTGGTATTAATGGAGTGGGGGCAACATGTCTGTTAAAGTAAAGATGCGTGATAGCAGAGTACAAACCCACACTTGGACCAAATACTGTAACGCATGGGAAACTCTTATTAGTGGAAACACTTAATTAGGTTCCTTATTAAGAATTAGATCAAGTCGGACACGATATAATAACATGACATGAAAATATAAATTTTTTGACAGATTTTTATCGGGTTCGGGTCGATATCGGGTAAATCCAATAAAACACAAAAAATAACGAATTGTGTTAGGATTTATTAGTCAAACCTGTTAGACCTGCTAAGACTTGTTAGTAACCCTTCAAGAGCACATTTAACCCGTTAGCTTAACGGGTGAAATAGGCCGTGTCGTGTTACCTGATAAGGTAACGAAACTTGTTCATTTATTGAAATCCCACCCGTTAGTTTAACGGGTTGTGTTCGGTTTTACCTGTATTTCACCTAAACTCAATTCAACCCAACACGAAACCGACCCGACATGACCTGTTGACGGGTCTTAAGATTAAGGACTTTTGCTTCTAAAGTTCTAATATATGTCAAGCATGATATTCAAGTTAAATATGATATCTATTGTGATTTTTTTTTCCCCACAGTTTAAACTTTTGATAGACATAATTTCACAATTTGCTATCTTTAGACACTCCATTCCACAACCACCTGCCCTGCAGACTTCTTTGCTTGAGCTTTAGCCGATTTGGCGCCCACAATATCAAAGGCTAGTTATTTCAGAGGTTCAAAGTTTCAGAGGTTCAAAGTTTAAGCATTGGTAACTCCATTCTCCATATGTTAATTATATTTTCGTTATGATCTTATTTTTGTCTACCATGCTTAAATTTTTGAGAAGAATGATTTGACAAATGGTTTAAAAAAGCAAAAACATCTTTTTGTTATTTCAATGGAATCGAGATTCCATGTTTACAAATTCAAGATTTTTCTCATTCATATGATATTGCCCACAGGAAAAAGGACCCTGGGAAAGATGGATTCCTTATGTTGGCTGCTACTTTTGACACAATGGTCCTTGCCAATGAAAGTGGTGAACATATTTTTCATCTTGCCAATAAAAGTGGAGAACCCTCTGATCCTTCTTTATACAGTGAAATATCTGCATTCGCACTGGCACATTTTAACTAATTACGTTACGATAGAGACTCTTATTAAGCTTATACATTTTTTGATTTTATGAATTGGTTACTCAAATTCAAAGGGCGGACCCAACCATGACCAATGAGGGCTATACCGCAGCTCAATTATTTTTGAAGGGATAGAATTATTCCAAAAATTCTGTTAATACTTTACTTTCAGCTTACTCCATTCTTTAATGCAATCAAATCTCGGCCAACTTTTAGCTTATGTAAAATGGTAATAAAAATAATTGATTTTTATGAAAAATTAGAAAATAAGCTAAAACGTATGGTGGGATTAACTCTTAACTTTTGGCTTTTTCTGTGAATTTTTTTTTCTTTGGGAGTGAGGATTGAAATAATTTTATTTCACAAAAATAAAGAAGGATGGAAGACATAAGTACTCACAAAAATAAATGAGATGGAGAGCGTATCACCACATACCTCAACTCATGTATCAAAAAGAGTATTAATGAAAAAAACCAAATTATGTATTTGGATTTTTAATTCTTTGCAACATATACTGGGTATATAAATGTATGATTCTATATATTAGTATGTTTGCTCCATAGCTGACGCACATCAATTAGACAACATATATATATATACATCTAACGCACATCTAGTTACCAAATTACATGTCACAAATTCTATGATATATCAGCGAGTAAACTCTAGCTAGAAGCCTAGAATAATCAATAGCTATAAACAACCCGGCCCGATCATGAGATGCATATATATTTTGATATGGCCCTATGCAAAAGTTGAAACGTTAAACCCTTCCTAAATATAAATTATATTTTTTGAGTCTTTATTCTAATATTGTATTTAAATCTGAAAGTAATAAAAATTTGTAGTCGCTGGTTTTGAACGCCCTCAAAAGTAGACTTTGGATTTGGAAAAGAAACAAGAGAAAAGATGTTAGTCAGAAGGGAGTGTAGGGTATAAAGAGTGTGATGGAAGGGGGTGAGGAGGCATGGTGCACCCACCTCCCCCTCGTGCGCACTGCGTCTTTGCATATATCCTGGCGGACCTGGCCTGTCCCAGCCCCTCCTCCTCTATTAAATGTTATATATATATATATATATGATTAATGGCATGCTTAATTATATGCTGCCAAAGCAGAACCACCTGCTCATTTCTCTCTACAGTATTAACATGCAGCTAGTGCCATGGGGTTGTCTTGTCAGTGAAGAAGGGGTTTGCAAAGAGAGTAGAAGAATGTGGGAGACAACCCCAAAACATTTTATTCCTATAAACACTTTGACGTTATGTCTCTCTTGTGGGGTCATTTTAAGTATCACGTAGTATTACATATATATACTTTAATAATAATATTCTATGCTAACACATTGTATGTTGGCAAAGAGATGCTAGGAATATACAATTTTATTGGTTATGCCTATCACAAAATTTTCTAGATCCGCCCAAAGGGATATTATTACTGCAATTTTAAGTGGTAAAACGCGTTGTTTCATGTATTAACATGTTATCTTTACTAAAAAAAAAAGAGATCAAAAATATGAAATATGTTATTTTCTACTCTATTCTTTATCAAGTTGAATGTAGTATTTTGTCATTTTTCTTTTTCCCTGTTTTCATAATAAAGAATAAAAATATTTTTGTGTGTGCTATTACCAAAAACAAATATAACCATACATGTACGTATTCTTGAAATACCTAATTAATATTTTCTTAAAAATACCATATGTGAGCGTATGTTGAAGATACGAGCCAATTAATTAAACAATGTATTAAGACTAGCATTTCTGGAGTGCTCATATTTTCCTGTTGACATAATATCATTGTGGGCCCCCCTCTTGGTGGGCCACGTACACCATCTCTTCAAATTCAATATTTATATCTCCCTCCCAAACGCATTCCTTCCATCCACACTCACTACTCACTTCTTGAATATCTTTCTTTCTCTATATATATTCATCACTTGTTCATCAATTGCTTTCAAACTTAAATTCTTCAAGTGTAAGAAGAGAAAAAAATAAAATAAAAATGGGAGGTTGGTCAATACCAGAGAGAGTACAACTGCACCTGGCCATGTTGGCCTTGCAGTTTGGTTATGCTGGATTCCATGTGGTCTCAAGGGCTGCCCTTAATATGGGCATTAGCAAGATTGTCTTCCCTGTTTATAGGAACATTATTGCCTTTCTTCTCCTCTTGCCCTTTGCTTTCTTCCTTGAAAAGTATGTCTCTTTAATTAACAATTCTTGTTTTATTTTAAGAAATGCATGATACAAAACTAACATAATTAATCGTGTGAATTTAATTTGAGCAGAAAAGACCGGCCGCCTCTTACTTTCTCTTTTCTCGTCCAATTCTTCCTTCTCGCAATTGTTGGGTAAGAATTAATGATTGAAGTATATATATGCTTTTAGTTGCAAGTTTATATTCACAGCGTTCAAGAATACACTAATTTTAACACAATTGATAGTAAAAAATAAATGTTTTTGGTGACCTCGCATTGATTTTCAAAGTGTATGTAACTCTTAATTCAGAATAAAATAAACAAAATTTTGTGACATGTTTATTGTGTTAGTGATGCTTTTGATTGAATGACAGAATAACAGCAAATCAAGCATTCTACTTGTTGGGATTGGACCACACATCACCCACTTTTGCATCAGCTATTCAAAACTCAGTTCCGGCCATTACCTTCCTCATGGCAGTAATCCTCAGGCAAGCTCTTTACCCACAAACGCACAAAAAAGTCTGAGATTTGTAGACTTAAAGTCAATCAAGAATAAACAGTTGTAGTGGTCCCTCATCTTTTACTGCATCCACCAATAAAATGTAAAGGTAATGGTAGCACTCTTTTGAAGACAATCTTCAAATTAATCGATCTCAACTCACAAAATGATGTTTTAAACATGTAACTCTTTGGATAGTGGACGCATATGTGTAAGGTAGCAAGTCTAACCAAAAGTAATTAGTTAATCACATGTTTGACACATTATTTCTGGCACAATTTTTTCCACGTTCCTACTATATCTTTATATAAATATATATATATATATAGGAGATCTCTAGAAATGACTAATCTGTTTGTAAATATTTTAGAAACAAAAAAGTTTGTCAAGGCAAAACAACGTCTCATATCTAAAGACTCACCACAATAACTCTTTCAGGTTAGAGCAAGTAAGATTGAACCGGAAAGACGGGATCGGAAAGGTGGCTGGAACCATCTTCTGCGTCGCCGGAGCAACAGTGATCACACTGTACAAGGGTCCCACAATTTACAGCCCAGCTCCCCCACTCCAAAGTGCAAACATTAATAGCATCATATCACCAGTGTTACTTAGTTCTTTGGGGGATGCTAAAGGCAAAAATTGGACCCTGGGTTGCATATTTCTGATAGGGCATTGCCTCTCGTGGTCCGCCTGGCTAGTTCTACAAGCCCCCGTCCTCAAGAAGTACCCGGCTCGGCTCTCAGTCACTTCTTACCAGTGCTTCTTTGGTGTACTCCAGTTTTTGGTCATTGCTGCTTTTATGGAGAGGGATCCAAATGCTTGGCTTATTCACACGGGTGGTGAGCTCTTCAGTGTTTTCTACGCGGTAAGTTACTTTCAGGGGCTGTTTGTTTTGCAACTTCAATTCTGAAATCTGAATGGACTCCATATTCGGATTGAGAGGTAAGAGTGTCTCTGAATCTGAGCTGTGTTTGAATGGGGCATTCAGACATGGCTGAGATTTTCATCTTTAGGTTCATATTTTAATTTTTAGAATCATATTTCAGATTTTTACTAACACTTAAGTTTTTTGTTCAAAATGATGAGTTTTCCCTTCTTTAAACTATATATTGACGGGCATTTGATGTGTTGATCCGCTAAGAGATTTTTCATTTCGAACCTAAGAAATTTGAATTGTGAATGGATTTCATTTAGATTTCAAAGGTGGTAAAATATCTTAAATTTTGACGTGATAACACTCATGAAAAACTGATATATGTCATAGATAGTTGCCTTTGATTGTATTTCACACCAATATATTACATAAACGTGCAGGGAGTGGTGGCATCAGGGATAGCATTTGCAGTACAAATTTGGTGCATAGACAGGGGAGGCCCAGTATTCGTCGCCGTTTACCAGCCCGTTCAAACCCTTGTCGTCGCTATTATGGCTTCCGTTGCCTTAGGCGAAGAGTTCTACCTCGGAGGGTAATTAATAAACCTTCTTTCTTGACACTTTTATAAGAATACACTAATTTTGACTTAATTTGTAGTTGAGAACGAAACTTGTTTAGCATTGTGACATTTGATATATTGACAACATCCAAAAAAACTGTAGTTTTAATTTAGGACGGTTGAAGTATTTATTTTGTTTAAATTTGTGAGATGCAAAGAATTTTGGGAATACATGTGATGTAAGAATTGATTAATTGTGGGTTGCAATGGACAGGATCATTGGAGCTGTATTGATCATAACAGGGTTGTACCTTGTGCTGTGGGGGAAGAACGAAGAGAGGAAGTTTTCATTGCAAAAGGCTGAGATCCAGTCGAATGCGGACCAGGGAAACAACAGAACAACAAGCCACATCAAGCCGTCCCTTGCTCAGCCACTGCTCTCCCAGTCAACGGAGAATGTTTGACCGGCAAAATCCTGCACTATTTTTACATGAAAATTTAAGGCTGTGTTTGTGTGCAAGTCCTTTAAATTTTTTTTTAATTATCGCTCTCTCTATTTAAGTGTGAGTCAAGAAAGAGAAAAAAAGAGAAGTTTGGGAGGAATTTGATTTGGTTTTATTTGATTATCTATGTGGTTTAATGTATGAGAAGATTACAAGTTAGTTAATGTGAAATATCATTGTGGTATGTACCCTAGGAATGGGTGTACAATTCGTTCCCCTTTTTTTTTTTAAAAAAAAATTAAACTAAATCAGATTTAAAATATTAAAAACCGAAGTGAACCGATTTATCTCACTATCTAAGCGAATCCAAAAGAATTAATGATTGAACCAACCCGTGCTCAAACTGAAATTGGTTAATATTTCTTGTGTATGTACGGGATGGTCCAACAGCTTTGTTGGATTAAGCTAGATTGATATTGGTTCTAACTAAAGAAACTTCAAAAGGTTCCCATATTTGGTTTTAGTACATGAAAGGTCATCTGTATGTGTAGTGTTTTACAGAACGTGGGCTATGAATCTTTTGAATAACCCAAAGGCCAGCAAATAAATTGTAATCGGAGCTAGCGCTTAACTTAAGTAACAATTATGCTCACAATTAGGGTTATTTTTGATTTAGGTTGGAGTAGAAATTAAGTTACCCTAAACTTAAATCAAATGTAAAAATGCGGTTTTTAAATTTTTAAAACCCAAACTTGAACCAAATTTTTCGGTTTGGTTTTATTCGGTTAACATATAGAAACCATGTTTTCTATTTGGTTACTATTTTATTTGTACATTTACAAGAATAAAGCACATTAAATATAATGATGAATTATCTTGCAATCATGTATGTGATAAAAAAATAAAATCTTAACATTGCGTTATAAATTCAATAATAAGAGTACACATTAATGATTTTTTTTTAAGATGATCACAATGCAATTAATAAGGAACATATTATGATAAAATGTCATTTTTTTTGTATTATAGTATAGTTAATGTTTGCTCTTATAGTATATATTAATATTTTTTTAATTTTCTTATACATAATTCGATTCGGTTTAGTTTAGTTTGGTTTTAGACTAACTTGCCCCAAACTCGAACCAAACTATTCGGTTTTGGTTCGATTTTGCTCTCGTTTTTTTTTTTTTTTTTTTTTTTTTCTTTCAGTTCAAGATTTTACAGATCAATTTGGATCGATTCAAACTGTTCGGTCTGTTTTTGGATTAGCCTTAATACTCCTACTTACACTTTAGTACTTTTAACTATGTTATGGTCAAAACTCGTAATATTAAGTATTTGTCAACTTCAACGCTAATTAACTTCTCAATCGTTTGATATCTAAAACCCTTTGAGACTAAAGGAATATTATCTAATGTTAATTGTCTGCGCTATTATAAAACTCAGCTATCATTTTCTTAAAAAAAGAAAAAACTCATGAAATTTGAAATCTTCCATTTCACATGTTTCAGTAATGAAAAAAAAAACAAAAAACAAACAATCTAGAAACTAAGAAAAGGTATAGACATACATACAACCCATACTTTCATTTTATAAAGAGCACATATACTACATTATAACACATGGTACAAACTCACTAAAACACATGAGTTGTACTTTCACTTAAACACTACACTCCTTGTACATATTTATTCTATATTATATATATATATATATATATATTATTAGATCTATATATAACATGTTTATTCATATGTACTATTCACAACACTGTATTGTGCGTACTACTAGTGGTAAAGCCAAATATTTAAACAAAGCTAATTTAGTAACCCCAAGGATCCACCGCATAGTTCATCGCCTCCCCTCCTCCTCCATCGCCAACCAAAATCCGATTGCCGGAAAATCCACCGTGGCAGCTGCCTCGGCCCATATGGCCGAGTCATCAAACTCCGGTAAATTTAGATTAAGATCCTCCCAAAACACGTGGCTATTATGATTCTCATGAAACTGATTATTATTATTATTATTAGTAGTAGTAGTGGTGGTAGTGGTAGTATCATCATCGTTGTTGTTGACCTCATTGACTGCAGCCTGTTCTGTAACACTGGAAAATGCACTTTCCGCCTCTTCTGGCAGATTGAGCTTCGCGTCCGCTCCATAGAGCCGACGCGCTGCTGCGTCATAGGCGAGCGCTGCGGCTCTGGAGGACTCGAAGGTGCCCAGCCAAATGCGGGCTCCACGGTTGGGTTCGCGTATCTCGGCCACCCACCTACCCCAGGTACGCTGGCGGACCCCCTTGAAGGTGCACGAGGGGTTCTCAGGTCCACCTTTCCCCCGCATGCACCCTTTCCTCGAGCTTGCCTGAGCCGATCTCTTCACTTGCTTTCTCTCTCCCAAATTCATACCTGATTTCATCATTTATAATTTAGTTGAAAGAATAGGGGAGGTTTATTTCGGGGTAGGTAGCTTGATAATAAAGAAGGGAAATATTCGGGTGGAGGTATTTATAAAAGTCCGGCGAGGGTACGTGTCTGTGGGCGCTGATACTTGGCAAGAAAAACTTGTTTCATCGTGTCAGAAGGATGCTTACTGTACTTTCCTCATTTTGTATGCACTTGGACTTTGTACAGGTGGCAATTAAGGAAGTGAATTCCATTTAATTTGGATAATGATAAAAGCAATCTTAAATTATACCGTGTATATGCATGTACGTATTATAATATATAGTTGTATATATAGTAGATACATTATGGTAGTTATATATCATGTTTAAATAATAGTACGTGTAATACTTGTATCATTATATGTTTGGCAAAAAATAAGTGAGTTTATATTAAAAATAATTCAAGACGCGCATAAATAGCTTATGTATTTAATAGTATCTCTAATGCAATCATCAATGGCTAAAATTGAAATGTGACATAGAATGTATAGATAAAGAATAAAAAAAAATGCTTTCCATAACCATCAATAGTTATCACCAATCTTATGTGGCAAAAATAAGAATAGACGTTATGAATGTGCCTTTCTCTTAGACAATATCTTAAAGCCACGTTATCATTTTTATCTACCAACCTTTTCTTTTCAAGTTTTAAATTGAGGTAACTTTTAGTTTATAAATTATTTTTAATAAAAATTATGTTATTTAAAAATAGGAATGAAAAGACCTAACGAACAAGATCCATCCTGCATATAAAATTATTCATTTTATTTTTATGAATTTTATAATATAAACAATACCATTGGAAATTTTTTTTAATAGTTTTCTATCACGAATCTTTTTTTACGCTACATAAGAAAGATATGCATAATTACATATATATGGTTTGAAACTTTTCAATCCAGTTTTAAATTAGAGATGCTCTAACTACGATTAGATGACCTATCTTTTAGCACTTAGAAAAGAGGATATAATAAACACTTCGTAAAGCACGTCATAGTTTAAATCGGTAAATATCCTTCAATGAGTGCCCAAGTTGAAAATAATATTTTGTAAATTTTTTAATATAAGTATCCATGAAGGTACTATTGTCCAGACTGAAAAGAGAATTATTACCCTAGTGTGTGCAACTTGATTCAAAATACACTAATTGTTAGAAAAATATTATTACATTTGATTTGTCAAAAACGAGGACCGAAAAGGGAGTTATTATCCTAGTGTGTACAACTTGATTCAAAATACACTAATTGCTAGAAACAGAGTATTACATTTGATTTGTCAAGAACATACGAGAACCCATACAAAGCTAATATATTTTATTATGTAAAATTAATAATGTTTTACATTAATTATAACTTTTTGTACATGTTACAAATAAATAGGATTGTAGTCTTCAAATTAAAATAACAACATGCATGAAGATACTGCCTCTGCTAATTGATTCTTAGGTAAGATATGTGAGTCTTTGATGAAATTAATTATACTCGCCGGCCCTCCTCGATCTGGACAACGTACACATTCTCTCTACACAAATTATATATATAAGCTGATGCACGTAAGACCTTAGAGCTATACATCTAATATTTTGTATTTCAATTTTTTTGCTTTTTTTTTTAAATTATTAAAACATGTGTCGTGTCACACGATAATTAAACGTTTTTAAAGTGCTTAATATAAATATTAGTATTACCCAAAATGTAAATATTAGTCTCAAATAAGGGATGCGTATGAGTGATGTCATATATAGTGGTTGGAGCGATGAAAGAAGATAAGTATACACACATGCGTTGCACTGGGACTCCCAAAACTTGGCACATAAACAGCACTCTGCTACCGGAAACTGATGTTGGTTAAATTAATTAAAGTACAGCTTTAACTATTTGTCTTGAGGTGGCCCAATTTTTGTATTTTACTTCAATTTAGTCCGTGGGATCCGGATTCCTGCACCGGAAGAGTCAAAAGAATAAAGAGGAATCTACAATTCTGGGGGATCCGAACCCGTGTAGGTTCTTCTCGGATCCTAATATATATTATATGCATGTCACAAATTTGTATTTACCAATTTGAAAAGAGAATTATATATGTCCGAGAGAGAGAAAAGAAAGCAACTAAAAAACTGTATAATTTTATAATAGTACTCGTCTTGTACTTGTAAAGGCGGACCCATAAATTTTTCGAGAGGTGGATTAATAGTAACAAAAAAAAAAAATCATAAAAAAGAATTATCTAAAGTATAACTATATAGTGAAAAAAAATTAATAGCATAATTTAAATATTTGTTTAACAAAGTTGAGCTTGACTAGTTTTTGATGATTTAAATTCATCTATTATAAACTCTAACTAATATATATTTGAGTTGGGCTAAGAGGTGGGCTAAAATTTAGCAAAGAGATGAGTTTAAACTATTTTTTTTTTACTTTTTTTACAAATACTAGTAAGTTTTTTAAAATTTTCTTCTGTACTGAAGCCCTTCCTATCCCCCCTTAGGTCGGCCCCTGTGCACTTGTTATTTCAATCATGGTCATGTCCATTAGAGTGTACACTATAAATGCAATGTTGAGATACCGGATATGCATGTGCCCGCCTTTCTTATCATAAATATGCAGAGTTTGTATTGCTTTTATTTTGTATTTTAGTTCGACAAAATATCGATTGTATGGTACTTCAAAAAGAACCAAATTTCCAACCTCCTCTTTAAAAATTATGATAACACACGTACATTGACTGAGTTGATATAAACTAACAAATATAAACCTTGTTTTTTACGGGAGAAATAAGTGGAACATGTATTTTTGTCTGCTACTTCCAAATATACCATAGAGAGTTTTCTTGTATAGCTGTATTAGAAAAGACAACACATTGAGTTGATATAAACTACAAAAGTAAAATTTGTTCTTTATGGTGGAAATAAGTGATACTTCAAAATTACATGAACTACATACAGTGGCGTAGCCAGAAATTTGAAGCCGGGGGTGCGCAATTTCCACGAAGCCTCCGAAATGTCAACGAAGCCTTTGCAGTAAATCATAGAAAATTTAAAATATATAAAACATCAATGCTGCAAGGATTTAACAATCATATATATGATTAGCAACCACCAGCTACGAGCACATGTTTAGTCTTTAGGCTATATCCGTTCATAATTTTACACATAAAATTAAGCCCTAAAATCAGCCCTACAAATTAAGTCCTAAAATCAACCCTATAAAATTAAGCTCCAACTAATTTTACCCAATCACACATATATTGATATCATATATGATATATGCATTCATGATTCATAATATATATCACAGAAAAATTATCAATTTCGCTATAAAAGGAAAAGGAAAAGAAAAGGGACAAAAATGGTGTTCTAACCTCAACCTAACTGTCCACCGTGACTCCTTAGCAGTGAGCCGTCCAGCGTGAGCGGTGAGCTGTTCTTGGTGAGGCGTGAGCTGTGATGCAGCCGTGCAAGCTTGGTCGGCGATTGGTGAGTGTGAGTCGTGAGAGAGCAGAGAACAACGAAAAAAGAGAGAAAGAAAGAAGCGTGCTGCGTACGGAAAGAAAAGGTGGAGTTGATCTTATCTCAATCATTTTTAAGTAAACTTTATTTCTCACCAGTCCCTCATTTATTTCTTACAACTACATACCCTCAACTTTTTTTTTTTTTTAAATTTCCCGAAAATCTCGGGAGTGCGTCCGCACTCCCTCGTATAAGCGTGGCAACGCCCCTGACTACATAGAGTGTTCTTCTATAAAAACAACCCATTGACTGAGTTGATTTAAACTTCCAAAGTAAAATTTGTTCTGTAGGGTGGACATAAATTGTACATGCAAAGCATTGTAACGTAAGGTGGGATTGGTTCGGTTCTTAGCCAAATTATAAAGAATTAGAATGTTCTTAACGGTTCAGTTCTTTGTGTATTTTTTGACGAACCGTAAATAGAACCGAACCGTTAGAACCGGTTTGGTTCGACCAGTTCTTTGGGGAACAGTTAGGAAATGGTCAAAAACTGTTCTAACGGGTTTTCGGACAGGGGCGGATCCAGGATTTTACATTGAGGTGGGTTGATGATAAAAAGAAATTTTGTAAAAACAAAAAAAATTTCGAGAAAATATTAATAACGATTTTTTTCCCTTTTCCAAGCATAAGAAATTTTGAAATTAATTTTGTGTTTGGCTAAAAAATGTATAGAATAATTTTTCTCAAAATTTCAGTTTCAAAGCCTTAAGATTAGGTTTCGAAATACAACGAAAAATTAATTAAAATATATATGACGGTTGATTACTAAAACTGAGGCTTTAAAATATAAGCTTTTGGAAAAAAAATAAATTTAAGTATTGGTCCAACTAGAAGCAATAATACTCTAATAATCTAAAAAAAAAATGCATATAATATATATTAAATAAACTGAAGTACTGAAAAATAAATTAAGAAATGAACAAACAATACTCTAAATCTCTAATAGTATAATAAGTAATATATATAAATTCAAGCCCCTCTCCTTCCCCCTCCCACTTAAGGCTTGGACATCTGGGTCTATCACTCGCAATAGCGCATATTAAAAAAAAATTAATAATAATATATACAAATTATTATGGCCGTATGGTACTCATGTGTTTTTATGAACCTGGAATAAATTTATTAGTTATATAAATAATATATAATATAATATGTATTAAGTGAACTAAGAGCATCGTTGACCAAAAATAAAAAAAAAACAATTTGGACTAAAAAAAACCAAGAGCACCAGTGGTTAGTTTAGTTTAGATGGATAGAATAATGGCCTACATTATTGACAAAAGTCAAGTGGGCCAGACTACTATTTAATTCATTAGTATTCTAACTATTTTATTTTTTTTGAATGAGTTAGATTGAGTCGATTTAGGTTGGGTTGGGGTGAGCTGGGCTAGGCTGGGCTGCTGTTTAATATTTATGGGTACTATAAGTAATTTATTTTTTTTGGGGTGGGCTCCAGCCCAGTTGTCCCCCCTCTCTCTACGCCAGTGTTTTCAGGGAACCGTTAAAACGGTTCTAACGGTTCTTCGAGGGACCATTAGAATCATTAGAACTGTTGAAATAGTTAGAACCGGCCAAGAACTGTTATGTATTTATATATGACAGTTCCTAACGATTTCTTTAATTAAATTTATCAAGGAATCGGGAACCGAACTGTTAACAACTATTAAGAATCGAACCGTTAAAAATGTGCACTGTAATACTAAGAACCGAATCGAACTGGCCTTTTTCGGTTCGGTGTGGTTCAGTTCTCCTGTTCGAAAATCCCATCCTCATTGTAACATGGCACTTCAAATTGTATTACGTACATAGAGTGTTCTTGTACAATTGCACTAATAAAGACAATCCATTGACTGAGTACATAGTTAGCTTATCTCGTGATTGAATATGAAAAATGCGTAGTTAGTTATACCAAATTTTTATTTTAGAAAATCTCAAGAATCAAGGTACTAAAGATATATTTTATTAAAAATGAAAATATCTAAAGTTTGAATAGCTTAAAACTGATGGGCAAAATAAAAGTGAAAGAAATCCAACCTTATATTCCTAAGTGTGAGTCCTCATTTTATTTAGAGCTTTAGTTCAAGTAACATCGTTTTCAATTTTCACCGACGAAGTTGTGTCAAACTTTTAAACTATGCATTTTACCCCTTGCAGTCCCTTTTTTCATTAAAGAATGTGTTTGCAAGAATTATTGACAATGTAATCTAATGTTTAACCACTAAACCACTTGACATGCTTGTTTTATATTTTGGTTCGAATTAAATATATCTGGGGATGACAATGGATTGGGTTTGGCCAATACCAAACCTAAGCCGTAGTTGCAATAAGCCGCCTTGAACTTGATGCGTGTTTTGTTTTTGAAACCCAAACCCGCTCTGCATAAATATATTAAAACCCACACCTGCCCCACCTCAAATTTTAACTAAATTATGCCAAATCAAATAGAAAAAATATAATTCACCCTTATTTTAACTAAATCTTGCCAAATCAACAATGCAAAAAATTAAATCCATTTCAATAATTTTTCACTATATTTGAAAGAATCATATAAATAAATTTCATGCAAAGAAAGAGAACGATATCAAATTTAGTTAGATAGAATCGAGAGGAGGAAGAGGATATTGAAATAAGGCGGGCCGATGTGATACTCTATAATATATTTATATATATATACATATATAGTAAGGGTGGGTCTGATTTTTTAGATGCAAAACCCTAATCCACCATGAACCTGATCTGAGTTATTTTTTTGAAATCCAAACTAAACTTGAGGTAAAAAACACGCCCCATATAGGTCGGGCGGGTCGAAAACTTATAGGATTGGATTTTATCGGCATCCCTAGTTGTGTCAAACTTTTTTACTAAAAAATATGCTTACAAGAAGGTTCGAACCTTGGGAAAATATGTTGTTACTTAACAATTAGACCACTTAAAATCTTTATTTTATATTTTAGTTTGAACTAGATATATCTAAGTAGCACACGCATCGTGTGTGCATGTGATTTAGTATATATATCCTAAGATAGCAATAAAAGTAAAGATGTGTAAGTGGATCGACTCGTCAAGTTCCCAGTTAACCAGTCATGAGCTAATATCACAGCTCCGTATATTGTAAACACTGGTAGATGGAGTAACAGTTAAATAGGGCAATTGCCTCCCTTTAATTTTAAGTTTTTTGTTATTTTAGTACTAATGTATTTCTACAAAATTAAAAAATAGACTTATCTTTGAGTATCTTGCCCTGCTTTAATTTTAAGAAAAAATACAACTAATACTAATTTTGCATACCCCCACTCTTTCCTGATTCAAAAAAATTTGTGTTAAATTGTTCGCTTTAATAAGATGTTAGGCTCAACCCATTTCGATAAAGATTGTCCAGACATGTTTACACACACTTCAACTAGTCCATCTCTAGACATTTTTAAAATACATTCCCATATTAGCCTAGTGCATTTGGAAACTATAATATATTTTTTGGAATACAATTACTGGAATGTTGAGCTAAAATTGTTTATCTTAATTATTGAATTCAATTGATTAACCTAACATGAATATACTATATAATATTATGAATGTTTTTAATAAAGTATTAGATTCAAGAATGCCACATGAACTTACAAAAGATATTCAAAGTGATGTGGACATATTCAAAGTGATATGGCATCATAGTTGGCCTAAAAGATGTATATTCAAAAGCTTCAAGAAAATCCAAGTGAAGAAAATATGTGTGACTATGTGAGTGATTAGGAATCATTTGTTAAAGTTATTGATTTTTGTTAATAAGGAAATTGCTCAAAATTCCATCCAAAACATTTTTGAAATCACTTCTCTTTGTGTAAAAAAATGATTTAGCATTTTTATAAATTTAAAACTAATTTTTTGATATTATGCACTCTTTTCAATGTGGTAGTTTTTACTCATCATGTTTTTTTACTAACCCTCAATAGGAATAAAAGACTAGCATTTCAAGTTAAATCTTGCATTTAATGAAGATTAGAAGGGTTAGGTTCTTGTAGAGTAAAAATGACTATTCTTGTAGGTTTGCTTAGGGATAAACAAGCGATTGTTTGATCAAGAATCAACTGTTAGGGCTTGGTATAATGTTATTTTGAGTTTTTCACTCCTAAACATACTAAAACGAATACCTCATATTTCAAACTACTATAATCTTTTTGTGGGCTATTAATACATTTGAAAAATATTTTCAAATTATCTCAGCTATCTAGAAATAAATATTGAACTTCATTTTAATCTCAAACATCATTTTTATTGATTTCAAAAGCAAACTTGTCTATTTGATTTGAGCAATCCATTTTTCTATCATTTGATCAAATTTCTCTAATTCTAAAAATGATCGAGCTTCATCATTGTATCTTTGCAGACACTTTGATAAAGTTAGTAAACATCATTGGTGTGTGTCACTAAACCATTCCATTATTCATTTGAGAGTTTTATCTCATTGTTTGAGCAAAAGTGTTCTTATGATAAGTGTAGTAATGAGAATTACACTTTGTGTGAAAGTTTGATTTTCACCCATACGAAAATCGTTTAGTGAACTACTTGGGTGCGAACATATGATCTGAACAATTGAACTGCGTAAACAAAACATCGTTTGCTCGTTTGGTTTTAACATTCTGCAAATCAAACTCTTTATTTATTATTGTTCATATTTGTTCTTATTATTGTGCTCGATTACATTGAAAGTTTTTTTCCTATATAGATTTGTATTTACTTTTCATACAAATTCTTAAAAACTTTTTAATTATGTATTAGTGTTATAAACCCTATTCACCATCCATTTATGGTTGTTTTCCGACCAACAATTACTTTTGCCTGTTTTAAAATTGGACGTATGAGGTCAACAAAGTCAAATCTAACGATTTTGAGACCGGAGAAAACTAGTGAACAATTAGGCGTAAACTACCCTAACAGGGCCCTAAATTATGCATGCAGTCTTACTTTTGCACTTAAACTAAAAAACTCATCACTTAGGTGCTTAAATTATTGAGCGAGATCTACTTTGGTCATTTCGTCTTATTTCTCTGTTAAGTTGGACGTAATTAAGTTTATTTTTAATTTTTATCATTTTAATTAAGAACTTTTTTAAAAAAAATAATTAAAAAAATATTATAAAAAAGAAGAAGGAAAAAGTGAAACCTCCACCACTCTCCACCGCAACTTTTGGCCACTTTAACGTTGCCATTGTTGACCTAAGGTCTTAATCGTATTTTGATAATAACAATAAATCAATCATGTGTAATTTAACATTTTTCTTGATATAAGTATATAGTTTACTTACTTGAAAAATTCAAGAAAAACATGACAAGGATTACTCTTTCACTATTCGATCATGAACAAGATAAGGAAGATCAAATATCTCAATGCAAATCATGAAGCACAAAGGATCAAAAGACTGTATGAAAAGCTTACATGAAAAAGTTTCAAGTGAAAATCAATTCGAAGAAACAAGTCAAAGCATTCGAAGACTCGTTAATTCAGTAATTGAGTGAGTGCTTAAGATTTATGTAAAGTTACTTTATTGATCAAATCCTTATAGCGCAAACGTATTCATGTATCTTTTAAAGATTGATTCAAATAAGCTTGAAATTGAATTTATTTGAAAAATATCATTTTACAAAGATCGAGTTTCAAAATAAATTCATATTAATTTTAAATGATCATATTTTAAATTCTCATAAAAATAGGTATCTTAGAAACATATCTTTAAGGTTCACAAATTATTATAATTGTATTTGGAACTAAATTGCTAAATTGCAAAAATATTTTTATTTTTCATTTAAGAATCACTTAGTTTTTGCACAGTTTTGATTTAACGGTCTGATGAATGCTTCTCGAACTCCGATTATTTTAAAATTTTAAAGTAGTTAAACAACATTTCTTAGCACTTTTAACTAAAATTTGAGCATGATCTAACGGTCAAATTAAGAGATATTATCAAAACAATTTGAATTTCTAATCAACAAAACTAAATGTTGGAAAGTTTAAAAATTATACCTTTGACCAAAAACCTTTCTTAATCATCCCCAACGGCTATATGCTTTTGCAAGCTATATATATGAGGTCCTATATTACATGTTTTAACACACTTTGAATCATTATAATACTCTATTATTCATATATTCAAATATACAGAGATTTAAGAACACATTTTGATCAATCTTTCATCTTTTAAGCTATATATTTTTGATCAAAACTTGAAAACTTCTAGTGTGAGTTAATTTTCATATCTTGTAAATACTTGAGAGTTATTGTATTGGTGTGTATCACCACTAACAAATTACTCTTCATTTCAAAAGAGAGTCTGTCTTTTTGTAGAGCAAGAGAGCATATCTTGTGACAAGTGTAGTGGGTACAGCTACATTGTGAGTGTTGTGTGTGTAACAACATTTGTATTGCTGTTTAATCTTCACCCAAAGAAAATTGAATAGTGAAAATTCTCGAAAAACTAACCGAGCGCGGAACGTATGGTTTAGAAAATCGAACCGTGATGACAAAAAGTCTTGAGTTTTAAATTGGTTTAATCTTTCTAAACTCAAGTTCTCTTTTTATTATTATATTATTACTTGTATTTTGAGATTTCTTATTTAGCTTATCCTTGGATTGATTACTTGAAATTGATTATTTTCTTGATATTGTTGTTCTACTTAAACATTTTAAAAATATTTTAATTTCGCATTAAGTTTTTAAAACCCTATTCACCCCCTTTTAGGGTTGTTTTCCGACCAACAGCCATCTCCGGTGACCTCCCCCCACCACTACCATCTCTACCTATCTCATCCCAAGAAACATCAACCCCCATCTCTACACATCCACTTTCTCTTTTTAATTCTATCTTATCTCGTCACCATTCTTACACGCCATATTCATGATTTGGGTCTAATGATTTCTTGTTATATTTGGGATTAAATCTTTGTATTGATATAGGTTTAATTATTGATTTAGGCTTTATGATTTAAAAGCAATTTTGATTTGGATTTAATCTTGATTTAGGTTTAATGATATACATTTATTTATATATATCATTAAATGGGTTAACTACAGTTTAGTACATTGGAATTGACACTAGGTTTCATTTGGGTAATATACTTTTTTTTATCGTAAAAAATGCAGCAAACTTTCTATTTGGTTCCGTTTTGGTCATAACTCTTAACATCGTTACAATTCCGATCTTTTATTATCCTACGAGGCAATCAATTGGACATACTTAAATAATTTAATTGTCCACAGTCTTTCATCCAGTTGTTCAACTTAGCGTAAAAATCCCGTGATATTCACGTGGTTGGTTTTGAACATCGAAGTCCTAAATCATAAACCCTAATTTAGAAAAAAGGAAGATTACAAGCTCCAAATCCAACATCAAAGTCCTAAATCCCAATATTAAAGGGATAAACCCTAAATCACCGTTAATTTTGAATGTTCAAAACCAAACTTCAATTTCATCATCTTCAGTAATTGATTAATATATTTATATAAGATAAAGAAGCAAAGAAAATTTGGGAAGAAATCTATATTATATGTTAGGGTTCTATCTAGCTACGAAGAACGACGTATTCAATTGTACAGGTTACAGTTTCAACAACAACTTGCACAAGTCCCTTTTTACCTCTTCACAAATTTCTTTTTAGCATTCAACTTCTCTTGACCTTTGATTTTTGCAATTACATGTGAGGATATAAATACATACATACAAATATATAATTTCTTTTTAGCCTTCTTCACAATTTTTTTCTTTTAATTATATATATATAGATTACTATATATATAACTGATTTTGTATGTATTTTTCTCTTTATATCTATGTGATGTATATGGGTTTTGTGTATGAATTTTATGGGGATTTTGATATAGTTTATGGTGTAAATGAGATGTTTAGGGGTTTGATTCTTTTTTCTATTTTTTGGAAACAAGTTAAAGATTTCATGATGAAGAATTGGGGTATGGTGGATGGATTAAGTTGGGATTTAGTAGAGAAAATGCATAGTGTTTGCCGAGTGCTTATGTGGACTACTTATATGGAATATATAAAAGCAAACAAATATAAACAAGTGCCACGTCAGATTTTTGCTAATGGATTTGAAATGGTGTTAAATCAGGCGACTAAAGTGAAATCAAACAAAAAAGTGTAGTGCTATTTTTACAACAAAATAAGTAGATTATTCAAAATGAAACTAAGTGGCAAGTATATTGTACTAAAATCAATTTCTAGTTAAAAAAATTTGAGTGCAGAACAAAGAAATCT
Source organism: Lonicera japonica (assembly GCA_021464415.1). Classification (NCBI taxonomy): domain Eukaryota; kingdom Viridiplantae; phylum Streptophyta; class Magnoliopsida; order Dipsacales; family Caprifoliaceae; genus Lonicera; species Lonicera japonica. The sequence continues at coordinate 66,546,960 of CM038466.1, read as the reverse complement.
ATTGAATTTAGGACCTTTAATTTGTTAGTAAATTAAATCATGAAAAATGAGGCACTTTGATGAGTTTGGGCCCTAGGTAGTGGCCTAAGATGCTTAGGGTTGGGTCGGCACTGTTGATTTATATTATCAGTAAAAAAGTTTTGAATGTGATGTCAAAAAAAACCAAACCAATTTTCTCTTGAACCAATTTAAAAAGTATATAACTAAATTGAATTTTTAATTGAAATGATAAAAATAACCTTGATTCTTTTTAACTTAATGGAGAAATTGGACGGAATGGTTAAAGTGAGATGCAGTCAATAGTTTAAGCACTTAAGTGAGGTATTCTTTAGTTTAAGGATCAAAGTGAAATTGAGTAAAAAATTTAAGGGCTATTATAGTAGTTAAATCAAACAATTTTTGATGAAAATGTAAATAAGTTTGTTGAACGTGTATGCAGCCCATTAAAATACTAAACTTTGAAGACCAAAACCAATACAGGTCTTGGGCCATACCTCTATTCCATGGCCCAAAATATCAGATCCTCTTCAATTTTTCTTTTGATCTGCGCATGAGGTTTGAGCTTACGCACGTAATACAAAAAGCGCGTTTACAATTGACGGGGATTTTATATTTGGGGCCCTGGCCTTATATATATATATATATATAGAGAGAGAGAGAGAGAGAGAGAGAGAGATTTTCACACAAATACAAATAATTTTGAGTTTGGAGGCAAAAACAGAGTTCTTAAAAAAGAAAATTGAATTTGGGATTTTGATTGAAGATAGTTTACAGGAAAGGATATGGCTGCAGAAGAGGGACAAGTAATTGGGTGCCATACAATAGAGCAATGGATGGAACAGATGCAGAAGGGAATTGAGTCCAAGAAACTGGTATTACTTCATCATTCCTTTCTTCTTCTTCTTGAATTTTTTGAATCTTGATTACGGTTTTATGTTACATATTCTTGTAATTATTAGGTTCACCCTATATAACTAATGCTAGACATATAAAAATTTAGCACACAAAATATATTTTATTAATCAAATACCTGCGGATGTAGTTAATTTCATTATACACTAATTGGTTGTGTACCATTTCTGTCTAGAATTATTGTGTGATCAAGTTTTTTAGTTGTTAAATAATCCGAGAAGGTTATAAATTTTAAAAATTACGCACTCAACCCTTCAATTCATTGTTTTGATAGGTGGTAGTTGATTTCACGGCTTCGTGGTGCGGTCCATGCCGTTTGCTCAATCCAATTTTAGTTGAGTTCGCCAAGAAGATGCCTAATGTCGTATTCCTAAAGGTGGATGTGGATGAACTGGAGGTAACAATATATATATATATATATGCTTGGCGTTGAATTTCAAATTTAATTTCAATATTAAGCCGAATACGTAGTTTGTAGTGTTGAGTACCTAAAAATATTTTTTCTTAGAATGACTAACTAAAGTCTAAACGGTACCAAATTTTGTGTGTGCATCTGCAGTCTGTCGCAGAAGAGTGGAAAGTGGAGGCGATGCCGACTCTTATATTACTAAAAGAAGGAAATATAGTAGACAAGGTTGTGGGTGCAAAGAAAGATGAATTGCTTCTTAAATTAACGGAGCATGCCGGTGATGCTGCTACGTCTACGACATAGTTTGTCTTAATTTGTTTTGGGTAAAAAACACTAAACCCCCTCAAACTATTATTTTTTTGCACTAAACTCCCCCATCTTCTAAAAGTGACACTAAACCCCCCTCAACTATTATATATTATCACTTAACCCCTAAAATTACATAAATGCCCTTGTACAAAGTGTGGTAAAAAACACTAAACCCCCTCAAATTATCACTTTTTGGCATAAACCCCCTAAACTATCACAACTTAAACTTTACCCCCTAATTTATAAAAGTCATTTATTTACAAGGGCATTTATGAATTTTGGGGGTTAAGTGATAAAATATAATAGTTGGGGGGGGTTTAGTGTCACTTTTAGAAGATGGGGGGGTTTAGTGTAAAAAAATGATAGATTGAGGGGGTTTATTGTTTTTTACCCATTTGTTTTTACATAAATAAATAATATTGTGTGTTTTAATTAACTATAAAGTTGGTTGACCTTGCTCTGCAGGGCTGATGTATGAACCAAATTTATTTATTTTCCCCTCTTATTTTCTGTAAATTTTGTTAATACAATTGTTGCATCTCTTCTGGTTTATGTTGTTTATTTCAAGTTATTACTTTGATTTTCACAGTTTTTGAATCTGCTTTCAACATTATTTAAAAGAACTAAAACATATTTAGGCATGTAGCTACCGAGCGAATTTTATGTTTTAAGTTTAAAAACATCACTCTAATTAAGATGAGTTATATAATGTTAATATTTTTTTAGTCTTTGTCATAAGAAGTACCATATCAAGCAGTGCGTAAGTGTGCCATGCCCAAACAATTCTCTCCGCAATGGTCCATTTAAATTTGATCAATAAAATAAATAAAATAGGTAAGGAATGCATTGAGATTGATTCATCATACCTTTATATGCAAATAGATGAATTTCATTGCTAACTCAAGCATTCAAACTTTAAGTAATTTTATTTTTTTTTCCATATAATTTGATAGTTAATTTCACATTATAACTATTCGCACTCTAAATGAAATTTTTTTAATATTCTAAATTGACTATGAGTGACACTAGTTTTTTATATATATTTCTCAGGATATTTTGTGATATTTTTTGTAATGTTAGATAATTAATTGGAGTATCAATTTTCAAAATAAAATAAAAAAAAAACAAAACAGAAAGAAAATGAACTTTATTGGATAAGTTGTGTCAAAAAAGAAAGAAAGAAGAAAGGATGGCTATCTTGCAGAATTTGCGGCTGTCTAGCTTCCACACTCTCTACTCCCATATTTCCAAATTTACTTTCCATCCAAACAGAAGATTTCCAGATTTCGGGAAACACAATAAAGAAAAATCCGATGGAGATTGTCGTTCTGCCATGTAAATCCATACCTCCAATCACGACACCCTCCAAACATGAATCACTTGCTGAATTTTCACCAAAACACTACAAACCCTCGGTCAATTTCAGCAATAACCACCTTAAATTATCCTCAAAACCAAATTCAAGAATCACAGACACCCATTTGAACTACCTCTGCTACAAACACCGCCTCAATGAGGCCATTGTTGTTCTTGACTGCATTGCTCAATATGGGTTCAAGGTAAAATCCAACACTTTTGCCCGTTTAATTCAAACTTGCATTGATATGAAGTCAATAAATTTAGGGCGTGAGTTTCATAAACGGATTGATTTGGTTAATGTGACGCCATTTATTGAGACTAAATTGGTTAGTATGTATGCTAAATGTGGGTCCTTAGAGGATGCACGTAAGGTGTTTGATGAAATCCGTGAGAGAAACTTGTTTACTTGGTCAGCGATGGTTGGTGCTTGTTCGAGAGATGAGAGATGGAGGGAGGTTGTGGACCTTTTCTTTTCTATGATGGAGGATGGGGTCGTTCCTGATAATTTTTTGCTTCCCAAGATTTTAAAGGCTTGTGGGAATTGTGGGGATGTTGAGGCCTGCAAGTTGATACATTCGATGGTGATTCGTTGTGGAATGAATCATGAAATTCGTGTTAGCAATTCGCTTTTGGCTGCATATTCTAAATGTAGGATGTTGGATTCTGCAAGGAGGTTTTTTGAGAACATGGAGGGGAAGGACGATGTCTCATGGAATTCAGTTATAACAGCGTATTGTAACAAGGGTGATGTTGGGGAGGCACAAAGGTTTTTTGAATTGATGCTTAAAGAGGGAATTGAACCGGGTTTGAGAACTTGGAACATAATGATTGCATGTTATAACCAGTTGGGGAGCTGTGATATCGCGATGGAAATGATGAAGGAAATGAAGAGTTTCGGTATAACTCCTGATGTTTTCACTTGGACTTCAATGATTTCGGGCTTGGCTCAAAATAGTAGGAGAATAGAGTCATTGGAACTCTTTAGGCGGATGCTTTTGGAAGGAACCAAACCAAATGGGGTTACACTCACAAGTGCAATCTCAGCATGTGCATCTTTAAAAGATCTATATAAGGGGAAAGAACTACATTCTATTGCTTTTAAGACAGGATGTGCTGATTCAGTTCTAGTTGGAAATTCACTCATTGACATCTATTCAAAGTGTGGGGAACTTGAAGCTGCTCAGTTGGTCTTTGACTCTGTCTTGGAGAAAGACTTTTACACTTGGAACTCAATGATTGGAGGGTACTGTCAAGCTGGCTACTGTGGCAAAGCCCACGATCTCTTCATGAAAATGCAAGAATCAGGTCTACTGCCAAATGTCGTCACTTGGAATGCGATGATCACTGGGTACATGCAAAAGGGAGCTGAGGATCAAGCGATGATTCTTTTTGATATAATGGAGAAAGATGGGAAAGTCAAGAGGGATGCTGCATCTTGGAACACTCTTATTGCTGGCTACTTGCAAAACGGGCAGAAGAACAAGGCACTAGAGATATTTCGACAAATGCAGTCTTTAAATGTAAAACCCAATTCAGTTACCCTTTTGACCATCTTACCCTCTTTGGCAAATTTAGTTTCAGCGAAAAAGGTTCAAGAAATTCATTGCTGTGTAATGCGCCGGTACATGGAGTCCGAGCTCTCTGTTTCGAATTCACTTGTAGATACTTATGCCAAATCGGGGAATTTAGTATATTCAAAAGCTGTGTTTGATGAAATGCCAACCAAAGATATTGTCAGCTGGAACATTCTGATGGGAGGTTTTGTTTTACACGGTCGTCCTTTTGATGCACTTCATCTCTTTGATAAGATGAGAGAAATGGCAGTTGAACCAAGCAGAGGTACTTTTGCAAGGATTATATCTGCATACGGTCTTGCCAAAATGGTCGATGAGGGGAAGAGAATTTTCTCTAGTATGATTGAAGAGTACCAAATTTTACCATGCTTAGACCATTGTGCAGCTATGGTAAATTTATATGGCCGTTCAGGTAGATTTGAAGAAGCAATTGCTTTCATCGAAGATATGCCCATAAAACCCGATTTCTCTGTCTGGGTTGCCTTACTAACCGCCTGTAGGATTCGTGGGAACTTTAAATTAGCAGCGCTAGCTGGGGAAAGATTACTTGAACTTCAACCAACAGATACCGTGCTTCATCAGTTAGTTTCAGAATTACAAGCACTATGTGGGATTGCAAAGGATTCCCTAGAAGTGAAGAACCCCGAAAGATGGAAAGAGAATAAAGAAAACGTTGGTCAGAGTTGGATTGAAGTTAAAAACAGAGTTTATACTTTTGTTTCGGGGGACCAGTGTCATCCCAATGCGGAATTAGCATATTCTCGGATTAGAAGCATTGGGGAAAAATTTAAGGGATTCGATTCTTTTCGAATGTTTTGCTTCGAGGAAGAAGAGAGTGAAGAAATATGTGGAGTTCATAGTGAAAAGCTTGCCTTTGCGTTTTCTCTTACCAAATCTCCTCAAGCGTCTAAAACGATACGGATTGTGAAGAACCTGAGAATGTGTAGTGATTGCCATTTTACAGCCAAAGTTATTTCGAAAGCATATGGATGTGATGTTTATGTAAGTGACTCTAGCTGTTTGCACCATTTTAGAGATGGGCGTTGTTCTTGTGGTGATTATTGGTAGATAGAAGAGCCACAAGAACGAAAAAGAATTGGTTTAATATAGGTTGAACCAAGATTCTGCTGTACGTTGTCAATAAATCTGCTCAATTGTACAGTAACAAATTTACAGAATTTGATCTTTATTAAGTTGTGTTTCTTTTGCATATAAAGTTTATTTATTGGAGCACCAAAATTCTTTTAAATGATGGGATTATTGGGGTTTGAGCTCTGTTTTTGGTTTTGCCCTGCATCAAAACATACCATCAACTGCCATTTGAATTAGGTCTGAAGGGTTGTTCAAAAAAAGAAAAGAAAAGGGTTAGGTCTGAAGCACTTCAATGGTTTTCTTTAGAGATTCGAACTAAATATGAAGCCCGTGGGTGGCCTCACATTCAAATCCACGGGCTCTTCCTGTGCCCGTAACATTTCTTCGGTCTACCTCGTATTTTTTTATGAAGGGAATGATCAGAAAAAAATGGATCAGGATCTCTTTGCGGGAATAATTTAGAAGATTCAATACCAAAAGGAGTGATATTAGCTAGCAACAATATAATGACCGCAATCACTCAATACAGTAATCTGAAATATGGTTCAAATTCTTTTTATGTGCATTTTATAAAATCTTTAATTTATGAATTCATATATGTGTGTATTGTTGTGTTTGACTTTGTAATCAATGTTACTAGAATGGTGCAACAGCACTTTTGCACCTGGGCATAAGTGTACTGAAAAGGTGCTTTTGCACCTGGGCGAAGGCGGGTAAAACCTTTATGTTTATTTTTTTTACTTAGGTATAAATAGAGAAATTTATTTCTATTTATTATGTAGTGCATTTGCAAGAGTGAGAAAGAGACTCCTTTTTATAAGAGGGACATTTCTTGTGAGATGTTAGCTAGGGTTTATTTAAGGCTTGAGCAGGATAATCATTGGAGGTTTATTCCGTTGATTTGAGTGAGGATTATTGAGAGACAGTTGGTGTAAATTCTTGACTAATCAATAAAGTTGCTCCCCTTTCCAGTGAAAGACCCAAAGGGTTCCACACTACCTCAAATGTGTTTTATCTTTGCTTTGCATTTGGTTATTATTGTTCTTTATCTTTTATCCATAGTTGATTGTGATTGTATTGATTATCTTGGTATGAGCAAAGATCCTATTGCTTAACGGTTTTTGAACCGCTAAGTATTTGTGAAAATTCCCAAAACGAATTTCTCGGGTATATTTGTAGATTGGGACTAGGTTAATTGTTCCCACGTTCACAATAAGTGGTATCAGAGGATTCGGTTTGTGCTTAATGATTAGTATCAAGGTTTGGATATTTAGTGCAAAGTTTGTGCGCCAAGTGTTCGATAAATAGCCGAAGAGACTCGAATCGGAGTTGTTGCAACATAAACTAGCCCGTCTACCATTATATGTGTTAGGAGCACTACAGATGTTAAGATAAAACCTTATGCTGAAGGTTATCAATTTCGGTATTTGGCAAATGGTGGATGCGGGAGGTACTCGTCCAATCGAATTTACAAGTTGCATTACTTAGGATTTCCAAAAAAATCGCCAGATATGTCCGAAGACCAGTGGAATAAGATTGATAAGAAAGCTATGTCCGCAATTGAAATGCATGTGATCGACGAAGTATTGAGAAACTTAATGTCGGAGAAGAATACAAAGGATATGTGGACTAGGTTGGAGGAGTTTTACATAGGGAAATATATGTCCAACAAGTTAAACCTCAAGAAGCAACTTTTTAAATTGGAAATGAATGAAGGGGCAATATTTGAATAAGCACATCAATGTTTTCAAAGCAATAGTGCATGACCTTGAAAGAATTGATGTTATGTTTAATTAGGAGAACTACACCTTATTGTTGCTTGCTTTATTACCAGACTCCTATGATTATTTTGTTATTACGTTGATATTTGGAAAGACAACGCTCAACTTTAATGAGGTTGTCAAGGACCTCCAATCACACGTGGCCATGAAAAAGGGAGGTAGTATGGGCAAACTCTTCGTCAAGTGAGGGCTTGGTTGCCAAGAATGGTGGTGGTGAATGAATTGGGAGGTCAAGGTCACGGTGTGCCAAGAATAAAGGTACGAGTTGGTCTCAATTATGAGATCAAAATAATTGGGAGTACTCTAAGTGTCATAAAGTAAGGCCATATCAAGAAGAATTACCCAGAACTAAAAGGTAAGAGAGGCAGACGTGCCAATAAAGGTTGCAGGAGTTGCGACCCAAGAGGTGAATTAAGAGCTTAACATCGATATTCTTACTTGTTTTTTGGCGGATCCAAAGTAGTGGATGTATTATTGATTTTGGATGCTCCTATCACATGTGCTTGAATCATAATTGGTTCGTTGACTAAAAAGAATACAATAGGATGGAGAAATCTCTAGGGGCAACGATGCTACATGCAAAGTTGTCAGTTATGAAGCATAGATACGGATATGGATATAGGTATCGGATACGGATACGGGTATCGAATACGATACTGTACTGATATGGCAATACGATAAAACTAAAAAAATCAAGGATACGATACATTTTGGATACGGATAATAATAATTTTTAATTTTATATATATGTGTATATATATATATATATCCATTTTATCAATATTTATAAAGCTAAAGCAATCTAAAGCAAACACCTTAGTAATTCAGTAGCACAATAAGCTAATAGTAGATATTATATCACAGCACTACATTCAATTAGTTTTTAACTGGATTGTTACCATACATCCATTAAAAAAAATAAATAAATAAAAGCATCCTAAATCTAGTAGCTTTTATAAAAAAGATCCCATTTATCAGCTACCTCCATCCCATAATCATCCATTTACAAAATAAATAAGAGCCATCCCATATTTAATAACTTTTATAAAAAAGATCCCATATACCTATGTCCATCCCATAATTAGCAAAAAACACATAGACCCTGAACAAAGAAACACACATATATAATATTTAATTAGCTATATCTCCCATCACTTCTTCCATCACCACCAGTATGTGTATCTCCATCATCCGTAAACAACATAGCCTGCCAATTTTGATTCATCAAGTGATAAATTTGCAATCTCGAAGTATCACAGTACCCTCTAATGCTTCAAGTCCATTTCCACCAACATCCCACATTTTTGTTTCACTCTTGTTATACTGTGGAGTTTTCCTTGATAAAAGTTCGAATTTATAGTGCACAAATACCAAGTCTTCGGCCCTTTGTGGTGTGATTTTGTTCCTCTTCAAAGAATGTATGAAAGAATATGTACTCCAATTCCTCTCACAACATGAAGAGGAGCAAGGCTGCCCAAAGAGTCTCAATGCCAAAGATTGGAGCAAAGGCGTTGAACATCCATATGAGATCCACCAAAAAAGCTGGCTCCATTTGTCCTCTATCACTTAAAGAATCAGTTCTTCCAAATTCTCTCAATCCTGCATAAAATTTCGCATATTCTTCTTTAACCTTCCTTTTATCCTCCGAATTTGTAAAGTACCTTTGGAAGCATTTTTCTCTTTCAGTTGAAAGTTCCTCGTCCTTTATGTGGATGGACACGATTAAGAGATCCTTGAAGCCATTCATGGCTATAAAACCTGTAGTTAATAAATTTATAACTAAATCAATATATTATTATTATCTAAATTTATAAAATTGCATAAAAGGGTAAATTATAAAATCCATCTAATTCCAAAGTTTAAAGTTTAAGACTTACTAAGGATTTAAAAAATGTGCTAAGCAATGTAGAGGAGTACTACTCTTACTTGAACTATCACTTAAAATTTTGTACACCATCGAATAAAAGCTCGAATCTTTGTCATGTTTCTTCCCCTCATGGAAGTATATAACAGCGTTCAATTTCTCTATCATAGAATCCCACATATCATAAACCAAATAAATACATGGTTGGTCAGTATCCACCTTCCGTAGCATCTCATAAATGGGCTCGGTAAAGCAAAGAATATAATAAATTTTATCCCACCATAAATCATTAAGTATATTATCCTTCACAAATGCAGCTTTTCCAACATCATCCTCTTTGTATGAACTCCACCTTTCACCAATAACCATGTTTTGAAGACCACACTTTATTTGCTTAAACCTTTTAAGCATCACAATTGTAGAAGCAAAGCGTGTCTCGGCTACCGCAAGCATCTTTAGATCGTAATGATCATTAAACATTGCCAATCTCATAGAGTGATTTGTTGACCTTAAAGTCAATTAATCTTATTTTGATAATTACAATAAGTTAATATAGTGTTATTTAACTCGGTTGTTCCAATGATGATAGCCATTAGCCAATATCTTTTCTAACCAAGTGTGACGTCAAACCGATATAGTCAAACTCTCACACAAAGCTCCGCAAATGCTTTCACTCACAAGAAATGAACTCAAATGATCTCCATGTGCTTCACAAAGAATCAAAACCAAGAAAGAATCAAGATCATCAATCAAATGAAGATACGCACAAGACAATCAAGCATCACGAAGACTCGAATTATCATTAAATTGAGTGAGTGCTTAGATTTTATGTAAAGTTACTTTATTGATCAAATCTCTATAGCTCAAACATATTCATGCATCTTTTAAAGATTGAATCAAACTAGCTTGAAATTGAATTTATTTGAAAAACATAATTTTACAAAAACCGAGTTTCAAAATAAATTCATATTAATTTTAAATGATCATATTTTAAGTTCTAATAAAAATAGGTATCTTAGAAACATATCTTTGAAGTTAAAAAATCATTAGAATTTTATTTGGAACTAAATTATTAAATTGCAAAAATATTTTTATTTTTTTTACGTTTAAAATTTGCTCAATGTTTGCCCAGTTTTGATCTAACGGTAAGATGGAGGCCTTCCCGGACTACGATCATTTTGAAATTTTTACAATAGTTAGAAAACATCTCCCGGCACGTTTGACTAAAATTTGAGCATGATCCAACGGTCAAATTGGGAGAAATTAACAAAATAAATTTGAATTTTTTTTGTCAAAACTAGTTGTTGGAAAGTTTGAAAATGTATACCTTGGAGCCAAAACCTTTCTTAATCATCCCCAACGACCATATGATTTTGCAAGCTATAATAATTTTAAGAATTTTTAACAACTTGACATTTTCATGTATTCTTATTATTCAAGTATTCTAGCTAAAGCATTGATCAATCTCTTCATTCTTTGAGCTTATATTCATTGTCATATTGATATCCTTAGTGTGAGCTTATTTGTATTTTGTTATACACAAGAGAGATTGTGCATTGGTGTTAGCCACCAAAACTTATTCAAATCAATTTGTGAGAGGTATATCTCATGAATAGCAATAGGGATTTCTTGTGAGAGTATTGGAGGTGTTTCAATACTTGTAAAAGTGTGTGAGAAGAATACACTTGTAGAGGTTTGATCTTCACCCGGAAGGAGATCGGTAACTGGAATTTCGGGGATAACCGAGCGCGGAGTGGGGAACAAGCCGAACCGTTGGACAAAAAATCTTCGACTTCGATCGATTCAATCTTTCTATCTCTTACTCTATTATATTGTGATATTTATTCATTGTATTTGGAATTAACTTTGTTCTTGATTGCTTGATAACTATAGACATCAAATATTTTTAAAAATTCGATTAAGTTTTAAAAACCCTATTCACCCCCCCCCTCTAGGGTATTTTTCGACCTACATGATTCATGATGAGATTTTTAATGAAATAACAATCAGTAGCAACCATTGTGATCAAATGACATTCACCATAGACAAGTTCATTAGCTTCAGTATTTTTTGCTGCACATATGTTCTTCAAAGCAAGATTAAGCGTATGAACCACAAAAGGAATCCAAAATATATGCGAAAACTGAGCCTCAATGAGTAATCCAGCACTTCTACATACGGGAGCATTGTCGATAATAATTTGAACCACATTTTTCACCCCAACATCAATAATAGTATCCTTGATTAAATTTGCTATAAAAAACTTGTTTTTGCACTCCCACTCCCCTTGACAATTTATTGCTTTCAAGAACATTGGTCCACTTTCACATGCTGCTATAAAATTAATGATCGATCTTCTTTGTGCATCTGTCCATCCATTGTGCAATGCTAACAGCTTTTTCCTTCCATGACTGTTTTGTAGGCAGTAATAACTTCTCAATGTGTGCTCTTTTCTTTTGAAAGAGAGTAATCCTAAACAAATTATAGCCGGAAGGAATGTAACCACTGATCATATTATTTGCTGCAAATGTGCATGACCGAACATAATGGGGATTCCTAGCAAGGTGGAATGGTAATCCTGCAGAGTAATACATCCTCGCTATCTGGGCATGTAATTTATCTCGGGCTGCAATATTATATGCTTTTTCAGTAGCAATATTCTTCTTCTTCTTTAAATTTCCAAATCCTTCCATCAATAATCCGCTCCCAGTCATAGTGGTATTTGAAGTAGTTGTTGGTAAATGCACGTCTTTTGGCAATTTTCTTGACAATCTTGCAATAGCCTCAGCCACAACCCTTTCCAATTCCGTTAATTGTTGCTCACTAATCTTGCGGCATACTTGTATCCCATGGCCACTAGTTTTCAATAAATGAGCCTTAACCCAAGAGTATGAACCTTTGCATGTTTTTTGGCAGTAATGGCACTGAAATTGGGTGTTTCCTCCACCTATTCCCATTTTTTCTATTTTTGTCACATACTTCCAAAGTGGAGTGTGATCATCGGGCTCATTCTTAAAAGTATTTGCAGAACCACTCAAAGTATTGCTACCCCCACTACTTATTGTTCTTAAATAAAAAATAATTGTACTAGCATTACACATTAACATCAAAATAATATTATCATGGATGTGCAAGCAACCAAGCAACAAAAGATTAACTATTTTATTTATTAAAAAAAAGAAAAAAAAAGAATAAGGTATGATGAAAACTACAGCACTGAGGTTTAAGCTAGATACGTACTAAGAGACAAACGACTGAACGAGAGACGAAGGGGAGATAAAGGAGAGAGGTAAAACGTCGACAATCTCTATTGATTGAGAAAGTGAGCACAAAGAGGATGAGGGTTTAAGTGGGTCGTTTCATCATTAGATGAGATGAAATGATTGACTAATTTTTATGATCTAAACTAAAACCTAATTCTAAAATAGGTTTTTATATGAAAGAAATTATTTGTTATTTCTAAAGTGACCACAATAAAAAAATTTACAAAAGTTACCCCCGCCGTATCCAAAAGTTCAATAATTTGTATCCCGTGGTATCTCCGACGTGTCCCTCACGTATTCAAAAATTAAAAAAAATATTGGATACTCCGATACGTATCATGTATGTATCTCACCATATCCCTCATGTATTCATGTAAGATACATATCGAAATACCAGATATGCCGACCCTAAATGAAGTATCTGTGTTTTCGAGGTTGTCAGTATTGGCACGATGAAAATAAGATGTAGGATGGCGTGACCCGCATGCTAAATGATGTTAGACATGTACCTATTTTCAAAAAGAAAATTGATCTCCTTAGGCACGCTTGATTCAAAAGGATGTATGATTTGAGCCGAAGACGGGGCTATGAAGGTGAAGAAAGGAGTCAATAGTGATTTTGCGCGACACAAAGTTATCGAACAACCTTTATAGGTTAAAAGTAAAACACGGTAGTTGGTGGAGCGGCGGTTTTTATGAAAGCGAAATGTGTAGGAGCTTTATGAGGCTTAGTGTAGAAGCTTCATCGATGAAAATTGTTGTAAAGGAATCCACGTGTGCAAGCTCAATTTTTGCAAGTATTGTGTGATGGGAAAGCAAATTAGAGTTCAATTTGATACCGCGCAACATAAAAGTCGAGATGTGCTTGATTATATTCACTCCAATGTGTATGGGCCTTTAGAGGTAATTTCTTTGGACGGTTTCAAATACTTTAAGACTTTTGTTGATGATTATTCACATCGAGTCATATCGAGTCTGGGTTTACTAATTTAAAAAAAAATTTTGAAGTTTTTGAAAAATTTAAGAAGTGAAAATTTATGGTGGAAAATTAAAAGAATTAGAAAGTAAATTGTTGGTCGGAAAACAACCTTAGAGGGGGGTGAATAGGGTTTTAAAAATTTAATGCGGAATTAAAACGTTTTTAAAATGTTTAAGCTAAGCAATTTAGTTAAGCAACAATATCAAGAAAATAATCAATTTCAAATAATCAATCCTAAGACAAGCAAATAAGCAATCTCAAAATAGAAGCAATAAAAAGAGAGCTTGAGTTTAGAAAGATTAAACCAATTTGAAGCTCAAGACTTTTTGTCCTCACGGTTAGGTTTCCTAAACTATACGTTCGCGCTTGGTTAGTTTCTCGAGAATTTTCACTATTCAATCTTCTTCGGGTGAAGATCAAACCTCAATACAAATATTGTTATGCACACAACACTCATAATGTAGCTATATCCACTACACTTCTCACAAGATATGCTCTCTTGCTCTACAAAGAGACAAACTCTCTTTTGAAATGAAGAGTAATTTGTTTATGATGATACACACCAAAACAATAACTCTCAAGTGTTTACAAGATATGAAAATTAGCTCACATTAGAAGTTATCAAGTTTTGAATCAAAAATATATAGCTTAAAAGATGAAAAGATTGAACAAAATGTGTTCTTAAATCTTTGTATATTTGAATATATGAATAATAGCGTTTTATAATGATTCAGGGTATGTTAAAACATGTCTATGACCTCATATATATATAGCTTGCAAAAGTATATAGCCATTGGGGGTGATTAAGAAATGGTTTTGGATCAAAGGTATACATTTTCAAACTTTCCAACAGCTAGTTTTGTTGACTAGAAATTCAAATCGTTTTGATAATATCTTCATAATATAACCGTTGGATCATGCTTAAATTTTAGTCAAAAATGGTAAGAGATGTTGTCTAACTACTTGTAAAAATTTTAAAATGATCAGAGTCCGTGAAGGCCAGGCCTTCATCAGACTGTTAGATCAAAGCTTTGCAAAATCTGTGCGAATCTTAAATGTAAAATAAAAATATTTTTGCAATTTTGCAATTTAGTTCCAAATACAATTCTAATAATTTGTGAATCTCAAAAATATCTTTTTAAGATACCTATTTTTATGAGAGCTTAAAATATAATTATTTAAAATTAATATAAATTTATTTTGAAACTCGGTCTTTGTAAAATGATGTTTTTCAAATAAATTCAATTTCAATATTGTTTGAATCAATATTTAATAGATGCATGAATACATTTAAGGCTATAAGGATTTGATCAATAAAGTAACTTTACATAAATTTTAAGCACTCACTAAATTACTGAATTAACGAGTTTTCGAATACTTTGATTTGTTTCTTTGAATTGATCTTCACTTGAAACTTTTTCTTATAAGATTTTTATATAGTCTTTTGATCCTTTATGCTTCATGATTTGCATTGAAAGATTTGATCTTCCCTGTTTTGTCCAATGATCGAATAGTGAAAGAGTGATCATTGTCATATTTTTCTTGAATTTTTCAAGTAAATAAACTATATACTTATATCAAGAAACATGTTAAATTACACATGATTGATTTATTGTTATTATCAAAATAAGATTAAGACCTTAGGTCAACATAAAGTATTTGAGAAGTGATAACGGAGGTGAGTATAAGGACGAATAATTCTTAAAGCTTTGCATGGATGCCAGCATCAAAAGGCACTTTACAGTGAAGAAAACTCCATAACAAAATAGAGTTGCGGATAGAATGAACCGTATCATTATGAATAATGCGAGAAGTATGAGGATTTATATCGGCTTGCAGAAAATGTTTTGGGCAGCTCTTGTTGATCATGCCGTTTACTTGGTCAGTAGGTCACCGAATGTGAATCTTGGCTTGAAATGCCTAGAAGAAGTATGGTTGGGGTGAGAAGTGGACTATTCTAAGTTAAGAGTGTTCAGGTAAACGGTATATGTTCATATTTCTAGCGATGAAAGATCAAAGAATGCTTAAAGGCCCACTGGTGTATATTTCTCGATTTTGGGAAAGAGGTGAAAATGGTTCAAATATTAAGATCCGATAGCGAGAAAGCTTTTGTTTAGCCGAGACGTGACATTTGATGAGGGAGTTATGCTTAAGGAAAATAAATACTAAGAGATCAATGATAACGAATGGGGTTAATATGGTCAAGATATCGATTTTAGTTCTAAACTTGTCAGTTACTAAAAGTGGTGAAGCATTTTCAAACGGTAGTAAAAATGATTCTAATAAAATTCAACCGAATGACGACATGGTTGATGTGGAGCTAGAGGAAGAAAAATCTGAGGAAAGATCAGGTGAGGTGGAGTAACCTCAAGAGGTAGAGCCGAAACTATCGATAACAAGGAATAGACCACAACTGGCAATTAAACCAACCTCTAAGTTTGTTTGGGGAGACAATGTCAACTATGCCCTTATTATAAGTGAGAAGTATCCAACTAGTTATAAAGAAGACATCAGTGTCAAAGACAATGGTAGTTGGATTGATGCTATTGTAGAGGAGATGAATGGCTTTACAAAAAAATTCTGTTTGAGATTTGGTTACTAGGCCCAAGGATCAGAGCATTGCCTGTTCCGAATGGGTATTTAGGAAGAATTTGGAAATCAACAAAGATGAAACACCAAAATTCAAGGCATAATTAGTAGCGAAGGGGTTTTCTCAAAAAGAATGGGTTGATTATGATGAGATTTTTTCTCCCGTTGTGAGAGACAATTCGATATGGGTTTTGTTTACTATGATAACTCAGTTTAACTTGGAGTTTGAGCAAATAGATGTGAAGACGTCTTTTCTTCATGATGATTAAAGGAGACGATTTACATGGCATAACTGGAAGGGTTCAAAGAAAGTAGATAAGGAGAAATTTGTTTGTAGGCTTAAGAAGTCCTTGTATGGACTAAAGCAGTCGCCAGGGCAATGGTACCTACGGTTTGACTCATTTATATTGCGAATTGGTTATTGTCGATATGATAATGATCATTGTGCCTATGCTCGAATTTTTGATGATGTCTCGTTCATTTTATTGATACTTTATGTGGACGATATACTTATAGCGTGTCGAGATATGTCAAAGGTGAATGAGCTCAAGATGCAATTGGGTCAAAAATTTGACATGAAGGATCTTGGGGCTGCACAAAAGATCCTTAGTATGGAGATTCGGAGAGATAAAAAGGTAGACAAGTTGTGACTTTTGCAAAAGAAGTACATTTCTCAAGTCATTAAAAAATTCAATATGTTAAGTTCAGAGCCGATCTTTACTCCGTTAGCTCCTCATTTTGTTTTGTTCCGCAAAGCAATGTCATTCCTCTCTTGATGAGTGTGATGAGATGTTGACAACACTATATGCTTGCACGATTGATTGTCTTATGTATGCCATGGTGTGCACAAGGCCAGGATCTAGCCACACAGTTAGAATGGTTAGTAGGTATATGTCAAATGCAGTAAAGAGCATTGGAATACGGTTAAATGGGTTCTTCAATATCTATAGGATACCAAATCCTTGGGTATAATGTTTGAGTGAATAGATGGGGCTAATAGTGTTGCGGGATTCGTAAACTCTGATTATGCAGTGGACCTTGATAAAAGAAGGTCCACCACAGGTTATGTGTTCACTTTGGCAAATTGGCCGATTTCATGGAGATCTATACTACAAGCAATTATCGCTTTATCTATGACAGAGGCAGAGTATATAGCACTCACGGAGGTGTCAAAAGAGGCGGTATGGTTGAAATGCTTAGTGAGCGAGTTGTGCTTGAAGCATGGGAGTATTTTGTTATGGTGTGATAGTCAAAGTGCGCTTTACTTGCCTAAAAATTAAGTGTATCATGCTCGCACGAAGCACATAGATGTGTGGATTCATTAAAGTTCAGAATTGGGTGAATTCCGGGGAAGTCGTTCTAGAAAAGGTGAATACGGATGAGAATGCGGCTAATATGTTCACGAAGACATTAACCTAAAAAAAGTTTAGGCAATGCCTAAAGCTTTTTAATCTTACTTCATATTGAAGGAGGATGGTGTGACCTTGGAAGTGTTAGGGATAGTCTCTAAGGGGATGCACGGTTCTTATCTCGATGTAAAGCAATTGAGATTGGCTTGAGATTACTCGCTTTAGTGGAGATTATTTTGTTTGGCTTGTAATCAATGTTACTAGAATAGTGCAAGCCAGAAAGGTGCAAAAACGTCTTTTGCACCTTTCTGGCTTAAGTGCAAAAGCGCTTTTGCACCTTTCTGACTTGCACCGTTTTTACACCTGGGCGTACGTGTACTCGAAAGGTGCAAAAGCACTTTTGCACCTTGGCAGGTAAAAACCTTTATGTTTATTTTTTCACTTAGTATAAATAGAGATGTTTATTTCTATTTATTGTGTGGTGCATTTGTAAGAGTGAGAAAAATAGACTTGTTCTTATAAGAGGAATATTTCTTGTGAGAGGTTAGCTAAGGTTTAACTAAAGTTGAGAGGATAATCATTGGAGGTTTATTTCCATTGATTTGAGTGAGAATTATTGAGAGAAAGTTGGTGTAAATTTTTGGTTGACCAATAAAGTTGTTCCCCTTTTAAATGGAAGACCCAAATGTTCCACACTATCTTCGATATGTTTTCTCTTTACTTTGCATTTGGTTATTGTTGTTTTTTATTTTTTATCCATAGTTGATTGTGATTGTGTTGGTTATCTTGGTTTGAGCAAATATCCTGTTGCTTGTCAGTTTTCGCCGGCCAAGTGTTTATGAAAATTTTCGAAAAAATTTTCTGGGTATATTTGTGGATTGAAGATTAAGTTAATTGTTCCCATGCTCACAACATTTATAATAACATGATATGTATCTTTTCCAGAACATAAACTCTTATACGTGACATTTTTAATTTGCCTATCCAAAAAACAAAAATTCAAAGCAAAACACACTAGACTTAAAAAAGAAAAAATGGAGGTGTTTTTTTTGGTTTACACAATAAGTGCTTTTGAGATGCATGAGAAAAAGGAAGACTTGGGTAGACTAAAACAAACTTTAGAGGAGACTAGACAAAAGCAAATCATGTAAGTGTGCTTAATGGGAAAATTTTAACCATACAGAGATAATAAAGTGTTTAATTTTTTAACTAATTAAATGAAAAATTAACGGCTAATTATATAGTTTTTTGGCTTAAGCTTTTTACGTTAAGCAGCAACAGTCTATTTGTATACTTAGAGCATCTATAATATAGCATAATTAAAATAGTAATCATATCTAATTTTAACAATGTTAGATAAAAAACTTAATCCAATAGCATAGTTAATTAAATTATAGCATAGTTAAATTTTAGGTAATCATTTCACCAATAATTAAAATTTACCTCATTTATAATCGCAACTAACAACTTTTTTCAATAGTTAAAATAGTCTTTTTTCAATAGTCAAAATTGTGGTCCCCAATTTTATTTTATTTTCAAATTATAGACAATCATTCACTCATGCTCTTTCGGAAAGTTTAAACTAATTAATTTGTAACAAATGAATATAGCGAACCTCACAATTTTAGTTATCGAGGAAAAAAAAACCCATTGTAAAGTTCTGATAACTTTAACAATTCACTAAAATGGTTGTTTGATTACACAACCATTTAGACTTAAGACGTTTCAATTTTATTTGATTGGTTTAAAAATTAAGATATGAACACTTATTTTGCCTCTTAAAAAAATTAGAAGTAGTCTTTCCTCTTAAGTCTGAAATCTTAATTTTTAAAGATGTAAAATACTCATTTTTTTTTATTATTATCCTTTCAAATGTAGTCATTTTTTATAAAATAAGTAGATAAGGGCAAATTTGTCCAAATAATACTTATTCAGTATTTAGATGTAATATGTTCAAACAAACAATACGTATTCAAATATGATATTCATAAACAATACAAATAGATTTTTCAAATTCAGTTTTCAGACTTTAGAATCAGCATTCAGTTTTCAGATCTAGTATCTAGATTTAGACAACAAAACAAACGAATTCTAAATGAATATTTAAAATAGAAATGCTGTTAATATTTATTTTTAAATAATTATTTTTTCTTTTGCCCGTACTCCTTTTTATTAAATATATGATCCACTTTTAAATAAGTTGCACTAGACTCTCTTTCACTTTGTGATTCTCTCCGTATTTTTATTTTTATATTACAACATTAAATAAATTAAAATTTTAAAATTTGTATTCAGCATTTTAATATTAAACAATCAAATTAGCCTTAATTTTATTTTTTATTTTTTTAGGTTTCAAAAACCGTTAGCCAAACATTTAAGTTGTCCACATTTGAAAGTCTCCACAGAGGACCCTTTAGTCAATAGTCAAGGTTAGTACACATTAATAATTAATTATTTGCCAACTAAAAGCAAAATTAAGGAAACATTTTTTGAAGACAAATTAGAAGCGTGTTCCACAGGCTAATAATAATAACGTGGACTTGACCTATGACCATTCAGCCCAGGTTTGTTGAACTTGTTTATTAAGCAAGCTAGTTGTTAGAATATTAAATTAGTGCTACAGATTAAATAATTTATTTCAAAAATAAATATTTTAGGAATATAATCATTTCAATATAAACCCATTTGATTTTGTGATACATATTTGCGATGCGTGTATGGTGCAGTTAAATTCAATGTTTGGGTTCAAAAAAAAAAAGTAATTATAAAGAAAAAGTGTAATTGAAGTTTTAAATATATTACTAAAATTCCTTTTAGTAATAATTTGAATTTTTTTTTCTATTAATTATTATTGTTCCAATGCACTAAAACAAAATTATCCCTATACGTGTTTAAAATACAATTTATTTTCTTTAAAGACCTGGATACAAAGTTATCCAGCTAGAAATTAATTGTAACTTTAATTGAATATAAACAGATAATTAAATGTCTAGATACTAAATCAAGAATATATTCTTAATTATTTACTTTAAAAAATGGAAAGAAATATATGGAATTATAACCTAAAACTTATTTGTAAAGTTATAAAAAAAGCTGCATTTTTATGTACATATATAATAAGTTAGTAAAACTATTTAATTTTCCTAGAAATTAGGTAGAAGGGCTTATTATACATTGATTTTTACCAAAAATCCAATGAATAATATTTTTTTGAATGAAGGGCCTATTTTTAATTGGTAATTTGAATGAAGGGCCTATTTTTAATTGGTAATTAGTGTAAGAGGCCTATTTTGTTTTATATTTTAAATGAATGTATTTGAATAAATTTAAATATCATTTAATTAATAAAAACATTTATGTATTACTAAATTACCCCTTTTTAGAAATTTTCACAAAAAATATGGACTGCAAAGTTCATATTGCAATAAAATATGAACTGCAAAGTTCATATTGCAGTGAAATATGTACTGCAATATGAACTTTGCACTAAAAATATGGACTGCAAAGTTCACATTGCAGTGAAATATGGACTGCAAAGTTCACATTGCAGTGAAATATGGACTGCAAAGTTCATATTGCAGTGAAATATAGACTGCAAAGTTCATATTGCAGTCCATATTTTAATGCATATTGATATTTTTTTAGTTTATTTTAAGGGTTGGGATATCATTTTATAATGAAAAAAAAGACACATGTCATATTATCAATAAAATAAAAAATAGGCCCTTTATTTAAAAAAAAATTATTCCTTGGCCTTAGTGTGAAAATCTTTCTCTAATAAGCCCTTTTTTTTAATTGCCCCTTAATTTTCAAATCAAGAAAATATGTGGCCAGGACCTCCCCTTAACTACCAGTTTGTTAGGTTTTTCTTTGACTATATAATTAGAACGGTGGACTACATTTACATGGTATTTAATTTATAATATATGTGAAAGAAGAAATTATTTTCAACTGTATCAATTTGTTGCACCCACAAGGTCACTTGCTAGCGCCCCCACTGTAGATTCTCCATATCCAGTGATTTGACACAAAATATCAATTATTTTTATGGACTACAAGGTGTTAATATATATTTCATTTCATCAAAGAATATTTTACGAAAAATCCACACAGTATACAACGAACTAAAAATATATATATAGAAATAAATGTGTATTTATTTAATGTTCATCTATTAAAAAAATACGCTATTTATTCTAAAATACGGCAGGTCATTCAATATTAAAAAAATATATATTAAAAGAGTGTAATTTGCTCATAACCTGTATAATAATTATGATGATGTGAAATTCACTATTTTATAATGCATGTTTTGCATGTCGTTGGCATATGAGTTTTGTTGTTAAACTAAGAAACACGTAGCGTTCACATTAATTTTGGGTGTTACTTCCAAACAGTTGAGTTACTATTTGTTACAAGTCACTTCCGAAATTGACAATCTTTTTATATATTTTATTTTCTTCTTAACTATTTTACATTATGTGGATTAGTTACATACTAAAGTATATATTATGTTTGTTAATTATTAATTTCAACAATAAAAAAAATATAAAATCCCATACAAGTCACTTTCTATATGCATTGCTTTAAAATTTAAATTCGAATACCATTGTTAGGAAATTTCATTTGAAAAAAAGTGTGTAACACATGTATTTCACATTAGTCAACCAACTATTATTGCCCATCCTATAAATTTGAAAATTTTCATTTTAAGTATGTTGATAGTGTTATACAAAGAGAAACTTCTCTAGCTATATACATAATTTTTCTACACATGCATATATCTATCTATATATATGTGTGCAAAATCACTCTAATGCTAAAGTTCAAATATTGCTCAACGTCCCTCTTGAAAAAAAAAAGTGTGTAACACGTGTTTCTCATCGACCAATTGTTATACGTAATATTTCTACATATATATATATGTGTGTGTGTGTGTGCGTCTTCTGTGCATAATCATTTTAAAGTTTAAGTTCGAATCTCACTATTGGAGATCCCTCTTGAAAAAAAAAAGTGTGTAACACATGTATTTCACATCGACCAACTGTTATTGCCCTTCCTACAATTTGAAAACTTTCATTTTAAATATGTTGACAGCGTTATAGAAAAAAGAAACCTCTCTATATACATAATCTTTATACATATGTATCTATATATATATGTGCAAAATTGCTTTAAGGCTTAAGTTCAAATACTGATGGATATCCCTGTTGAAAAAAAAAAGGTGTGTAACACATGTATTTCACATCGACCAACTGTTATTGCCCCTTTTATAATTTGAAAACTTTAATTTTAAGTATGTTAATAGATTGAATTATAAAAAGAGAAATCGCTCTCTCTATACGTATCTTTCTACGTGTATATGTAACACATAATTGCTTTAAGGCTTAAGTTTGAATCCCAATGTTAAACACCCTCTTGAAAAAAAGAAATGCGTGACACATGTATTTCACATCGACCAGCTGTTACTGCCCCTCCTATAAATTTGAAAATATATGAAAACTTTCATTTCAAGTATACTGACAAAGTTATAATAGAAAGAGAAACCTCTTTATATACGTACATAATCTTTTTGCATATATATCGTTAGGAACCATGCATCTCTAACTTTCAGAAGTTTAAGGTGATGTTTGGTTGGTGTTTTAAAATAAAATTTTTAAAATTTCTACAAAAAAGTCAATTTTATTTCACACTTCTCAAAATTTATTTCATTTTACTTTCCCTCTCATCAAATTTTTAAAACACCATAACTTTAAATTCAAAAATGATAATTAGATAAAAAAATATATATATATTTCAAACCTACTTATCAAGATTTATAAAATAAGATCCATTATGATTATTTTTTGAATTTTTTTCATGAGCTTTTTTGAATTGGTTGAAAAAAACCTGCGACAAAAATTAAATTTACTTTTCAACCTACTTTCACACTTTCCAAAAACTTACCTAAAAAACATGTTTTAAAAAATCTCAACCAAACAAACACTAAGGTGATGTTTGGTTGAGTTTTTGAGTTGAGTTTTTAAAATATGGTGTTTGGTAGAATTTTGAAGTATGCTGAAAAGTGGATTTGGTTTTTTTTTTGAGTTTTTTTGAACCAACTAAAAATCTTATAAAAAAATTTCAAAAAATAGTCACAATGGATTTTATTTTATAGATCTCGATGAGTATGTTTTAAATATATATTTTTTATTTAATTTTGATTTTTGAATTTAAAGTAATGGTATTTTAAAAGTTTTTTTTAGAGAGAGAAAGTAAAGTGAAATAAATTTTGGAAAGTGTAAAAGTAGAGTTGATTTTGAGTTGAGTTTTTAAAATTTTGAGAAAAAAAAAATAGAGAGCCACCAAACAGGCCCTAAGTTGTTACGAGAAAGAACCGCAATAAATATCATGCTTAACACCTTTCCTCACATGCAACCCCATATTCACACGTGGAGAGCAGACATAAATATAATGGGATTATGCAGAACAAATATATATATTTAAGATTGGCCTCCTTTTTTATCATGAATCAATTCAATTCGTACTTTTCTCTTTTATTTCTTGGTTCTCTTATAACCATTTAGCACACACATATGCTGAATCGTTTTAACACTCAAGTTTGAATCCTACTACTAGATATCCCACTTGAAAAAAAAAATGTGCAACACATGTATTTCATATCGACCAACTATTATCGCCCCTCTTTATAACTTTGAAAATGAAAACTTTCATTTTTAAGTAATTACGTTGACAGAATTATAGAAGAGAAACCTCTCTATATACACAATCTTTGTGCATACACAAACACACATATATATAATTCGCACGTAGAGAGCAGAAATGAATACAGAAGAATTATGCAGAACAAATAGATTCATAATTAGCCTCCTCTTGTATCATCAATCAATTCAATTCATACTTTTCTCTCTTATTTCTTGGTTCACTTATATCCATTAACACATACGGACAAATATATATATATATATATACATATGATGTATCGCTTTAAGACTTAAGTTTGAATCCTACTACTGGATATTCATCTTGAAAAAAATATTTGTATAATATTTCGCATTGACCAATTGTTATTGCCCCTCTTCGATCTAATTAACTTTGAAATGAAAACTTTCATTTTAAGTAAGTTAACATAGTTATAAAAGAGAAGTTTCTCTATATACTCAATTTTTCTACTTACACGTATATATATAATCACTTTAATACTGGACATTTCTCTTTTTTTTTTAAAAAGAAGAAGTGTGCAAATACATTTATTCCCCATATCCACCATCTGTTATTGGCTTAATTACTGCCCTTCCTAGAAATTTGACTTAAAGTATATTGACGGTCACCCAAAAAATAAAAATAAAATAAAAAAGTACATTGAGAGAGTTATAGAATGAGAATCTCTCTATACTATATATACACACACACATGCCTAGATCGAGAAACTATCCGTGCATGCCATTGCCATATATATATATATATATATATAACATCAGTCCACCTAGATATCTTTCCGGTTCTCGCCAGTGCCACCTAATCCCGGTGCGCGCAGCTTTGTTATCCTACGCTACACCTCACAAAAGATTAAGATACCGCATTTATTAATAATGGCTACGTTGCTTCTTTTGACGTTGGCCATATCTCGGCTAATCCTGACCGTCGGATTACCCACTCAGCCTTTCAAAGCTCAAATTGGCTCTCGGCTCAGCTTCGATCCACTCGATCTCCAAATGGCTTCTCTCGACTTTGGTGGGATGGCCCTAGTCGAGCCTCTTGCCGTTTTCCACCCTTCTTCAGCCGAGGACGTAGCTCGACTGGTCCGAACCGCTTACGAGTCGGCTCGTAGGTTTTACGGTTAGTAGACTAACTATGAATTTTTTTAGTGAATCATTTAATAAATCATTATCTATCTTGTGTGACAAGAAAAAAAATACATAAGATATATTCAAGGCACATATTGACGCATCAACTAATATGTTGATTGATAAAAACTTAATGCACCAATATATAGGTAATATGCATTATTGTGTTTTCAAAACATATTTGTGATTGAGTCTCTTAATAATTTTACATTGTGATATCTCCCAAGAATTATTGTAAGAAAAAGAACACAAGTGAAAGAAAATTGATTATTACACCAACTTAACCAAACTTGTTATTGATTTTTTTATTATTTTAATTGAGTTAATTGTACATTTCTTTTGGTAAAAATTTAAACAATATTACTATATCACAAAGCAAGAGGGTTAATTTTAATTTTACCTCGTTATTTTGTTTATTATAATAAATATATTTTTTATTTTTTAATTGGGTGGGATTAATAAAACAGGTCTCGGCTAGAAGGCAACGGACACTCCATAAATGGTCAGGCTCAGACTAGCAATGGAGTGGTCATTGAAATGAGCGGCTCAGGAGGGAATCGGCTCGGCTGGGGGAAGCCGGCTGGGCCTAGAGTTTCCCAGAAATTGATGTTTGTTGATGTGTGGGGTGGAGAACTGTGGATAGATGTGCTGAAGTCCACTCTAAAGTATGGACTAGCACCAAAGTCGTGGACTGATTACTTGTACCTTTCCGTGGGTGGTACGCTCTCTAATGCCGGGATCAGTGGTCAAGCTTTTCGCCATGGCCCACAGATTACCAATGTCTATGAACTTGATGTTGTAACAGGTAAAATTACTCATTTTCCTTGCATTCATATATTTTTAATTAATTGTACATTTTAAAAATGTAAAGTTTATCAATACATCTGTATAAATAATTGATCGATGAAGTCATTAAATATTACATTATTAAATGCT
This sequence comes from Lonicera japonica, assembly GCA_021464415.1. NCBI lineage: Eukaryota > Viridiplantae > Streptophyta > Magnoliopsida > Dipsacales > Caprifoliaceae > Lonicera > Lonicera japonica. The sequence continues at coordinate 66,520,698 of CM038466.1, read as the reverse complement.
CTTTAATTTGTTGTCAATGCCAATTATGAGTTCGGGAATCGCATAATTTGTATTGCTGCAAAAAGTTGTAGTCATAAATCTGGATATTGTCATAATTGCAAAATTATATAACAACTTATAATCATATTTGTTCTGATAATAAAAAGTACCTTCAGTTTATACCTTTTCATGGTTGAATGTTGTTAGTTAGTTGGTTTTATTATTGCTGTTATTAACAGTGAAATTTAATTTGAATAGCTTCGCACATTTTAAATAAATATGTGAAGTTAATTATCTACATATATCATGGCCGGGGTACAGGCAAGGGAGAGGTGTTGACATGTTCACAGGAACAAAACACAGAATTGTACCATGCTGTTCTTGGTGGTCTAGGCCAATTTGGGATCATCACTAGAGCTAGAATTGCACTTGAACCTGCCCCTCAAAGGGTAATTAACTACTTAATTTGTCCCTCTTACTTTAATTTTATTTTAATATTTTTCTTTCTAAAAGTGATGCTAATGTTAGGCTAAACAGGCTAGTGGTGCGCATCTTGAAATAGTTTTAAGATGTGTATCACGAATGCCCTCGCTTAATTATTAATTGCGTAGATAGAGTTTATACGGTTTAAATTCAATTCCTTGTATATTATTAACGAGTGCTGTTTGATGATAGATCAGCGGTTCAAATTAATTTATATGCATTTTGAAATGTGCATGCATCATTTTTGTCTTAAAAATATATGTTAGTTAAAGGTTAAAAACATATATAAAAAGAATAACAAATTTGACCAACATTACATAGTTGACATACGTGTTCTTAATTTTTGTTTTACAATTTATTTATTTTCTAATTGTGTATTTATATAGGTGAAATGGATCCGAGTACTGTATTCAAATTTCTCGGCTTTTACTCAAGACCAAGAATATCTCATCTCTCTGAATGGCCAAAAATTCGACTATGTGGAGGGTTTTGTTATTGTAGATGACGAAGGTGTAATTAACAATTGGAGATCTTCATTCTTTTCACCTCTTAATCCAATCAACATCTCTTTAACTATTGGAGCTAATGGGGGTGTCTTATATTGCTTGGAGATCACCAAGAATTACAATGAAACAAATGCCAATACCATAGATCAGGTGTGTATATATATATATATATATATATGTATTCTTACATGAGTTTTGATATATTAATTATGTTAAAAATAAAATAGGCTCTTACATTAAAACAACCTAGATAAAAGAAAAAAATATTAAATTCTTAATTTGAGATTGAAGTAGTAGTTTAATTAGTTCACGAGTTAAAAAAACATAAGCATGTTACTTTTATTTTCCAGGCATGGTTAGCTCTATAGTTTGCATACTAAGTTCTCTTTATCATCAACTTGTTTCTTTAATCAATGAGAAAAATTAGGATCTTGTTTCATTTTCAAATTAATACTATACTCTGTCAAAATTATAATTATTTTAATAATAGACGTAGCCCAATATGTCACCTAGATTAGATTTTTATAGGTCCTCAATCAGGATGTAAAAAGTTTTGGTAAAATTAATGGGGGTTTAATTTGCAGGAAGTGGAGGGTATGTTGAAGATACTAGGTTATTTGCCAGCATCAGAATTCGTAAGTGATGTTCCATACTTGGAGTTTTTGGACCGGGTTCACAAGGAGGAGTTGAAGCTCCGGTCCATGAATTTGTGGGAGGTACCACACCCATGGCTCAACCTATTTGTGCCCAAATCAAGGATAGCTGACTTTGATAAAGGGGTCATCAAGGGCATTTTGGGCAACAAGTCAAGTGGCCCCATCCTCATCTACCCAATGAACAGAAACAAGTAAGTATTGTATATGTATAATCAGATCATTCGAATAGGGAATCGTCCTTTAGCATAATTTTTGTTATAAAAAAAATTAATAAATATATATATATATAATATATGTTTGAGATTAGTAACTTAAAATAATTATTTTTGTATAGGTGGGATGAGAAAAGCTCAGTTATGATACCAAAGGAAGAAGTGTTTTACTTGGTAGCATTGCTAAGGTCTGCACTTGATAACGGAGAAGAGACACAATCCTTAGAGTACTTGAAGAATCAGAACAGTCGAATTTTAAGATTTTGCGAGAATGAAAGGATCAAGATCAAGCAATACTTGCCCCATTACACGACCCAACAACAATGGATGGACCATTTTGAAGAAAAGTGGTCTCGAATCTACCATATGAAAACGGAGTTCGACCCGCGTCACATACTAGCCACCGGACAACAAATATTTGTTAGCAAATATGGAGGATAATCAAAGCATAAGCAGAATTGAAACCGAGTCTTATGTTTCACACAATCTCCTTAAAACAATTACGCCGCCTCCCGTGATACTTTGAAGCTTGCAATGGCGTTTGTCTCCATGGATACAATGGTGTAAAGAGTGTCTACCTTTACACTTCAGCGTCAACATTTTTGGTGTTAATTGCAAGAATTAAACAAAACCATTTTATGGATTAATTTCAAGAATTAATTCAAACGTTTTTTAGTATGAATTTTAAATATCTTAATTAAGAGTAATTCAAAAGTAAAAACGGGTGTCATTAATAAAAATATTGGATTAATTTCAAGAATTAATACAAACGTTTTTTAGTATGAATTTTAAATTTATTAATTAAGATTAATTCAAAAGTAAAAAATGGTTGTCATTAAGAAAAATAAATGAGCTAGAGTGACATTCGTGTGCCAAATTCGGTCGTGATTTGCACATGCGCAGGAGAGAGCGTTATTTTTCTTAGGAACTTATGAACTAGTGAAATGTGATCTTTTGTAAACTCATAATTTTTTTCCCAAAGTTCTTATGTGGGACTTAACATTTCTCATTCCATTTTCCATCTCAAGTAGCTCACTTTGGGTGATAATTTATGTACTCACAGAGGAAAACACGAATCTATAATCTCCTTTCACAACCAAGTGTGAAATCCCGTTTAAAATTACCCTAAAAATGGCTTAAAAAATGATTTTAATACCCATTTTTTTCAACAATATTTACACCCATTCTTAATTCTAATTCAAGTTATTTGTTATAATAGTGCTAGGTTTATTTTATTTGTTGTTCAATTTTTTATATAAATTAATTTAAAATCAATCAGATGAAAGAAAAAATAGAGAATAGATTACCATTGTAGAAGGATTTTTCCATTTTTTTGGTTTAAATTTTGTGAACTGATTAATTTTGGGATAGTATTAATAGGATAATATTAATGTGTTCCATCTTTACTAGTAAGTTGCAACCCCCTGTCCCTTCAACAAAGAAGCATAGCCCATCTTGGATCATTTTAGGTTGGGCTTGGTGGTTCACTGATTGGGCTGTAACTTGCCAGACTTATAAGGACCATTGTAGTCATGATTTTAGGCTGCAACTGTAATTTTTAACTTTTTTATACGTCAGGTGGTTCAAATAGAGAGAAAAGGTAGAGACAAGACTCGAATCTAAGTGCTTTTTCTTAATACTTAGATCTCTACTACTTAAACTTAAGCCAGGGTGTTAACGACGTGTACTAATAGTCAAATAAGAAAATTTGGCTCTGTCAAAAATAAATTAAAATAAAAGAATTTGTCACCACAAAAAATAATGGCAATATGTAGTTCCGAAAAATTAGCAAAACTTTAAATGGCCAATCTTGAATTTGTATCAAATTTTATACGGTTACTATGCAAATTGGGATAAATACTGTTTCAAAATTTAAAAGCAAATAAGCCCATGACGCATCTTTACTAAAATTCTCGAGCCCATCACTCCTATGAAGGAAAAACAACTAAAATAGGCAACAAAGCAACTAGTGTATGCTGTGCACAAATTGTACAATATCGTAAATAAATTTGCACGAATATTGTTGGGAAATTATGGGTCTCAAAGTGATAACACCGAAAAAATAGGAAATTGATTATTAGATTTCAAGGCTCGATAGGTTTTTGATTCTTCTAAACAATAATTCTACAATTCTCATAAAACGGTTCCAGGTATATAGAACATTGCCATCATGATCTAATGAGCCTTATAATCAAATTATTGGTATCAGATTATATACAAGAAGTAAAATCATTTATAACACTAATTATATGGGCCGGTAATGCCAAGAGAAGGAAGGAAATTATGGAGAGTATGACGCTTGTAATAGAGTCCTCTATTTATAGCTGGTGCCCCTTCGGAATAAAAAGTAGCGACTGTTAAGATTTAAATTCGTGGCTCTTCCAATTTGGCTCTTCTAATTTACAACTTTTTGTGACTTTTCATGGTGACTCTTAATCAGTGTTCTAAAAGGGCGAGTTATTAAATGGGTTGGGCGGGTCTAGACGGATAGATTTTTTTTTTTTATTTTTAAAAAACTGCCAATTTTTCTTTTTGTTTAATAATTACCATTTAAAAAAATGGATCCAATCTATCGACCATCACAAGTAAATTCATTTTTCATTCTTCCAATTGAAACGAAACTCTAACCAACAATTGCAATCACTAAAATACGTTCAAGAAAAGTTCGCTTTGACTAATTACAAACATATCAAACTACATTATTTCCTCAATCTTATCTTGAACTTTCTTCTTATTTTTCTTTTATTGTTGCATTTTCTTTTCACTAGTTTATTATTATTATTGGTGTTGTTGTTGCTGCTTAAAATAAATTGATAATTTCATATAAATGTGATCCTGTGTTCAATTTTGTTTTGGACAGTGAACCTAATGACTATATTTCACTTGTTTGTAATTTATATAATAATTATATATATATATATAAAAAATCTTTAAAAAAACTGCCTAGGCACTAGGCGCTCTATAACCGCCCTAAATTCGTCTACCGCCCTTTAGAACATTACTCTTAATAGAGTAAAAAAAAAACCGCCTAGGCACTAGGCACTCTATAAGATTGTATTGTTATCTATTTATTGAACTATAATTTTAAATTGTAATACTAAGTGCAACACATGTTGGTATTTTAATATAGACTATGTAATTCATACTAGATAATGGTATTATGCTTATGTAATTGATTCATTTTATTAATCTCATACTTTAGAATTTGTCTATATTTTTTTAAAACTTTTTGGGCCTTTTAAATAACAAATCGATGCGTATCTCCGAAATCGATACCGATATCGATATCTGAGTTGAAAATTAAGTAGCAGAGTCGGCCTTCGAAACTGCGACTTTGAACCATGTTCATGGTTCAAAGTATAGGCCGATACTGATCCGATATAACCGATACAGACTTAGAATGGAGGTAGCCGTGATACGATATGTGTAAATATCGGTATTTCATTGAATCGGTGATATTTCATCAAAACCGCACCGAGTCGCCGATATTTTGCGATATTTAGTGATATTTCACCGAGTTGACTTAGTATTATTGAAAAAAAAATGTTAATTTGTTCCAAAATAATTTGTTAATTTTTGCTTAACTAAATTGACAACTATTGAAAAAAAAAACAGTTGATTTGTTCCAAAGTAATTTGTTAATCTTTACTTAATTAAATTGGCAACTATTAAAAAAAATGTTGATTTATTTCAAAGTAATTTATTAATCTTTGCTTAATTAAATAGGCTTAATCTTTATGAGTCATCTAGTCATTTATTTCATCCTTACCTAACAAGTGTTAATTCTCAACTTCCTGTATATCCTCATTCCTTATCACTGGAATCCTAAAGTAATGGTGCTAAATATAATTTATATCGTTATTTTAAGCCTAATTGACTTATATTTAAGATATTTATACCTTATAAGATTATATTTTTATCTATTTATTGAACTATAATTTTAAATTATAATACTAAATGCGACAGATGTTGGTATTTCAATATAAATTATGTAATTCATACTAGATAATGGTATTATACTTATCTAATTGATACATCTTATTAATCTCATACTTTAGAATTTTTCTATATTTTTTTGTAATTTTTTGGGCCTTTTAAATAGCGAATCAGTGTGTATCTCCAAAATCGATACCGATACCGATTCCAATGTCCGAGTTAAAAATTGAGTGGTCGAGTCAGCCTCCAAAATTGAGCTTTGAACCATGGCCATAATTAATTTGGATTGATTATTTTCAAAACCGATTAGATTGGTTCAGTTCTAAGTTTAGCTTTTGGATTAACTGAACTAATCCAATCCAAAACCGGTATATATATATATATATATATTTATATTTAATATATCCATTATTTAGTCTTCAATAGAAAATATTATTTAGTATGTGTGTTAATATAGTCCTAATCAAACTCAAATGGTTTCACTTTCTATTTACTCTTACCCATTTAAAAGTTAAAACTTGATTATAAATACCTTTTAAACCCACTAGACTTTATCATACGGGTAGGTTATTAATTTTAAAATATACCATTAACATAAAAAAAAAATTAGCGTGGAGCCACAAAATAAATGTTTCACGTGTTGACTCATTGATAATATATATTACTATCTTAGTTCTATGTAAAATTAGAATTTTTTTTTAATTAAATTTTATTTATTATCAATAAACCAATCCGTTTTCGTTTCGTTTCGTTCAATTTTTTCGTATCATTGGTTTGGATTATGTACAAAAAAATTGAAACCAATTAGATTGGTTTGGTATTGGTTTAACTAGTAAACCAATATAATCCGAACTATGTGCACCCTTAAATTGTCTAGCTTCGACCAAACCATGAATAAATTTAGTCTAGTGAATCGTAAACTAACTTATAAAGAAATTATTCTTTTTTCTTTGAACTGTTGATGTGTTTGCATCGTAGACTAATGCGTTAGATACATATTGTCGGAATGTTCTAATGACACGGTTGAATTATACACGAGAGAATAAATAAAAATAAAGATATAATATGAGAGTTATATTGATAATTCTACTATTACAAAGACTCCCAAGTGAATATATATTAGGACTTAAACTAAATCCTAAGATAATAATAAATGAAAGAAAATTTAAGGAATAAATAGTAAAAGAAAAATTATATAAATAAAATATTTATCTATAGTTAGTTTTTATCTAGGACGAATAAATAATGCCCATAACTAATACAAATTCCATAAATACAATATACTCTCACAGATGATATCCCCCCTCAAGTTGGAGCATGTTGAACAAACATGCGAACTTGAAACAAATTACCACAAAAAATAATACATAACACAATAATTGATTTGAGTATCTTATCCACGTAGCCAATCACCAATGAAAGTCGTCCACACCCAAAACTACAGCTATATAAAATGGCACCACACACAAGGTGTACTTTTAAACACTAAATAAGGAGTATTTCATCATTTTTCACAGTTGCAATAACCTGCAGCATGATTTCAACACAACATGTCCCCATTACAACATCAACACATTAATAAACTCATCCACAATAAATGAGAATCATCACTAATGTTCTAAAATGAGGTGCACACACCTATAAACAGAAAATTGTACCATCGCTCAAACACATACGAACCTTCACTAAAGTCCAAACAACAAAAGAACACGTATTAAAAAAAGGGTGAAACGCCCATTCACATAGAGAGGTGGAACAAATCATATCAACAAAGAGTGATGAAATCATATCAAAAAAACGAGACGATGAAGTACGTAAAATAAGGGGTATAAAAGTACATAAAACGAAGGGTATAAAAGATAATCAACAAATAATATACATATATGAAGTACATAAAACGAAGGGTATATTGGAAAGATAATATAAAAAATTTTAAAACAATAGTTCAATCAACTAAAGATTTAGTCATATACAGCAAAATCATATATGATTTTGTTTAGATGCTATGAGGCTCTAAGAATAATGCAGAGCTGCCAAACCAAGGGAAGATCACTAACAATTGAGGGGAAGTATGAATAACAAGCTACGACTGGGATTATAATATATTGGTACCACAACAAAAAATGACCATTCAATCACAAAACCAAGAACACTGTTCATTACCCTACAACGTATTATTCACATAATAGTTGTTCCATCATATTACAAATCCCTGTTCACCACACCATTCGCATGTTACTGTTCATCACATTATTCACGTGTTATTATTCATTGCACTGTTCACGGAGTGCTATTCACGAACACTATCGCATTGTTTCACCGAGCTGTGACACACTATTCATTTATGTATAAAACTAAGATGGGAGTGATACAAAAAAGAATATCATTCAGTAGATGACAAGGTGGGTAGCTCGCCAGCACAATAGGAGGTTATTTTATTGCTTATAATACCTAGTTAAAAATCATCTCATGTAAAAGCTTAAAATATTAGGTAATGTGCCAACAATGTATATCATGCTCTTCAACAATTTGAGGTGCAATTTATGCATAAACAATTCAAGGTGCATTGTGTGCACAAATACAAAATGGGAAAAATAAATACAAATGAAAAAATTCGAACAAGAGGCCTTGCGAAACTTAAATTTTGATACAAATTCTTGTACTCATCGGCATTTGGGGCTGGGCCCAGCAATCCATGCACATAATAACAATATTGTCTATAACTTAAATACCTTTAGGTCACAGGTGTGAGGTTTCTATCTTAAAAGCCTTTGTTAATATGTATGACCACTACCCCTACTTATCAAACCAGTCCACCTTAGATTAACTTTGGTCCACCAATCCACCTTCGCTTCACTTGGACCATATTCCACCTTGGATCGACCTTTGGACTATCTATATATATCACCATTCAACACCGTTGCAAAATCGTCCACCTTCGTCAATACCATTTCGAGGTACACCATATTCCACTTTACTCAAGGTTCCTTGTACATGCAACAACCTTGACAATCCCCCTGATACCAAGTTGAATTGTATACGAGATAATAAATAAAGAGAAAAGAGATAATAGGAGAGTTGTATTAATAATTATATGATTACAAAGACTCACAGAGTGGATATATATAAGACTCAAACTAAACCCTAGGATAACAATAAAAGAAAGAAAATTAAAGGAAATAAATAATTAAGGAAAGACTTAATAAGTAAAATACATATATATGGTACATTTTGATCTAGGACAATAATTAATATAAATTCCATAAATTAAATAATACAATAATTAATATAAATTCCATAAATTAATAGTACAATAATTAACATAAATTCCATAAATATAATCTACTCTCCCAAATAATAAAATATTGCTTTCTAACAGATACAAATCAATAGGTTGTTAAGACCATCTTTATTGGTAAAGCTAATATGGTAGTGTATTATGGAAAATTTAACCTATCAACTCTAAAATGTTTACATTGCAAAAATGTTAAAATGGTAGGCTAAATGGTATATTTAGCGTATATATATACAGGGTCATTTCTCTTAAGGACCGTTCTTAAATTAATTAATTTAAGGACCATCTATTTCACGAGTGCAAACGGATGAATTTTTTCATGAAACTTGGTGGAGAAGATCTCTATAATTAATAGATCATCTCCGTCAAAGTTCATAAAAAATTCATTCAGGAAGTGGGTTATCTGAAAATTTGACATATATGCACTTTTTTGGATGTTGAAATTTTATATCTTTAATTAACCCACTTCAAATTTAAGCTTTTTGATGAAATTTGGTGAAAATGATCTACTCATTATAAAGATCAACTTTACCAAATTTCATGAAAAAATTCATCTGTTTTCCTATCGAAATAGACTGTCCTTAAGCTTGTTAACTTGAGGACATTCCTTAAGAAAAAGAGACTATGTATATATATATATATATATATATATATATATGAAAAAAATTCAAGTTACACCGGTGTAAGATTGAAAAGTTTTACACCTATTCATATTTTTTTTCTCAAATTCATAATTTATCAATTCCACCGTTAAATAAGTTATTTTATTATGTTTATCAATAATGCAAAGTTTTAAATCAATATAATATTTGTAACCATATAATCAATATACTTACTTTTACTTAATTTTTGTAAGATTCATAATCCACTATACAACATAATTAACATAATTATGATATATAATAGACTTATGCCTCTCCGATTACATTAATTTTTTGCACTCTTCTTTTCGATTATTATAATAAATTAATTCAACGGTTAGATTAATGAATTATGAAATTGAGAAAAAGTTATTAGTGGATGTAGTTTTTCACTAGGTGTAACTTGACTCCTCCCTATATATATAACTATTTATAAATACATCTACGGTCACTTTTCTTCAATACCATCCTTACGTTAACTAAAATTTAAGGACCGTTTATTTTGAGGGATAAATGAATGTATTTTTTCATGAAATATAGTGGAGATGATCTCTATAAGTAGTAGATTATCTCCACCAAATTTCATCAGAAAACTAAACTGAGAAGTGAGTTAACTAAAATCTAAACTTTCAACGTCCAAGTAATACGTATGTATATATAAAAAAATATATATATAACATTTTTTCCCGGTTGAGTTTTTTGATGAAAATTTGGTGGAGATGATCTACTCATTATACAAATCATCTCTACCATGTTTCATGAAAAATACAACAGTATACTCTTTCAAAATGAACTGTCTTTAAGTTATTTAAATTAAAGATGGTCATTAAGAAAATGGGACTCTAATACATTTATATAAATCATGTCAAAGTATATATATAGATTAATATTTCAATCAGCTTGAGGACAAAACTGAAGTAGTCGCATGGTGAAGAGTTGAAAGCTAAAATATGATGGCACGATACACTGTGTACCGTGTTAGAGATATGTTTGTCGGCTGCTAATTAAACTTAACATCTCGTTACCATTTCTCTTATCCTATTACCCTTTTAGGGTGTGTAGGCTAAAATGCTATTTTCAGCAATTTAACCTTGTGCAGTAAAGATGGTCTGATATGAACTTGGTTCCTCCTATCCCATTTTTGTTTTATAATTTCCACCTTGAACATCTTTATTTAAATAATAATACTATGTACACAATAAATTCACAAAAATAAAAAGAGTAAACAAAATTATGTGTCTGCAAGCATTAATTACACAACTCATGATTATTACTTACTTCACCTCCCTTTTAAACTCCAAAATATTTTATCAAATTTTTTTTTCCTTTTCCGAACTCTGTTGCTTTTAAGTGCAGATTAGTCCTCACAACAGGTTTCCAGTTCTGTCTTGCATGTGGCCCATACTTCTGTTGGTTTATTTTTCACTGTCCCAAAAAAAAACTTTTTATGTGGTCCACCAATTATACTCTCTAAACTCTTTGAAACTTTTAACTTATTTTTACCGCTTCAAAGGCCTCTCATTATTTTTCTTCTCTGCATTGAAACTTGAAAGTGCCTCGTCAAAATCTTGGGTCATAAAGTGTATATAGATAAATATGATATAATTAAAGTCCTTATACTTTTTGAAGATTTTCGAGTGGTATAGCTATGGTTTCCAAAGATTCTCCCTCAAATCCATCTTCAAGTAATCTTCACCAATTCCTTATTACTAACCAAGCCCAATTAGAAAACCAACACTTGAATGCCTACCCTCAATATCTTGGTGCATTTTCAAGCATTCACTCTCTTTCTCCTCCAATCCCAGATGGGCACTATAGACATTTCACCTCATCAAATTCAAATGAAACCAACCACCAAACACATAGACTCCTCTCACTCTTTTTGGGTTCTCAAAAATCTTTAACCTCAAATCTCACATGCCCACAAAGCTACTTAAATTCTGCAGAAGATACCACTTTTGATCCAAATACTTACTATGGAACAGAATCTTTTAGCATTGGGAGTTCAAAGTACTGGAAACCAGCTCAGTCACTTCTTGAAGAAGTGGTTATTGGTGGTGGCAAGGAATTTGATTTGAGCAATGAGAAATATGTGAAAAGATTATCTCCTGCACACAAAAAAGGATCTTTAGGACTTGGTTCGGAACTAAAAGGCAATTTGTTCAATAATGGGTCGTTATCGGTTGAGAAACAAGAACTTCAAGCTAAACTAGCAAAACTCGTTGCTTTGTTGGAGGAGGTAAAGTTGAAACTAGCACTTCACTTACTGCTTGCCTGATTTGCATTTTTTAGCTTTTGAGGCATCCTAGAAGTTTCATATTTCATGTCAAGAGTTTGAGGCATTGCCTACCCATTCGTTTGTTATAACTCAAACTTTATATCTGAAATTATATTTGCCAGTTTCTGCCCAGGAAAAACACTAAAGCTTAAACTAAACGAATATTTTAAAGGGTTATTTCAAGAGTTTAATGCATTGCATGTCGATTCATTTGTTAGGCCATTTGCACAGCATAGTGCAAAAGTGTAGTGTAAAAGGGTAAAGTTAGCCTATCAATGTGGTGAATTTTGCACCGCAAAAGGCTAAAATTTACCATAGACGATACACTGTGATCGTCCCACAAAGGAGTCCATGAGACAATACACAGTCTATCATCCCAAACATGTAGCCCTAAGACAATACACAATGTATCGTCCCACAGGCGTCCTAGGAGATTTTAAAAAAAAAAAAAAAAATACTGTGAGACAGTACACCGTGCATCATCTCTCCCAAATGTTTGTCGGGTGCTAATTTTAGCATTGGCTTACCATTTTGAATAGCATATTGGCTTGTGTGGTGGAGACAAAATTAAGCTAAATTTGCCTTATTACCATCTACTGTGCAGATGGCCTTATAACTCAAACTTTGTATCTGAAATTATATTTTGCCAGTTTTTGCCAAGAAAAGCTTGAACCAGACAAATACTTTGAAGGGTCACTTCGTCTAGGTTCACATTTTTGTGCTTTTTAGGAATCCTCAAAATTTCATTTCATGTGAAGAGTTAGATGCATTGCCTCCTATTCGCTTGTCATATATTACTCAAACTTTATATCTGAAATTATGTTTTGGCAGTTTTGTTCCCGGGGAAAGCACTGAAGCTCAAACCAAACCCACTCTTTTAATGGGTTTTTTGTTCTAATTCATTCTTTCAACTTTTTTCAGGTTGAGATAAGATTTGACCAGTACTATACTCACTTGGAACAAATGGTTTCATCATTTGAAGTAATAACAGGTGCAGGAGCAGGCAAGTCCTACACAACTCTTGCACTTCAGGCCATGTCTAGGCATTTTTTCAGCTTGAGAGAATCAATTGTATCTCAAATTTACGCCACTAAAGGGAAAATTTCTCTAGAAATGCCAAGAATCAGCTTGGGTTTATTGCAACTTCGCTTGTTCGATCAAGAAAATAGACATTCTCTAGCGTCTCTTCAACAGCTTGGAATCATACATAGCATGAAACAAACGTGGAAACCTATTAGAGGATTGCCAGAGACTTCTGTTTCAATCCTCCGAACTTGGCTTTTCGAACACTTTCTCAATCCGTAATTTCTTAAACTCTTTTACTGTCTCGTTTGGTTTGAGTTTTTTCGTTCTCTAGAATTCCTAAACTGGAATTACTTAAAACATCTGGCAGTAAATGTTACTGAAAGCCAGACTTTTTATCTGTGAAATTACCAGTAAAGCACAAAAACTCAAACAAGACGAACTCTTTTAATGATCTTGAGGGTTTCTTAGTTCATAATTTAGTGATATATTGTTGTCTTACAGTTATCCAAATGACATTGAAAAGCTTATGTTGGCATCACAGACAGGCCTAAGCAAGAACCAAGTATTGCTTTCCTCTGCCATTTTTAAATTCCATTGTAATACAAGTTGTTTGTTTTTTTTGATCATTTTAATGTCAATTCTAAATCAGATTTTTTCACCTATGATTTTTTCAGGTATCGAATTGGTTCATAAATGCTCGTGTTCGACTTTGGAAGCCAATGATTGAGGAAATGTACAAAGAAGAGTTTCAAGAATCCGAGGATGACTCAATTAATCCATTATTAGCAGGCAGTTCAGTTACTAGCGAAGGTGTCATAATCAGAGACCATGAAGAGGATTGAAAAAGAGAGTATTAAGTATCTGATTAGATGGTAATTAATTATTGTTTATGATAGTATATTTGTTGGGATTTGATTGAATGAACTTGAAGAAAGCTCATTATGTAACCAAGTTAACTAATTAATTTGGAATTTAACTAGTGTGATCTTAAAACTACCTAAAGCTTTATATTCCTTAGTAATTTGCAATTAAAGGGAGTGATTAATTGCACTTCTTTTTACAAAAAATGCTCAAAATCTTTTGGAAAATGCATTTTTATCGGGTATTTACCGGAATGCATTACACGGGTTATATTTTTCTGATATTTTTATCGGTAAAAACATTCAATAAAATTATCCGGTAAGTATACAACCCAAACAATGATTTTATCGGTAAAAACATTCAATAAAATCATTGTGGAATTGGAAAATGATTGGAAAAAAAAACAATGGAGATGCTTTAAAATTCATATGTTATTACAAACAATACAGGGTTAGGGGTAGCATATCTAGCAATATTGTGAAGTAAAAGGAGAAAGAAAGCAATAACTTTTTGTTCAAAGCAAATTATTACGAAAAAATTTGTTACGATAAATTGCACCTTCAACTACTTCAATTAATTAAGTTCTGTAATGATATTATTCACCACAACAGTTGTAATGAAAACATAACGTAACTTAACGAATTTTAATATTGCTCATTGAATCTTTAACACGAGGACTGAGATTCCTTTATAATAATTTGCAGCTCTCCTTTTGTTCCAGTTTGTTGTAACGATAACGTGGCTTAATGGATTTAATATTATTTGCTAGATACATAAAGTAAAGGCTGAGATTCTCTAGGAGTGATCTACACCTTTATGCCATCTCCAATGGTCATTTCTATGCATACAATTTTCTATGATAGAAAAAGAAAATAGAAAAAATATGCTCCAATGGTGTTTTCTATAATCATTTATATGTGAGGTGGAAATTGAGTCACATGGGAATTTCTATTATGTAGAAATGGTGATAGAAATTTTTAATGTGACATGGCACATTCTCATTGGATATAAAGAAACCCACTAATTCTATCTCATTCCTAAATAAATGCCAAGTAAGATAGAAATGACGTCACTGGAGAAACTTTATTTGAGAATTTTCTATCTCACAATTATATTGCCAAATAGATATATAAATGTATTAAAAGAACCATGACAAATAGGATAGAAATAAATTTATAGAAAATACCATTGGAGATGGCCTTAATTTTTGTTTTCAATCCTTAATACCACGTTATCATTACAATTATTATATCCATTATTTTCCGGTATATATGGACTTTAGGAAACTTTTTTTGAGGTAGTAGAAATAGAAGTATTAGTCCTCCTAATAAGTTTGTATTTCACCATTCTTGCAATCCTGTAGAACCAGAAAGCACTGACCAACTGAAGCCCCAAAGCCATTGCCTACACATAAACAAATTATATTACATTTTTCTTTTTCTTATTATTCTTTTTTTGTTGTGTTGGTGGACAATTTATATAACGGAAGTACTAATTAATTAATTAATTACCTTGATTAGGAAGGGATTATTTGCAGATACAGTGACATAAGTAATATATGGTCCACCGATCATCCTTGCAACTGTGAAAATCACTGCAAATGAAATCTGTGAAAAAAATATATTTTAGTACATAAAGCTTTGAAGACAAGAAACTATTTGTAGAACAAAAATTTTTTGAAGTGGGATCTCAACCACAAATGAAATTCATATTTGTTGATTTTATTCTTGTAGTCTTTCCATCAACCCTAATTCTCTTTATTTATTTTTTAAAAAAATTAAACATAAGTTTACTCAAACAAATAACATTTTTTTTTATATATTTTAAACCAATTATATACATGTGTGCGTCAATGAAAAGTAACTATGCTAAAGACAGGAAACCGGAAAAGAGACATTATTGTCGGAACAATATTAGAGCAATTCTATCTCAATTAAAGCCATAAAGATAAAATAACATGTTCTAACAAGAAATTAATGCTCTGATAACAATATTTGTATGTACATATATATATATATATATATATGTACATACAAATATATGAAATGAGTTAGAACTAACATCAGCAGCTAAATTAAGGTCAGAGTCCTTGTAACCACACTCTTTGAGTAGCTCTCTCAAGTGAAGAAATGGACTCGATAGTTCTGTTACCCACAATGCTGCTACCAATTCTGATCCACACTACACACAAAAAAAGAAGGTTACCACATGTTAATCACATCGTCATCGTGTATAATTAAATATTTTCATATTGAAAATTATTTTATAGATCTCAATAAGAAGGTTTTAAATATATATTATTTTTATTAAAATCCAATTTTTAAGATGACAAAAATTTGGCGAAGAATAATATAAATTAAATGAGTAAAGGGGGGGTTACCATTTGATAGGAAAGACCAGCAGCAAGTCCGACAATGCTGACCAAATGGTGGATGGAATTGTCTAGCTTCACATGCTTGTCGAATAGACAACAAGCTAGGTCATATATCATATATGATAAGCTCACTCCTAGGGTTTTCATCTGCTCATCAATTTGTTACAAAGGCTCAATTACTATTGGGAAAACAATTCCGATTTACGAATTAGACAATATAAAATTGTTTAATTAATAAATTATTTAATGTAAACGTTTGTTTAATTGTAAAAATAAATTAATATATAAAGTCATAAACTTTAGTTAATACCTAATACATTAAATAAGAAAACGTAGAGAAATAGTTGAAATTACAAAATTTATAACTATTATACAAGTTCATGCAGAAAAAATCACATCACAATTTTTTTTGCTGAAATGAAACAATTATAAATAAGATAATTTACGCAACTAAATGAGTCGAAATGAAACCATAAATTGCACATATATATATACACACACTACTACACAGAGCTGGTAGATATTTCGACAGTTATTGAAACTGTGTCAAACTTTTAATTTTTCTATTTTGCCCTTGCAGGTTTTTATTTCATAATTATATTATTACTTAAGTAATGGAATTTGAACTCTTGGTTATGGCACCAATAGTTTGACTTTCAACCATTGCATCACTTATTAGTATAACATTTTTTTTTCCGATATACATAACCCAATTATAGACGTGTCACGTGTACTGTTGTAAATTAAACATACATGAAGAATCATGAATTTAAAAAAAAAAAAAAAAAAAAAGGGTGTCCCAACAAGCATCGGTTATAACATTGATACTCATATATAGTTTTACTATATATGGAAATCTCATCTTTTCATGCAAGTGGAACCTATATACGGAAATCTCATCTTTTAATGCAAATGAAACCGGAACCGAAGAAGTTGAAACTTAATTTCAAATCTAAAATTGCCCAATTCGAAGAAAGTATGAAAATATATTGTATATCTTGACGAAAGAAAACAAAAATTCGACCTCATCTTTTGCACTAAATTACCCTTCACACAGTATTAATTAAGATATAAAAAGAAATGAAGGTTCAAAATCTTTCAACCTCCCTACGTAAACAAGAACAAGTATATATTGGTACTGTAAAATTTTCAAATTCTTCTTTTTATAATTTATATCAAAGTTAATCTGTGATTTAAAAAACAAAAATTCATGGTTAAGTTCATACTAACTAAACTGAGCAAACTTCTTTACCCAACGAAGTCTAATTCTTGGAATGAAATTAACTCACCTCTCTCTCTCCCTCTTTCTCTAAAATTCTGTTTCTCATTTTTTTTAATCTCTCTCTCTCTGTATATGTAATTTCTTTCTCACGTACCCATAACTTTGAAAAGAGAATCAATTTTCTTGAAAATAAATTAAACACATTTAAAGTAGGAAAAATTTATGAAACAGATTACTCTATCTGTTCTAAATAATAATACCTGAATGGGAGAAGATTTAGAAGCCGAAGGAGAAACAGGGGAAGTCCAATCTTGAACACAGAGAGATGCTAAAATGACAGCCAAAGTGGCATGGATTGTTGAAACTATACGATTACAGAATTCAAATGACTTGTTTGGCAAAACCCTTCTTATCACCAAAAATCCTGTTGTCCATGACACTACCCCAAACACCACTAATCTCATTATATGATCTTCCATCTCTCTTCAACCAATATTCAAACAGCTTTTTTTCTTTTTCTTTTTTTGTTGAAGAAATGAAATTGAAGAAACTATAAGTGTCGTTGCAACAAGATTTACAAAGCGAAAGATACAGCAAAAAGTCGTAATAAATGTTTGGAGTTTTAGTTGGACCTTCATTAATTATTTTTGGTTTGGTAAATTAACAAATACAGGTGGGTATGCATGCGTAGGGTGGGGTAGTGTAGGGTAGGGTAGTTCTGTTTGGCCATTTTCATACGTACTTCACCGCGCTATGCTCAAAACAATTAATATCTTATGGCCAACCAATAATATTTAAGATATGAGAACAATTAAAAGCCCCAACCATAAGAGATTCGGTTTCTACCAACTTTTGATTTGACTTTCTTTTAATCAAAATTTACAGCCTCTCCCAAGGATATTTTTTTTTATAAAAACAAAAATTGCAAAATGTATCATATTTTCATGACAAATTCCATTCAAACTTTGTAGTATTTTAAATTGTTTTCTACTCATCTAATGGTTCAAATTTGATCTTGCTTTCGTTTTGATAGGTTGGATTAGCGCCAAAGTATCCATTTATAATGCATCAAAAGAAGAAAGAAGGTGTTCGTTTCCAAATGTTGTAGCAAACTAGCAATATTGGCCTAATTTAAAATTCATTATCAGATACTCCAACTCATCCTGCTATTATAATATGGTTAGTAGCTTACACATGATGTGCTTGCAACTCAATTTTATTCAAGACAATATGAAGAACAAAAATTGATAAATAGCTTAGTAGTTCTAACACAATCTCAATTTTATTCATGTAATTAACTCAAAACACAAGGAAAGGTTAATCTTAACAAACTCAGAAATTAAAAGAAATACTCCTTTTGTCCCAAATTGAGAGTCCGTATTTGACTTTGCACATTTTTTAAAATCTACCAATTTCAACAAAATTAAGGATTAGAAACAAATCTTTGTAAACTATTACGAGATTTGATACATCAATTATATTAACAAAAAATTGACTTTTAATTTAGAACAAAGTACACATTATGTAATAAACGTAGAACAAATAAATCCTTGTAATTATTTCTTCTTGAATATACTTAAAAGTGTCGCATATTAACTACCAAAAGTAAGAGAACATAAGAGAGAATACAATTAAGAAGTGTATAAAAGCATAAACACAACATGTGAGAGAGGTACAACAGTTCATTCCATTTGAAAACCAACCCATTTACAAAACCCTAACAGAAACCAGTCCCCACAACCCCTTATTGGGTTGTAAAGTTCCCTTAAAGTAAAAAAAAAACCTGATAGTATCTTATTTATAAGCGGTTGTATATTGTACCACCTTAATACTACTAAAGCACGATGCATGACCAACTCATCTGATCAACTTGTCCAGACTAATTAATGTGACAAACATATATTGATTATCATTTCATGAGGACCGCACACTTAAGTCAATATACGTGTGCCACATCAGTATGCCTACAAAAGTTGGTCAGATAATTTGATCCACGTATCTTTATTGATAATGATGTGACGATACTCCTAGACCAATAGCAAAGCGTCACGTAAGCTCCAGCACACATATTCCCCAAGATCAGTAGTAAAAGATATCAGCATAAGCCATAATGGGTTCTTGATTAACATATATCAAGTTCCATGGATGGTTAATGAAACTATTATCATAAATATCGTCCACAATCTCAAAACCCCCAGTATTAGTGTTCATATGACTGATTATATCATTGAGAGACTCAAGTCTTTGGCTTAACTCAACCATTTGAGCCCTCAAAATAGAGTTCTCTGCCTCAACATTAAGCAACTGCTCTATTGCCATGTTTGTGCTTTTGAGGATCTGTTTGTTCTCTTTCATTAGTTCAGATTTTTTTAGCATCAGATCATCGATGTGTTTCTGTTTCCTCATTCTTGATCTTTTCGCTGATTCTCTATTCAATTCCTTTCTTTTCCTTTTCCTTTGGTCCATCAAGATCCTCAAGTTTTCTTCAGACCCAGAATTTTGAAGCTGCATAGAATCTGATGAATTCCCACTACAAGAAGCCATAGTATATTTACGATAAAAAGCACTACAGATTTTCTTTAATTAGATAACACAGGACCCCGATACTAATTTGCACAAAATAGCTATATATCAATATATGTATACGTAGTTATTTATATGCATAGATTAATCATGAACATAGAACCAGTAGAGAAAGACAACAGAGAGGGATTGAACAAGGTGGGTCCTGAGTCTAAGAGAGGAATTTATGATGAACCCAGAACGGAGGATTTCACTTAGAACAGGTGACATGAATCTCAAGCATCAAAGTATAATATTTGGATTTAGAAACATAAAAGGATATTAAAAGGAAAACCAAAATCAGAAAATTTTGTAGCAAATTTGTGGGATTAGAACAGTTGAATAAAAAGGGGTTACTGTTGGATGAATCCAAAACCCAAATTGGCAAGTAGGAAAAACAGAGATGAACAGGTCAAAACGTGCAAATATATAGCAAAGAGAGAAGAAGGGTAACAGAAGTAATGAAGCCCAAGTTCTAGAGAGAGAAGGGGAGGGAAGTGAAGAGGAGGGAGAGGAATTTGAGATTGTGAAGAAGCTGATTTATAGAATCAAAAAGGAGGGCAAGAAAGTGAAAGGAAACTGCAAGAAAATGGTGGGAAAATAAAGTAAAGAAAATTTAAGACAAAATGGGAAAACGTGAAGTGGGCTTTGGAATCTCCAATGAGAGCATTGTGCATACGGGTATGAGGACAAAGTTTCCACACAATCCAACTAGCTGTTGAGTAAAAGACGCCAAACAAATATGAATTTCATGTAATCTCTCACATATTTTATTTTTTAAACTTCTGGTGAGCAAATTTGAGTGTGATTGATATATGTTGCATGTAATCTCTCATATAGTCTATCTTCTTTTGGTTATGCAACTTATTATATGCTTACAACTAATGTTTGCTCAAAATTTAAGTTCTCTGTGTGTCATTAATTTTAATATGTTGCATGTAATTAGAAAAAGAAGACTCCAAAAGCTATGTATTTCCTCAAACTCATAATTTATGGGAGTTTTCATAAAATTGATAACTAATGAGATTTTGTGCAATTAATAACATCGAATCATTTTCGAGGGTTATATATTTATAATGTCCTATTAATTTATGGGAAGAATACCTCATTCCCCCCTGTTTTCACTATTTGGTTCCATACCAAACAAAGAAAGATTTCACTCTTCTTTTCATTTCCTTGATTTTTCTATTCTATCTTTCCACTTTCAAACAAGAGGCTAAAGTAAAGTCATTCAAAAACAGTGGAACCCTAGAAGACTAACTTTATCAAATCAGTCCAATATTGTCAGCTGTGTTCCTCATAAGCTACATTATAAAAACATGGGCAACAAAGTACTTGGCAAAAAGGAAAAAAAAAAGAAAATAAAGTTTCTAGAAGCTGACTGAGAAAACAATCTTTACTGGAATAAAAATCTTATCATAAATGCCTCCTCCATTACAATACCACACAAATTAAGCCTTTGGAAGCTTCCTACCATTTCAAAACTTTGATCTATACATTAATTAATTAATTAATCAAAACATATATTATATCATACCTCAGCCAGTAGTCCAATTTCCAGTGCATTATTGTATTATCATTATTTGCACACATTGTCTTCCTTTAACATCTTTGATTCATTTAATCTCTTTAACAAAAATAAAATTATATACCAAAGCAAGTGATTCAGATCATCCTGGATGATGATATGCCCATATCCAGTGTACCTACTCAGACTCTTGATGGTCTTTTATTTATTAAATATAATACTATAAGAAATCAAACTTCTTGAAAAGGCGTAAGGGTTCACTAAGCAAACATTCCCTATTAATATTCTCTTGGAATGTACAATGCAACCAGTGTGAATAACCACTTAATGAAGCTGGTTGATGTAGCTTTGCTCTTTTCAAAACAAACTACTGGTGCCTGCAATCCGAAATCACATAGTATTGGTCAAATTGCATTAGTATATCGGTTTCAAGACAACACGGGGAAAAAGGCTTGCAGAAAATATGCAAAGACTCTAGATACTATTGCATGTTGGAAAATCGACCACCACAGAATAGCAATTCATAAGAAAACAATTAGTATATACTGTCTAAGTAACTGGTGATCAATGTACCTGGAGGAGGAAATTTCGGGCAATGGTCCACAATAAATGATTGAGAGGCATCATGGAAATATTAATGCTTCCCTTGTCATTTAATCCCATTTGGAGGCTTTGAGTGTTCATTCCCCTGCAAATTATTATGACTCATTAGAACTATATACTACGAAACTACAGAGGCATAACTATGACTCCCTCCATCTCAAGTTAAGATTCCCACTTTCCTCTTTGGATGTCTCAAATTAAGATTCCCATTTCCTTTTTCGCGGACATAAACAATGCACCAAATCTCACTATCGGAAATACTCTCTCTGTCCCAAACTAAGAGATCACAATTCCTTAATCTTTAAGGAAAAGTGGTCTCTTAATTTGGGACGGAGTTATTAAAATATATCCTTGACCATTGATTAGGTTGAAATTAGTGGTATTATAAAAGTACCAACGTCAATGGAACTCTTAATGGAAGATGTATTAAGTAAATTTACAGTTATATCCTTGACCACTGTCACAAGTGCATGGGAATTGAAAGTATCTAACTTTAATTGCTTCACAATTTGAAGAAATCACATGCTTGTGTGACAGCTTCATTTAATTTTACCGAACTTTGTAGACAGTACTCAAGATTATAACATTAATGATCTAGATGTCACAAAACAGAATAACATACATAAGAACTAAAATTACAGTAATGAAGACAATAAGAATACAAGCAATGGGAAAATTAGCTGGAACAAACTCCATCACAACAAGAAGTAAAGCACTGAGGGTTCTTAAACTGTTAAAGGCTTTCAAAATGTTTCGTAACACCAAATAGAAAACGAATTTACGCAAGACATGATTTAACGGAAGTACATAAGTTGACGTTAAAAGTTTTAACATATTTCAATGATTATGACAATCATTGAACCACAGTTCATTTCTTTTCTTATGGGAAATAAGTATGATTCACTCTCCATTTCTAATCCTTTAAGTTACTTAATAAACATAAAAAGGAGAATAAACCACCTAAACTTGTTTGTAATTCTTTTTTTCCTTATCTTATATGGCAGCTTCTTCCTTGAAGGGTACTGTTTATTCAGTTTTGAAACTTATAAACTTCATTTTCTATCCAATAATCCAAGAACTGATATGAATAGGTAGATCAAGTATCAAGACAAAATGCAAAAAAGAAAAATATCGAACATCAAACGTGGAGAAAATGACTAACGTGCACTTTGTGCCAGACATTAAATATGACCTGTAAATCTCGCTTACTACCTAAAGATAGTGGACCTAAAAAGTAAAAACTAAAACTTTCGAATTTTGAATAGATTCAAAAATAACCAAATAGGAGCTTACCGATCCACGGAGCCTACCCATTCCAATGTACAGATCTAACCTCTTCCCTGAATCCTCTTTGTGTACATTGAAACCAAAAACTGGTAACAGGTTCAAATACCACGAAGTGATATTTCTAACTGCTCTATCTTCTTAGCCAGATCATGCTTCCCACAATTCTTTAAACCATCAGTGACCATATCAAAGTTTCGAGACATGGGCAACAAGTTCAACTCAGTCATCTCAACCAAATAATTAGCAGCCTCTACAAATCTACCCCCACGACTACACATCTTAATTAACATGGTATAAACTGGCCGGTTTGGTGGATGTCCCTTCACCTTCATATCACTGAAAAAGCTAAATGCATCATCAAACTGGCCACTCCTACAAAGGGACTTCAAAATTGGAGCATAAAGACTAGGAAATGGCCGGTGCCCATCCTCAATCGATCTATGAAGAATACTAAAAGCTTCATCACTTTTACCCGCTTTTGAAGCTGCAACTATCATGATCTTATAAGTCTCTATGTCTGGACAAAGACCTAATCTGCAGATAGAATGGTAAAGATCGATACAGAAATCTATTTCCCCGGATTTGCATACAGCTTCCGCTAAAGAATTGAACGTGCCCACGTCCGGCACATATCCCTCCTTAGTCATTTTCCTCACCAAGCCTTTTGCTGATTCAAGATAGCCAGCATTCAACAGTCCATCAATCAAAAGGTCTCGCCCACGAACTGGTGGGTTGAACCCCTTTTGACTCATCTCCTCCAAAAACTCTTGGGCCTCTCTCATCTTTCCAGCTGAGCACCACCCATTAACCAGAACCGAGTAAGTCCTCTTGTCGGGCACCCCACCTTTGCGAAGCATCCTCCGAATCAATGCATAAGCACCTTGGAAATTCTTAACCTCACATAGCGCAAAGAGCAAAGAGTTGTATATCTCCGTTGTTTGGGGGCAGTTAAAGGTCTTGAGGCGATTGAAGAGCTCAACGGCTTGGTTGATGAGACCGTGTTTACCATAGTGTTCAATGATGAAAGAAATGACAGACGGTGAGATAGGGAGGTTTTGGGCCTTCATTTGGTGAGCAACCTTCCACATAGTCTCCCAGTGGCGTGTACGAGCGAGAGTCTTGAGGAGTTCTTCAAATTCAAGGGTTGTAGGGTCATATTGGGGGTGGTTCGTACGAGCCCAGTTGAAGAAGCGGAAGGATTCAACCCCAGAATGGCAGCAATAACGGAGTACCCGGTAAACTAGCTCAGAATTGACAATGTTGGAGATCCGCATCTTGTTAAGGGTTCGCTCCATGTAAATGTCACGTCGAACTATGTTGGATATGTGGTGGATGGTCGCAAAGTAGTCATCTTTCGATACGCCTTTACCACCACCTTTTGTTGTGTTGCTTCCATGGTCAGTGATGGAGGAACTTGTAAGGGTTTTGAGGTACCTGAGTGTGGTGGTGGTGGTGGTGGAGGTGGAGGGCCTTGTGGAAGAGGTTATGCGGACGAGAATGAGTCTTGCAGTATGGAGCATTTGGTGAAAGCTCTAGCAATGAAATGCCCTAATTAACCTGCAAGAACGAGCAATTGAAACAAATAAGATTATGATAATTGATGGGCTGCAAATTAAATGTCCCAAAGATTGCATAAAGCATTTGATCTGACATGAACAAAATTTGGCATTTCAATTGCATAAGCGTTTGTTCTTTTTTGTCGGGATTCATGAATGCAATAGAATTACGATGCCTACCAAGGAAACAATAGTAGAACCTCAAACTCATCCAAAATAAAAAACACGCAATTTTGAGTATCAACTTCAAACCCCCAAATATGATGAGAAGCTGAATTGAGTAGTGGATGTATTCATAATATTCTCTCTTGTTAGCGAGACTAAAACCCCAAGAAAAATTCGCAACGAATATTCTCACAAATTGACATCTACGGTAGCGATAGATAAAGAGGACTCAACATACATAAATGCACATCTATATATAATATGTAGATAGATAGGGAAGAATGAAGGGTTTGAGTAAACCTGGGTAAGAGAGAGGAGAGGACTGCGTTGGGGCGTTGCCTGTTCCTCGCCGGTGGGACGGAATTTGCGCTGAGAGTGAAAGGAAAGGCGCGACACTCTAGCAGCATAAATCAGCACTCGTGTGTTTATTTTGACTCGGAAGTAAAAGGCTAAACTGCAACTCTTTTGAACGCCGGAGAGGCTATTCGAAATTTTTAAAATTCCATCCAGTTTTTTTTTTCTTTTTTTAAGTTGAAATGTTCTCAAAAAATATGTAATAAAAATGGAAACTATATTTGAATTTTTAAATTTTCAGTCCAAATTTTTCAAATAATTTTATTTCAATTTTTCTTATATAATTTTTGAAATTATACTTTTGTTTGTTAATATTTGTTATATTGTTATATACTATAAATTAAATAATTATTTGAGAGGTGACATAATTGCTACTAAATTATTCAAACTCACTAATATTATAACATGATTAATTGCTAATAATTTATGTTTTGCTTTACAATTAAACATATAATTTTATGACTAATAGTTATGAATTGCCTAAACTTATTACTGTGTTAAACTTTGGAATTGTTTTTAGCTTTATGATTAAATATGTGATTTCATTTTAAGATTGAAATTCCAAATATTTCAATTTTGTACCCCTTTTTTCAATTCTTAGAATTGGAATTGGAAAAGAATTTGAGATTCCAAAAAATTTGAAAAAAATTCTAAATAGACATTTTATATCCATTACATCCGATGAACATCCTAGGCTAGTATGTTCCACGTTAGACCACAAACAATATCTTGTGAATATCGGTGAAATGATTAGTCTGTATTCAAAAGTTGTTTAAATAGAGATAGAACAAAAGATTGGTTGGTTCATTTGTTTAAGAGAAGACAGATTATATAAACAAAATATTTGTGTTCGTCTTTGTGATCAAATTGGTTAATTCGAGATTAGAGGTCCAATTTGCAAGTATGTATAGAATACATGTATGCAATATAATTATATTTAGTTTAGTGATAATAATAATAATTAAATTATTATTTTGCATCCTATTATAATAAATTAAGAGCTGAGTCATATAATATGAATGCGTTTACGAGTCATGTTATTTTATAGAGATGAATTGTTAGTAATTTACTATAAAAAAAAGTGCTAACTAAGTATATAAATTTATTAAATACATCGGTACCCAATTTTAGAAATAAGAAATAGAAATCAACGTGGCCTTAATTATCAATCGCACTAAACAGTAAACATCAACGGTCAACCTCAGCTAAACTCCTAATTTAGAAAATATCTTTTTGAGTATGCAACTTTATGTTCTTGAAAACACCTTTTTGACAGCGACGGGGTTGTCCTTTAAGAACTTGGAGCATTTTTAGTTGTTTGATTAAATTTGTATAGTAAATTAGTTGTCCAATCTAAAAATAAGACTTTAATTTAACTTTCATTTTTTATGATATACTTTCTTTTTTTTGTTACAAGGGAAGAAAACACAAAACAAAGAAAATTAATATCCTCTCATATATGCAACACACTGTTTATTGACTTTCAAAAATTGCACGAGCTCGTCAGTTGGAACTAAAACCCTCATATTTTGCTCTTTCTGGATCCTACCAAGCTTGGACAAATAATCCGCACACTTGTTTCCTTCTCATCGCACATGCATAAGCTTTAAGCACTTGGCTTATTTCAGTTCTATGCAACTTTAGTATTAATGTTTTATCCAGGTGATTTTCAATACTTTCCTTGTTGGTGAGATTAACGGTAGTAAGAGAGTCTGTTTCTATGATTGCTTCAAGCCATGCTCCCTCATTGGCTAGTTTTATAGCTCTTCTTATGCCCTATAGTTTCGCTTGAAGAGGTGTGCCATATCCAATCTTGTGGCAAAATCCTTATATCCATCTACCACAATAATCTCTAGCTAGTTTACCATAGGTTGCCCATCCGTAGTTGCCAAATGTACTGCTATCCGAGTTAATTTTTATGGTACCTATGCAAGGAAAATTCCATTTAATTAAAACATGGTTAGTAGTACTAGTTGCCACTAAAAAGCCGAAAACATGGTGAATTTCTTCAGCAAACTTGAAGCTCCTCGTAACTACATGGTTGTGATCCATTTTTATGCTATTAAAATGACAATTATTACGAGATTTCCTAAGATTCCAAATTGTAGAGGCAAAAAGGGTTCCCTATGGAACCTCCATGTTAAACTTTCTATCTTTCTCTTTAGCATTAGTATCCAACCAATCATTAAAGTTAGTCCCACAGTTGCACCAATTTGGATCACCATAAACCAATTTCCAAGTATTGATAGCAAAGGAACAACTTCTAAAAATATGTTCAATAAAATTAATTTGGACATAAACCACAACATGCATTATGAGCAATATTTCTATCAACATATATATATATGCTTCATTAATGAGGATTTTTCCATGTTTAATAAGCCATAAAAAAATAATGATTCTTTGAGGAAGTTTAAGCTTACAAATCCATTTCTAATTCTTATTATTAGTATTATTAGAATTATTAATATCAATAACATTTTTATAACAACTAGAGATGAGAAACTTCCTTGAACGTACATGTCCCCGTCCATGAGGGAGAATCCTGCAAAACTGAAAATATAGGCAAAGGAGTACTGGTGATAGCATCAACCCAAACATTAGGTAAATTATTTTCAATAAGATTAACTTTCCACTCACCAGAGCCCGATATTAAGGTGAAAACATTTTCACTCATTAAGAGTAGTGAGTGTATCCCTTGTAGGACCTCTACCACACCACTAGTCCAGCCCCATGTTAATATTGTGACCATTTCTAACACTCCACTTAGTGTTATTAGTAAGAATATTTTTTGCATTGTAAACAGTTTTCTATATATGCGAGGATTTAGCCTTTCTAGCCCATTGTCTAGGATTACTCCCACAACCATACTTATTCCTCATCAGGTTGATCCAAGGCTTGCTAGTCCTAATCATAATCTCCCGGCCCAACTTGGGATTGTTAGCAAGGTTGTTATCAATCAATTTTATAATACCAAGGCCATCATTCATCTTAGGTTGACAAACGGTATCCTATTTAACAAGATGAACTTTTTTCTTGTTGACCGTGTAACCTTAAAGGAAATTACGTTTTTTTTTGAATTAACAATTAAACTATACAACACACACGAGAAAATCAACACATCAATTTCAACTTAAAGGAAATTACGATTTAATTTGTCTAAATCTTTGCAAATGTAATAAGGAAATTTAGAAACTTGCATGACATAATTGGAGATAGTATAAGACATAGATTGAATGAGAGTGCTTCTAGCTACAAAGGATAGCAAGTTTGCTTTCCACCCGCTCAATTTTATTTGGACTTTATCAATCACGGCTTTAAAATGCACTTTTTTATCTCCCATGAACGAGAGAAAAACTCAAATAGTTTCCAAGGTTATCCGAAATTCCCATACCACATATATGGCTATATTTAATAGCATCCCTCCTAGGCATATTAGGGGAACATTACATTTTAGATTTGAAAAAAAATAACTATTTGCCCCGAATTCTCACAAAAATTGTTTAGCACTTCCATCATAGTTCTACAACTTTTCTCTAAAGCTTTAGCAAAAAATATAAAATCGTCTGCAAAAAGAAAGATGGCTAAAAGCGTCTCCCCTTTGAGTTCCTTTTAGACCAATCTAATCTTTCGAGGGAACTTTGTCATTGATAACATTCAAAGAATATTCGAAATACAAAAAGGTACGGGGAGAGCAGGTCACCCTGCCTAAGGCCACGAGAAGTTTTAAACTCACAAAGAGTTTTCCCATTCCAAAGAATGGCAGTGCTGCCACGCATGACACAAGTCATAATGAGTTTCACCCATTTATCATTAAGATCAAAACTAATAAAGACCTTTTAAAGGAAATTCCAGTCGACCCTATCATAAGCTTTTTCCAAGTCAATTTTCTAAATAATACCTCAAATTTTCCTTTTTTATTCTCCAAAGTATGAATGATTTCCCAGTTAATAATCGCATTATCTTTGGTTTCACGGTCAGGCATAAAACTAGCTTGCCAAGGTCCCATAATTTTATTAAGGAGAATCAAATTCTAGCTACAATAATTTTATAGGCCACATTACATAAAGTAATAGGCCACAAATGATTGTCAGACTCTAGATTATCAATTTTAGGAATTAAAGTAATAAAGGACTTAGTAAGCTAACCCGGGAACTTAACCTTGTTAAAATAGTTAGTCACAAAAGTAATAAGAAAAGTACTAACAATATTTTAGTACTTTTGATTAAAAAAAAATAGGTTGGAAACCATCTGGACTCGGCGCTTTTAAGCCATGTATACTAAAAACTGCATTTTTTATTGCAAAAACATTAATATTAAGCTATTAATATCAAGCTATAATGATCACGAACATGGGAAGTTATAGTATTAGCATAATTGGTCTAATTCAATTCCCATTAATTTTGAGTCTTTCAATCTTTTTTCTCTTTCTACAAATAATGGTAAAAATGTGAAAGTAAGGCGTGTTCCTATCACCTCCAGTAATCCATTGGATTCTAAACTTTTGTTTCCAAAACACTTCTTGTTTAAGAACAACTTAAAGCTTAGCTCTGAGATTTTTTTCAATCGAATCAAGCCTTCTAGAAAAACAATTTTCTTAAGTAATTTGAACGCTATTAAGCTGAGCTTCAATGCATTTTTTTTTATAAAAAATATTGCAAAAAGTATTTATATTCCAATCATTAACCTTAGCCGTAAAATGATTTAAATTATGATGGAAGTCATGATTCTTGCTCTAAGTATTTTCCATAAAAGGATTAAAATCACAGTGATCCATCCAGCTAGTAAGAAATCTAAACGGCCAATTAGCTAAATTAAGACAAAAGTTTGAGTTTATACCTTCCAAGTTTAATATCATAGGGTTGTGATCGAAGTAAGTTCTACATAAATTTGTGATACTCGCCTCCAGGTAGTTAAGCGTTTAGTTAGCGTTTGTTAAAGCTCTATCCAATTTAACCACAGAATTTGTCAAACCTTCTCTACCATTAGTCTAAGTGAGGCTAGAGTTGCTAAAGCCTAAGTCAATCAGATTACAATCCTAGACGTCTGTAGATAATTTGGAGTTAACTAGTAAAAAAAAAAGAAAAAGCAGTAAAAGATTTATTCTCATTTGCGTAGGTGTAATCGTGGAAATCACCCACCAAAAGCCGAGGGAAATTAGCACCATTAGCAACCACGTTCAAATTATTCCATAAATGACTTCTGAGCACACGGTTGGGGCTACCAAAGATGGGTTGAGAAAAGTCAATCTTCGTAGTTATTCCTGGTAACTATACCATGAATGACTAGTTGAGTAACTTGGTGTTAAGTCATAGTGATCCTTTTATGGTCCCAAATAAGCCATATACCTCTAACTTTCCCATTCATATTTGCAATGATGTTGTGAAAAAAACCTAAATTTCTAAAGAATTTTTCCACTCCCGCAAATAGAACTTTGGTTTCCGTGATAGCGATTAAAGCCAGGTCGTGATCCCTATAGAGGTCAGTCGTAGTATTTGAAAATCGGTACTCCTAGCACCGCAACAAATCCAAAATATGCACTTCATTGATGAACTAATATGTGTGAAAAAGGACCGTATCATTCGGCCATCCTAGTTTCAACTTTGCCCTCATCATGGACTCTATGGTGGCTACTACAACTGCCATCTGCACATTGTGGAGCCAAGATTCCAACCTCTAGCTCTTGTCTATTAATGCCTTGAATCTCAACTGGTTGATGTTCTATTGAGCTTCTGTCACATGTATCTCTTCCTCTCCCACTGGTAATGAGAAACATGTTGGAATTTAGGTCACTTTGTGGGTGTATATCTCCATTAATTGAATCTGGTGGTTTTGGATTTTGGTTTAAGATTAGTATCGGGAGCTGTGGCAATAGTGTATGGGTAGGGCTTTGGTGGCTAATGGGAAAGAATCCTAAGTTCTACTTTAAAAATAACGTAGTATCCATGAAAGTGGCAGAGGTAGGATGTGATGATGTCAGAATGCTTTTGCCTTTTCCCACCTGCTCAATAATACTCGTTGCCTCCTTTGCTTGTAAGTTTGGTTTTTAGTGATACTAGTTTACTTGGTTAAGATTTAGTTTGGCTTCTGATAGTTTTTAAACCCATTTTTTTGACCATTTTTAGGCCTTGGCCCATTTGTTTGTGCTATGTGAATCTCTTGAGTTATAGTTTCCTTTATATTTTTTCTCTTAAAACTCTTAGTATCACGCGTTGGGGCTGCATCATTAAGGGAATAGAACCTATTACTAGTAATAGCATTTGAAGTAGAAGTAATATTATTACCTGATCCAAAATATTAGGTTTTCTTGTACATGGGCTTAACTAGCATCCAAGGCTCAAAATTTCATTTTTCTTGGTTTATGTTGTTTTTTTCTTGTTGTCCAACTTCCTAATCATTCTCTTTAATTAGAACCAAACACCATTAGGGTGTGTACAGCGGTAGAAGTCCTTCCTTAAAAGAGAGGTGCTCGCAATGTTTAAATTGTTATTATCAATAGTTGAAATACTAGTAATATTAACAGTTGGTTCTCTACACAGACCAGCTTTGTGCCCAATCTTCCCACACTTAAAACACAAAAGGTGGATAAACTCATAAACAGCATTATATTTCTTCCTCGCGAGTTTATAAGCTGAGATAACAAGTTTTAGCAAATCATTTACACGCACTCTAGCGTACTTACCACGGCTAAAGTTGGATGTCTTAAAATCCACTTTGATTGGCTTACCCAACTTTTTAGTTATACGATTCATTGGTTTCTTTCTGAAATATTCAATAGGTAGCTCCAAGAGCCTTATCCAAACAGGCGTTGGCGTATCCTTGGCCTCCGAAAGTTTAAAATTTGGTTCCTATTATCTAATATGAGGTAACGGTTCAAGATAACCTATAGAGCCCCTGTTAGAACATGGTGGTAATCTTGCTTGGTCATGAACTTGATGAGGCAGAAACCCTTATCGAGGTTAATAGTATCAAAATCCCCCTGTAAATTCCACAAAATTTTAATTTCGTTGTAAGAGCCTTGTATCCTATATTTTTCCCTAACAGTTTGACTATAAGGCTATCATTCCATTTATCATGGAGTTCAGCTATCATAGCCAAATGCATGTCCACAACCGATACCATATGATCCTCGTTAGAAATATTTGAATTGAGATCAAAATTCTGCGAATTTTGAGCTCCAAGCAGTTCATTATCATCAGATCACTTGTCTATTTCATCATTAAACAAAAATTCTTTGTGTTTGTCTTTTGATACTGCATCTCTGTAAGATTTATTCCTTCTAAGTAGTGGGTCAACACCCCCACTTCCTAGATTTAGGGCTCTCTATTCGGACGTTCCAATGTCCAAATCCATGGATTTTTATATAGGAAATTCCCTCACATCATAATTTTGAGAACACTTATCACATGCCCCTCACTATTTAGGGCATCCATAAAATCTTTAGGTAAAATATACATTTTTTGTTCCTTTGTCTATGGAGATATCTCCATATCCTCGTGATTATTTTTGAATTTTTTAATACTCCTTACTCAGTTGTCTTCCTCCTTAAAAGACGAACTCGTTCGTTGCTCAGATTCTGGTGGTAAAAATTGAATGGACAGTGGAGCGTTGCTCATAACGGTAATAAACTATAGAGAGGTTTTTTCTAGATGAACTTTTTAGACCATAAGTCCATCCAAAAACGTAAAATTGTGTTTGGCCAGTGAACCAAAAATACGAATGCAATTACGTACAGAAGTTCATCTCTTTTTTTTAGCAACTGTACCGGTAAAGATTTGAACACGGATCTCCCGCTAAATATATCATTCATCACATGAAATTAGTGACCCACTAGACCAATCTCATAAAGTGATCCAGAAATCCATCTCGCATAAGTAAGTTTTTCTAACTTGTTAGATCCACTTCTCGAGAAGTGGACTTTTTATTTAAATAGGGTATTAAAATTACGAATTTGTCATGAAGGGAAGTTGTTTTTATCTATCCATTCACCATTGACCCAAATCAAGATTTGATTGCTTTCTTCTTCTTTGATTTTTTAACTAATTGAATTTGTTCATGTATAATGTAACTCAAATATTTTTTCTACTTCATACTCCCAAAAGTATGCGTTAATGAGATTATCATTTTTCAAGTAACTGATTAACTGTTATATTTAACATATACAGAATAGTAATTTTGCAATCCAAGCATACAATTTTTATTACAAGAAGTTCTATTAAAAATATAATTCACCAAACGGTTATGCTAGTTTTAGAAGTTAGATTCAAAGACTTATGTAGAAGTACATACTTAGATGGACTTTTTCAAATACGAACAAGGCATAAATCTGTTTGTCAATTTCTACATCAGGGCCTGATTATAGTCAATCTGTATTAATTATGTTCAAGAAAATAAAATTGATATCTAAACCTAAAAATTAGGTAGAAGGTCTTACTACACATTGATTTTTACCAAAACTCCAATGAATAATAATTTTTTTGAATGAAGGGCCTATTTTTAATTGGTAATTAGTGTAAGAGGCCTATTTTGTTTTATATTTTAAATGAAGGTATTTGAATAAATTTAAATATCATTTAATTAATAAAAACATGTTATATATTACCTAAATTACCCCCTCCTTATGAAATTTGCACAAAAAATATGGATATTGCAGTGAAATATGGACTGCAATATGAATTTTGCACTATAAATATGGACTGCAAAGTTCACATTGCAGTAAAATATGGACTGCAATATGAACTTTGTACCAAAAATATGGACTACAAAGTTCATATTGCAGTGAAATATGGACTGCAAAGTCCATATTGCAGTGAAATATAGACTGTAAAATTGATATTGCAATCCATATTTTAATGCATATTGGCATTTTTTAGTTTATTTTAAGGGTTGGGATGTCATTTTATAATGAAAAAAAAACACATGTCATATTATTAATAAAATAAAAAATAGGCCCTTTATTTACAAAAAAATTATTCATTGGTTTTAGTGTGAAAATTTTTCTCTAATAAGACCTTTTTTTTAATTGTCCCTATCTAAACACGCGCGGGAGACTCTGTAATGAAACACTACTCTCAATTTTTTCTTTAATTCACTAAATTCTTAATTTTTGATAGAAATAGCATATGAAATGTATATAATATAATTTTTTAATAAATTGTTAAAATTAAAGTCTTACACCAATTACTACCTATTTTTATTTGGACAAAATAACAACTTTTTTTTTTCAAACTGGATAAAGAGAGAATAAAATGCATGAAGAAAGATAAATAAGCATCCCTACTTTGTTAATCAAAGGGTTCGTTTTTTGTGATAGTTAGAGTTGATTGATTTAATATTACGCTTTTAAAGCTTAATTTCGATTCCTGCTATGAATAGTCCTTCTTGATGGATGACCTATAAGAACTATTATAAGTGTTTACCTAGGAATGGCAACCGGCCAGTTGTCAGATTTGACCAAACCTAAACTTGACTCGACTTATAACTTGGTCGATCTAAACTCGGCCACTTTTTAAACCAGGCTGAGTTAAACCCGACCCGATTCAGTTTGGGTTTTATTTAGAAAACAAATCTGCACCGTATAATATATGCATAAACGCATACCATTCCCGACTCACGATAGTTATATTATATTACAAGGGTATTTAAAGAAAAAAAATTTACATTCAAGGAAGGTAGGGTCAAATAAGTTTGATTTGTGCGAACTCGAACATGCCTGAACATGCACTGGATTGTTGTTTTAAAACCCAAACCAATTTCGGAGTTAAAAGAATCCACTTGATTGTGTTTTATTGTCATCACTAGTGGTCGATGAATCTTATGGCATGCACTGACTTGAATTGGGGTAGTTTCCCTGCGCCTAAATTTTTTATAAACCAAAAGGAAAAAGAAAATCACTTTTTGTACAAAAATTTGAAACTATGTAGATAGATAAAGACGTTCTTGTCTTTTCTTCTGCTTCTTCCTTCTTTTTTTGTCTAAATAAGAAAGGAAATTGAGCTCGTCGATGGTTCAAGAAAAATTGTACCAAGAAAGATTCGAACACCAAATAAATTTAAATATAAAATTTTATGTTAAATAAATCGATTTCCCACAAAAATTTAATAGTGGACAAACTATTAAGCAAACCTCATGAGTTGGGGATGTTGTTGGCGTATTGCTTGATAATTGGCTTCAATCTTTATTGTCTTTTGTGATGAATATAATATTGTGACAATTGATTCGACATTGTAGTAATATCTCCAAAACAAAGTTGTCCTAATTACCCCTCATATTATATTTTTTTTTTATCAGATCGTGTCCTAAAACGAAATCACATTTGTAGACAATTAAATAATTTGGTACACCTTTTCTATTCAATTAAACTAATGAATAAATTAGCTGTTGCATTGAATGGTTTTAAGATCGTATTCGTACATGATATAATCACTTTCCTTTGTTAGCAAGCTAATGGTCAATATTTAATGCTTTAGTGGAGTCAAATTTCATTGTGTAATGATTTCTCTTAATTTGTATTTATTATAAGTAAAATTCATTTTATAATACCAATTTCAACATATGAACAAAAAATTTCGGTTATATAATTTTGATAATATTTTCTCCTATACTTAATGTGAAACTTATGTAAATTCTAAATTTAAATATCGACCACGACACAATTAAATTTTACAAGAGGGTTGTTTTACCAAAAAAATTTGATTGACGGAATTATATATACAATAAATTAAATAAACAAATAAAATCTACATTTATTGATCATTTTGGTATTACATTAACTCATAAATTTGTTGAATATTTAACCTCTATTTGATATCGAAAATAACTTTTTAGGCTTTTTGAAAATATATAAAAAAGAAAAAACAACATGATTCAATAAAATATGAAGCTGAGATAAATACATAGCTGGTAAAAGATTTGAAGGTATCTTGTTATGAATCTAGCTTTTTTTTTTCTTTTTTAGTTATTTAAAGGTTCATCCTTACATAATAATTAGATTAATTTATGCTTTCCATGATTAATCTCCGCTCCAAGAAATTGTTAATTATAACCGTTAAAGATTTGCACTTGTCAAGACTCGACTTAAAAAAACTCCCAATCGAGTACAGTGCTCTAAATCAAATAGTAACTGAGCGAATAATCTCAAGTTAAGTTGTTAAGAATCTAGATAAAAGTTGTATAATTGAATACACATAATATTACTACTAGTATCTTAAATTACTTAATTAAAATGATATGAAAAAGGTCATTGACATTCATTATTTTATGCATAATGTAACTACCGGTATTAGTTTGCTTGGGTGGCTAATTTCTGTAATCACAGTTTTAGAAAACCACAGGCCACCAACTTTTCCTCTGTATGACTTCGTAACGTATGGGGCACTTAAATAAACACATTAATAATTTATTTTTCAATAAAATACTCTTTTAATAATTTTAAAAATTATATCATATATTTTTAAAGTTATACACTATTCTCGTAATACTAATAATTGTTTTGGCAATAGTGCCATTAAGAAAATTCTAAAAATTGAGACTGGAAATGAAGGATGATTTAGACTTTGTGTGCCGTTTGTTATTACATATCAAACGTTATGTGCCAAAGTTTTGCATAATAGGTGTTTGAGTGTCATTTTGGACCGAATCTGTTAGTCAACTTGGTTAACCATTAACTCATTTATTTTTTAACCATATTGCTCCTAAGTAAGAACAATATATTTTGTCTTTTCTAGGAGTAAAATGGGTAAATTGAGTCAAAATTAACAGAGCTAACAGTTGACCATGTTGAGTAACGGATTCCATCCAAACACTTATTATGCAAAACTTAGACACCCAATATCTTATATGTAAGAACAAACAGTACCTTAAGTCTAAATCACCCAAAAAGAAACTATTGATTAATCAATGACATTTATTACTTTTTCTCTTCTAAACTCCTAAACAGATGCGTGTAAATTCATCTAAATGACAATTTTTAACTAATATAACATTTCTAGAAAAATAAATAAATTCAGTTTTAAGGTCATGTATTCAAATTTGAGGCGCATTTTCTAATTAAGGTTTCCTAGCTGCCCTCCTCCTCTATAAATTACCTCCCGTACAATGTATCAAAAAGGGAGAAATTACTGGTTACAAAATTTGCTACCAGAATACTTAATATGGCCAAAAAAAAAATCATCAATAAAATCTTGTTACAATTTTAAATGAACAGACAACTGTTGAGTCTTCATCCATTTAGGCCTCGTTTGATTCAGGTATTAGGATCAGCGGGTTTAATAATACCAGTATTAATAGTACTGGACTATTAATCAGGGTATTAATTTAATACTAATACCCTGTTTGATTCATACAGTATTAATACTGGGATATCTCATGTTGATGTCAATA
This sequence comes from Lonicera japonica, assembly GCA_021464415.1. Classification (NCBI taxonomy): domain Eukaryota; kingdom Viridiplantae; phylum Streptophyta; class Magnoliopsida; order Dipsacales; family Caprifoliaceae; genus Lonicera; species Lonicera japonica. The sequence continues at coordinate 66,482,793 of CM038466.1, read as the reverse complement.
CCATGTTTGGTTCTGTAACTCGTATACGGGATTATATTTTGGACTAACAAAAATTTTTTTAAAAATTTTAAAAAAATTTAAAAAAAATTTAAAAAAAATTTAAAAAAAATTTAAAAAAAATTTAAAAAAAATTTAAAAAAAATTTAAAAAAAATTTTAAAAAAAAATTTAATTTTTTTTTAAATAAATTAAAATAATAATAATATAGTAGTAGTCGTAGTAGTAGTGGCATTTTTGAAAATATTATAGTAGTAATGGCATTTTTGAAAATATATGGTTCATTTTCTTTAATCCTGGATAAACAATACCACATCCCTCCTGGTATTAAATTATAGCACAAAGAGTGGTATTAAGTTAGTATCGGTATTAGTAATCCCAGCACATTTGTGCGAATCAAACAAGATATCATAAAAAAAGTGGTATTAATAATTTCATCCCACTTTTTAATACCCGAATCAAACGAGACCTTAAAGTATTAAGTATGTGTTTCACTGTAGTCCAGTGTTCTTGCCTTACACTAGACTGATATTTGCTAACCATGCTAACAACAAAGTAGATATCTGGTCTAGTACATAACATAGCATACTTAAAGCTTCCAATTGCTGAATATATCATTTTAACAATAATGAAATTTTCAATTTGCAGACTTGATTTGGTCCATGTCTTCACATTTTAATAATAGCGATTTGAAAAAGGGTTTTTTACTTCGTCAGTTCTTTTTCATGTGAAAAATATATTTGGTTTTTGTATTCATAATCATAACTATGCCTATGTGTAAGTGAATTTCAAAGAACTAAACGAATTAAAGTGGGAGACAATATCCAATTATCTTAAATTAGTTCTCTCGCTCAACTCCTCTTATGTGTAATTATTTGAGAATTAAATGATTCTGAAAACAGAAAACAAATCTAATTTCAAACTAAAAAATAAGCCTTATAAAAAAGATGATATTAATATCTGTCTTACTATCACATATTAAAAAACTTATACTCCGTTTGATAACAACATAAAAAGGGGAAAATTAAAATATTTGATTTGGTAAGCAGTTGGAAAATAAGTTGAAACGTGTGATAAAATACTCTCCATTTCATGCTCGTTTAATCAGTAGATGCTCTCCATCTTTCATAAATTTTTGTGAATTTTTTTTCTTTCTAAACCACCGAATAAATTTCTCCATGAAAAATGCCACAAAGTAAGAAAACACATCACCACATGTCTCAACTTATTTTTCAACTTCTCACAAAAATCAACTTTTTTTATTTTTCTTTTCCATATTATTATCAAACGAATCATTATTATATGAAAAACTCTATTTACAACGTAAAAATAACATAAAACTAATACATACTTAAAACCACCTTAAAAATACACTAAAAGTTCTAATGCACCACCGGATACACCACATCACCCTTTAATCAAAATTTTATTTTTTCCCTCCCCCTTCTCTCTTTCATGTATACCAACACAAAATAAAAAGTAAAGCCCAAATCATATATTTACATACACTATATATATATATATATATATATCATGTTCTAAGATTGTTTATAGGCAAAATATTAATAATTGTACATATAATTTGGTTACTTTATTTTATGTTGTTTAGAGATCAAAAATAAAAGAAGACTCCATATGTATAATCACTTTTTCTCTGTCAATTACATAATGCCAAATTTAGTACAATAATGCGTCGACGACATGCTGAATATATTATGACTTTTTGGCAACCAGTTGCTGATTTTGAGATAATAATTCAGTTTCGATAACTCTTCGCCAAATTGTTATACTAAATTCGATACTGTGTAGCCGATTGAAGAAAAACAATTATATAGAAAATACTACACCACAAAGTTTTTCTTACTTTTGCTGAAAATTAAATATTATATTTACTACTTGAAACACTACACATATTTCTTAATTTTACCACAAAACAAAGTGTGGCGTGCAAAATTGATTTTTGTACCTTTTTTTATTATGTGGTGTTATTAAGGTTTTCTTGTGGTATAAATAGAATATCTTTTATAATATATGCAAACAATGATATTTTAACATGTATATTTTTTTAATCATTACTTGCACTAGATTTACTATAAATAGTCGTAAAAGAATTCATTCTTTCTTTATATAATATTCCTAACACTTGTTCCTAAAGTATGGATTAATTGTTAATATATTTTTAGTAAAATATTAAACTTTTGGTGATATTAAAGAGAAAAATAATATAAAAATAATTAAATTTTGTAAAAAGTTGAAAAAAAATGAATTTGCAATACCAGAAAGTCTCTCTAAGGTTGTCATGATGGGAAATTTCGTTTTCTCATTATGATAGGTTACATCTCTTTCTTAAAGCTAAGAATTTAATGCTATTTTGGCAGTTTCCCATCATTGTAAGGTGGAAAAAAGATTTTAATGCTAAGGATTTAATATAAATCTTTTATTTTATTATAATAATTTTAACCACAAAACTAATTTTTTTTATTAATTATATTTTTTATTTTATATAGAATATTGAAAAGTGTGGTTTCTTTGGAAAAACAAATTATAAAAGAAATAGAGAATAATAATTTTGTAAATGATGGGTTTATTTTTGACCAAACTCTAAAATAAGTGTAATGTTGACATTGCAATATATTTTCGAATTGTAATATTTTATGTTATTATGCAAAAATTAAGTTTGCATTGCATATATTTTAATAGATTACTATATCTAATTGTTTAATTGATTTAACTTTAGAGTTATTTTAACAAGTTATAAATTTAAACCAATTTATTAATAAAACCTACATGATAATTTTTTTAGGTTGTGCAAAGTTAAGTTTGCACTCTTTATTTTATAATATATCACTTGTGGGAGTCTAAAATAAAGAACTCGTCGGGGCTAGATGTAACACCCCGTGTTCATGTTAGTGTTAAGTATGTTGTATTAGGTTTCTTTACACTCATGTGAGTGATCGTTCAGTGATCTGGGTGGTCCGAATCGATTTTGGTTTGTAAATCATGAGTTTTGATCCTACGCAATTTTCTTGTTTTTAGCCAACTTTGGATTATCGTAACTTTTTCATCTTTTATCCGATTTGGCTGTCGTTTGTTCTTACTTCTAGATTTTATACCATTCTACAACTTTCGTGTTTTGGTCGAAATCTAATTCGCACTCCTTGTTGATCAAAATAGGACCCGAAGTAGGTCCATCGCTAAATCCTGGTCATTCGGTAGCGCTTCAGTAGAGCGCTGTTTTCGGTGAATTTATGAAAAAAATATATCCAAAATTTGGAAAAACTTCCTCTTAGAAAGTTGTGTATCTTTGAAATACCTTTCCGTGGACATAAAGATCACCTCAATCGGAGTTTCGAATCAAAAATTATTGTCAAATTACGAACAGTGCATCAGAGCACCAAAATTACACGCGGACCGGTATGGCCTTTTTCTATACCTGTCCGGCAGCGGGCCAATGTCAATTTTGAGTATTTTTAAGCATTTTTTTGACCCTTTTTGCCCTAAACTTCGACCCAAATAAACCCACACACCTCTAGAGAGCTCTAGGGAGATAATGAAGGAGATTTCTACACATCTAACCTCTTAATCTAAGGATTAAAGCTTTAAACCATCCAAATCTTCCTCTCCTTCACTATTCATCATCTCTTACCTTGTTGTCCACCATAGGAGCTCTAGCTTGAGCGTTGGATACGAGAGCGAGAGTTCATACATAATTGGTTCGAGGATCTTGCCACGCTAGAAGCGTAGTGATGCAGAGCTTTAAGATTTCACCGAACAGAGCTTCGGATATGGATTGATTTCTATGGTTAAGGTGTGGGAAGTATTTCGTATGCATTCCGTAAGCTCTAGAGCTATTTTTTGATATCCGTATCTTTGTGTTCATCTTGTATTGCTTATTCATTGGCTCCGTGATGTGTATGTTGGTATTGATTGGTATATGTGATATGTTTAGCTTAAATGCTTTGGTAATTGATTGGTACATGTTTAAGTACACCTACCAGGGATTTATCAACAGTCCAACAGCCCGGTTTGCAACGTCCGCGGAGAGGGCATGGGTGAGGTGAGGCATGAATTGGTATGGTGGTACTTGGCATGTAGCCATGAGAGAGCCGGGTATGAGGCCTTGTGTGATGATTGGCTTATGTATGTGTATTTGTTATTGTTCTATTGATTCCATAGATTCATCTTTATCCTTTATATACGGTTTATTTTCCCATACATGTTTTTCATCTATAGGTACACGTGGTGAGAACGCGGGATGGGACGGTGAGAGTTCGTTGGAGAACTTTAGATATCGTTATAGTTTAATAGAGGATTTTTTGTTGTATTTTAGAAATATATTGTAAATTGTTACGATTTGTATCCTATTTATTCATTTCTTATCCCCCCCCCCCCCCCAAAGGCGGTGCTTTACACTAGAAATGTTGGACCAAGCTCAAGGAGAAAAGAATGGTCGGGGCATGACCAGAATAGCCTAAGGCCCTCAATCGAGTATAGTGACTTTTGTCGAGTAGAGCTCAACAGTTAAAAATGATTAGGATGCTGGTATGGTCGTCTCCACCGATGAAAACATGACATTTGTACCAATGGGCACAATTATTGCTCTTAGTTGAGATAAGCGTCCAGGCTAATAATCAAGGGACACCTATAAAGTGCAAAGTAAGTTAGTTATGGATAAAGAACTACCCCACGTAAAAGTGCAAGATTGATATCCAAGTTATATTTTTAATAGTTTTTTATTGTTATCCTAATAAGCATTGTGATCCTAATTGTATACGTATAAATATAAATGAATAACTTATCAACCAGAAGATCAATTCATTAGCATTAACTCTGATATAACTATTTAGAGAGAGAAAGTAATGAATTGTGTTTTCCATAACCTTTGAGCTAATAAACAACATACATAAAGGAGAATATATTATTAGATTAGCATAAGTTCTACTGGATGAACCTACATTACTATATATTAAGATTTATTTAACGTTAGTTTAAAATTATATGAGTGACATATTTATACTAATTAAAAAATATAAATACATCATGCAAAATAAAAAAAAATTAAATTACAATTTTTTTTATACAAAACATAACTTTATGCAAAATTAAATTTGTACTAAATATAATTTTAATGAAATCCTTTATTTCAAAACTCAATCGCTAATGTTTGCTCTGGTATTATCTAACTTAAATATATTTAATTTAAATTAAAATATAAAATAATTTAATAATTAAGGAGCAAATTATTTTTCGAACTTTAAAAAGAAATCGTAAGAACAAAATAGACAATTTATTTTTAGTTTTATATAATCTATTAATAAATTAGGTCAGTCCTAATGTAGTAAGACTATTTATATTTATGTTCCCAACTGGTGGCTTAGATTTAACGTGGATGTTTATCTTTTAATCCAACGGTCTCAAAATCATCATGGCATGTTAGTAATATTAATGATAATAATAGGTATTTAGTTAACTAACTATATTAAATAGTTTAAAACCTATGAAAATTCTAATTGTATCTCTGTACCCATTAAATATTTATTTGTAAATTAGAGTTTTTCTATATTTCTAATCTATCCTGGATTATTTAATATGTAAATTATTTATATAATAGCATATCCAATATTATTATATATTTCGATTTTGTTTAATTATAAATTATAGTTTTTTTATACTTTTAGTATCCTTATATTATTTAACATATAGATTATCTATAAAAGAATATGTCGATTAATGGTAATGCACATTCACATCTTATTTACACTGTGTCACGTTAGCTTTCTCTCTCTCCAACTTTTTTCTAAAACTTTAAAATATAATAAATTTTAATTTAACAGCATTTAAAGTTGATTTTTCTAGGAACACTGATTTATTTATGATTTTGTTTTTTAAAGTTTAAAAATTGTACATACAAAAGTAAATTAATATTATTGTGAAAGCAAAAAGGATTTTATTAAAAAAAATTTACCATCCTTAAGCATAATTAATGAAATATAAATTTGGTTACTTTAAAAAACATATAAATTTGGTTCGATAACAAATAAAACTACCCTAATAATAACAATCAGGATTTAGGATGATAAAATATACATCCCAACAAGTTTTTGACCAACCATGCCTAAGATCTGATATTTTTTTTTTAATTTTGGTAAACATGGGTACATTCTAAACATCTGGTGAAGGAGAGTAGTCTTTTTGGGGACTCGGCGATCCCCATGGAAATGTCCAAAAATACTTAATAATACTGCATGTCAAAGCTCGGTAGGCCAGCCACATAATAAATGCGGAGTTTTCGAATTATCTTATTTAAAACTCTCTTCAACCTAATATTAATGTCAGAATTGTTATATTTTTCTGACATGTTGAGGTCGAATCTGGCACAACTCGCTTCAAAACAGACCATAAAACATTGCTACACAACTCTTAGTCCTAATATTATGAGACTCTTTAAACTTATGTTCTTAAGCTGTGGCTTGGATTTAATTTGAATATTTATGTTTTAATCCAACAGCTCAAATACTCTTAACTTATGTTCCCAACTATTGGCTAAGATTTAGTTTGATTCTTTATGTTTTAATTTGACGGTTCACACATTTATGTGATAACCAAACATGTATTTAGCTCTTAATTAATTTTAATTTATGTGATAAACTAAAAAAATATTTATTTCCTAATTAATTTCGATTTATGTAACATATTTCTACGATAACTAAACAAGTATTTATTAATTACCTAATTACTATTAAAGTGTTTAAGACCTTAATAAATTAAAAAAAAATTAATAGCTTAAATTAAAATTTAGATTTTTTTTAGAGTATTAGGTATGTATGAATAGTCTTGATACTAAACTTAAATTAAGTTTATTTAATTTGTCCCTACTATTATTCGATTATTGGGCATGTATGAGTAGTTTTTACTATCAATATCAATTATTTATTAATATTTTAACATTTAGTTATATTAAATTCAATGTAAGTTTTAATTGCTCAAAATTATTTATTCAATTGCTCAAAATTATTTATATGTTCTCAAATTTATTTATATTTTCTTATTATATATAGTAAAAAAAATTTGAATGTAAAATATTTAATTTTTAACAGCTCTTTATTTCTCAAAAATAAATACAAAGGGCATCATATCATATATACATTAACAACAACATTTTTAATCATTAAAAAAAGTTAGAACTCGCAAATTTATTTATTTATCTCTCATGATTAAAGTAGTAATATTTACAATATTAGTTTGTTTGAAGAAGAAAATATAATTAATTCTGAGAAAGAATAAAAAATAAAAAAGTTAATTGTAGGTGATAAGAGTATATCCAAAACTTAGAGCATATCAAGTATTATTTTTTAAAAATAAAATAATAATAGTTTATTTTCTCAAGAAACTAATTCTAATTATTTAAATATTATGTTGATCTAAATCTAAACATACTAATTTAAACTTTTCTAAGTGTAAACATATTAATTTAAACTTACTCGATTATTCTTTTGGCATATGTTTATTCTATATGTGATTAATAATTTCTAAATTTTAAAAATCTAAAAAATACTAATAGAAATATATAAATGGATTATGTTGGGATTAACTTTATTTATAGGAATTACCAATTCGAATTCGAAATATCTAAAATATAATTAGTTGAAACTAAACTTGACTACAAGTATATTTATTTAAAAATAAAAATAAAATCTACCCTATTTACTATACTATATGTATGAACTTCAACTCATTATTTTCCTCCTGAAAAAATGTTATATTTCAATAGAGTTGAGACAAATTAATAGAATTTACGTGAAGTCGAACTTAAGTCATTTAGTAACCCATACTTTTTCGGATTATGAAATAAAAAAAGAAAGAGTTCGATCTATATTGAAATTTACTTAGTCGAAAATCCATCGAATTAGGCAATTTTTCATCTCTAATTATAACGGAAGTGCAATTAGATATACTTACTTTTACCACTATTTGAATAATAGGTATATAATTATATTTTTAAAACTTGGTTAAGATTAAAAATTAAATTAGTGCCATAGGGAGAAATTTAATTCCTCTCATTCTCTAATTAAGAGTATACTATTACTTTTGTATGATAATGTTAAAATTAATGTCTCTACAAAAATAACGAAATTAGAATAAGAACTCTTAATATGAGATAAAAAATTAAAATTATGAATAATTATAGATATAAAAAATAATAATAATAAACACAATTTAAATAGTGAGATTAATTATATATAAACACAATTAAATTATACCTTAGGCACGGAAACTAACTAGTAACCAAATAATATAGAAGGTGCAAGAGGAGAGTTTGAACCGGTGGGCGCTGGCCCCCAGAATTTACGGAGGGGAACTTTGAAACGCGATACGGGTCGCTCTTTATGAGCCTTATCCGCATACTGGCGTGCTAATCTGTTACACGTGTCACTTATATGGCCAGTTTTGATATCCTTTTACGCCGGCAATGCATTTTGTGTCAGTCAGGTAGCAGTACCAGTAGCAATAGCAATCCATAACGCTGACATCATCCTCTGCAACATTCAGCCTATTGTCACAAATGCCCTTCTTTCTTTTATATTATTAAATTAAATTGATAATAAAAGTTAGGCCGAAAATATTAGCACCTTTAATATTTTTTAAAAAGATTTTTTTTTTCGATCATTAACAATTAAATATAAATTTTATAATACTTTATTTTTTTTATTTTATTTTTTCCAGAAAAGATATTATTTATTCACATAAAATAAAGAAAGAAACTTTACATCTTTGGAATCCTCACATTTCTCAAAAAATTTAATTACTTATTCGATTATAAAAAATTGATTATATAAGTTTATATTCAGCTCTTAAAAATAGAGTAATATACACCTTACTCGATTGTAAATGATTAAATGAAAGTGAAAATATTACTAAGTATTTTTTAGGGTGTAAATATCTCCGTCCTAATAGTTGCAACAATTTTAAAAAAATAATAATTCCACCTTTGAGATGTCTAAATTGAAAAAATATTTTTCTATTGTTCGTACTAAACCAATTTGCATTACTATTTTCAAGTTGCAAAAAAAAGTTATGAATTATATTATAAATCCATTTTATAGAATTGGAACCCTTTTTTACTATAACCATAAAATAAGCTAGTGTAATAACTTTAAAAAAAAAAAACAAAACGTGCTTTTTAAAAAATATAATTAATATCTTGAAACTCGCCTAATCAAACAAATTTTAATTGTAACCATATTAGTTGTCTTTTAGGTAGGATGTTTAATTTTTCGAACTTTCAATATGTTTGAAATTCAGTCCATTTTTTTTTTCAAATTTAAAATGTGATGCGACGTTTTTGGCATTTTTTGATTTCTGACGATTTGGAAGAAAATTGGAAACTATATTTAAATTTTTAATACTCTAAATCTTCAAAAATATAATTTTTAATGTATACTATTTATATTATTTTCAAATTTAATCAACTATATTGGTTAAAAATTGTCTACAGCCCTACTAATATAAGATTGTGGCAATGCGTTTATATTTTAATTTTAAGGTGATTTAGACTCTGGGTACCGTTTATTCATGTATATCAGAAGTTTGGTGCTAAAATTTTGCATAATAAGCCTTTGAGTGCTATTTTGGGCGAATTTCGTTAGTCAACATAGTCAACCGTTAGCTTAGTTAATTTTTGAGATAATTTTCCCATTTTACCCTAGAAAAAAACAAAATATATTGTATTGCTTAGGGTAAAACGAGTAAAAATTAAATGAGCTAACGGTTGACCACGTTGACTAACAATTTCCATCCAAATATCACTCAAACACTTATTATGCAAAATTTTGACACCCAACGTCTGATATGTAGAAACAAATGTCATTTAAAATTTAAATCATCTTTAATTTTTAATTTACTTTTATATATCTTAAATTAAAGTAATACTTCGACATTTAATTATTCATAATGCTCTTAGTGTTATTAAGTTTGCTGTGGAGATGGATTTTCATTTTTTGCATATTGAAGGAGTTGCTCGAAATGTTGTTAACGCCCTAAGCCCCTAACTCATTTCAATGAAAACCTATCTAAAATTGATGTTTTTATCGCAGAGGCTCAATTGTGATTATGTCAAGGCTTTAGTTTTGATATTTCTTAGTGCAATCACATCCAAGACCGGTCTTGAGTTTTGAAGGACCTTTAGGCAAATTTTTGTTTTGAGACCCTTTGTATTCGTGTATATTCATATAGTATAAGTGCACTAATAAACTGGCAACAAAAAAAAAAATCACATAGTAATGACATTTGAAAAAAACTATAGAAAGAGTATTAAAATTTTTCAATCATATAGAATTTAGTCAAAACAACAAATAAAAGATAGAGTTTTATATATATATATATATATTTTTAAAATGAACTTATTATGGAGAGAAATTACCTTGAACCAAGACAACTAAAAAAATAGAGAAATTAGGTAAATAAATAAATAAATATAGAAAAAATTTATATTATAAATACAAAAGGGCATGTTAAAGAATACGAAGACTTTATTGAAAAAAAATAACTGAAGATCTAATTTAAGAAAGCTAATAAAAAATTTGTTTCGGAGTCCTTCTGTAATTTTGTATATTCATGTAATATAAGTACAAAAAAAAAGCCATATAGTAATGACATTTGAAAAATAGAATAATAAATATTTCTTAATCATATAAATTATTGGAGTTCTTAAGCAAAAAGATATAGTTTTGGTTCAAATAAAACAAAAATGAATATGAAGACTTTATTGTAAAAAAGAAAAGGAATTAACTGCAGACTTCATTTAATAAAGTTAATAAGAAAACTTTGTTTCAGGTCTCTTTTGTAATTTTGTATATTCAGGTAATATTAAGTAAAACTAAAAAAAAAAGAAACCATATAGTAATGATATATGAAAAATTACAAGATTTTGGAAGTTCTTAGATAAAGAGATATAGCTTTTGTTCTACAAACACAAAAAAGAAGTAAACTTAATTAGGCTTAATAAGCATTTGAAATAGAAAAAAGAAGTGCATAACTACAAGGGCATGAGCTACTGTGTTGCACCCCAAATGCATTTTTTCTTCAATCACTAATTCCCTCGGGCCATAGGGTATTTTTATTAGTTTTAATCAACATTAAATCATATTAAAGGTTATAACATATATATATATATATATATATATAATATAATCCAAAAAAATCGGGAGCCCTAGTATGTCCAGGGCCGGCTCTGATCACGTAGCTAATATTATTGTGTACTCTATAGTTAAACATGTTGACGAGTTCACAATATGAATAAAAGAAATGTTTACATTTTTCTACGGTTTGTTTGATAGGTATTATTTTTTTTAGAAAATAGGTGTTTTCCACCTAACTTCTCACTTTTGGTGTGTTTGATTGACTTTATTTTCTAAGTAATCAAATTCTAATTTTGAGATAATGTGACATTATTTTGCTCAAAAAGTTGAAAAATATTTTCTTAAGGGAGAGGAGGTTTTATTTTCTAAGTAATTTGCACGCATTTCTAAGTAACTTCAATGCTACTCATAAATATTTTCATGTATCTTTGAAAATTAATTTAACAATGTGAAAAATAATACTAGTTAAGTTTGATTCATTTTTTTTTAATTGCATCTTATATAATTTTTATTTATATATTTATTTTTTAAAATTTTTATAATTGCGGATGAAGCGGTGTGAAAACTTTATTTGCAAGTAATTAAAAAAACGCCGTCTTACCTTATAATGTATTACAATTACGTGACTAATAAGTATTGCAACTATTTTATATTGTTTAACTGGGACATATTTATTTATCACTGTTATATATCATATTTCTTATTATTAGTTGTTATACTCTTAAATTTATGATTAATTTAGAATATAAAAAAAATAAAAATTACTTTATTTTTGTGTATATTTTTTTTTAACATATCTCAATTTTCGTGTAGATAATGTATAAATTCCACAAAAAAGTACAAATTTTATGAAAAATAATAATTATCAAATAACAGAAGTTAAAAAAAGTTATAATTTTTATAGAAAAAAATGATTATCAAACACTAAAAAATAGAAAAAAAATAATTTTCAAGTACAAAATTAAAATAATTGAATACATTTAATTAATATTATTTATACAACTTAATTTTAAACAAATTTTATATTTATAATCGAACGCACCTTAATTATAATATAAATATATATTAACTGGATTCAGTCCTTGACAACCCGTTTAGATAAAGGTTATGTCCGTCATTTGGTACATAAAGGAAGGCTGATGATCGATTCCTTGTTGCTACTAATGTCTTACTGTTCCTCGATTTTATAATATCCTCTTTCTCTCTCTCTCTCTCTCTCTCAAAAGAATCTCTTATCTTCTCACACAATTCCTCTCCTTCCTTTATCTTCTCTTCTTTGTCGGTCACAAGAACGATCCCCTCCACCTCAACTATATAATCTGCAATCCATTTCTTCTTCTATTCATCACAAATCATGTCTCTTTATTCCTCACTTTCTCATACCTAATCCTCGCAGATCAATCTTCTTTTTTAGTTTGATCCGATAAATTAGAATTGTTTTTTTTTTCACTTCCACGTCTGTTATTTTACGTTTTTAGTTTAGATTTCGAGAACTGTTAATCGATCGGAATACCTCTAGGTTTTTTGGTGATCAAAGCTACGATCGTGACTGAAGGTCTTTGATTATTGAAGGTTGTGGAGTTTGAGAGATTTTCAGGTGTGATTGATGTAGTTTTTTGTGTTTTTGTTTCTCCTCTTTGATTTGGATGATGATTTGAATTTTGACGACAGTATTCATTGATTATTATTTATGAGAATTCGACGAACTTACTAATACTTATAACGAATTGGACCGAATTGGACCGCAGCGGACTTATGTTTTTTGTATGCGTGACTGTATTCAAGTGTATGACTGGGGGTGAAAAAGAAGAGAGACTTCAATCGGAAGAATTTAATCATTTGTGGGCAGCTAAGATCAGAGTGTTTTAACGATCACTATCAATACAATTATAACACTAATCATTATAAATTCATAAATCAGGCAGTCAATTCATATCCTAAGGTGGTTAGGTATAATTTTATTTGGATAATACGTTTTTTTTTTATTGATTATTTGATGGCATGTGATGATTTGAATTATAGATGTACTGTTTCTTAAATTTCAAACATTCATTCATATCTATCTAGTCATGGATACTTGATTACTTTTGCACACGCATGAGTGTGCAAGTCGCGAATATTTTTTTAACTATGTCGGTAGATGGCATAGTGGTTAAGCATGAACTATCATACTTGGTAGTAGTCGGGTTCAAATCCTATTGCAGTAAAAAAAATAAAAAAATTATGGCATATGGATATCTGTAGTTTGCATGTCATCACAATTCTTTCGTTTGTGATTGTTTTTGAAGGTGGTGGGAATGGCTTCTCTTCAAGGACCTGTTGTTTGCCCTGCTGTCCGCGCTAAACAAACTGGAGTGTACTCCTTGCCTCTTAATAGACCCTTAATGAAGACTAAACTTGTTGGAAATGGGTTCTGGGGATCCAAAAAGATCAACAATGGCAGCATTAACGTGGGCATCCAACATCGATTGCAGAAGGGCATGGTAGTGAGGTGTAGTTTCAGTTCATCATCAAATGGTAACGGTAGTACGGCGGAAAATTTCAATGAGAATGACGCAGATTACGTGAATTCCAGTGTTGTTGAAGCTGGTACTAACGTGTGTTTGTGCAATTATTCTTACTTTCTGTGAAATCTAGTGCTATCTGATAATAATGTATTTTTTATGAAAACAAAAACAATTTGATTTGAACTTTTTGTTACCAAAAAGAGAGGTGATGCAAAATGAAGAAACTTGTCTCATTAACATATAATTGTCATGTTTGGTGTCAAGCCATTTACTCATTCTGCACCCTTCCTATTTTCCTTCTAGATAGAAATGACAAAGGAAAAAATAACAATAGCTATTGTATACATTCTTTCCCTTTGATCAGTTAGTGCATGCCATGGATGTCCTCTTCGGAGAAATTGACGACTCAATTTTTAATGACTTAAAAGTTTGGAATGTAGAAAGTAGAAACCTTCCGAAAGAGGCATGGACATGTACCCTTGATCACTTTAGGCCTCATCTATTGTGAACATAGAATGTGATTACCATATTTTTTATATTAGTCCTCGAGTCTCTTATAGGATTACTATTGATTATTTGTGTTGAAAGCGTTGTAAAACTACTTTTAGTGTTGTCTACATTTATCGTAACTTAATACTAATTTACGTCTCTTTGATTATTCTATTTATATAGTTGAGGTGAAAAGCAGTGCTTATGGTTTCATGATTAAAATGAAAGATGGTGGGCACTTAAGATGTGTACATAACAACCCTCAGAGTGGGCATTTGCCTGATTATGCTCCACATCCCGCAATTGTACTGAAGATGGAAGATGGGACTGGGCTCCTTCTACCCATAATTGTTTGTACGTGCATGTTGAATCAGTTACTTTCATAAATAAGAAATGACACACTTTCAAAATACATTTTGATTTTTCCTTTGTTCTCTAATGACTTCGCCTTCTGCTGTAGTGGAGATGCCTAGTGTGTTGCTCATGGCAGCTGTGCGCAATGTTCAAATTGTATGCTTCCCCCCTATCAGGGCTAATTAAACTGAGGAATTTGAAGTTTTTACGTCGTTATTCAATTCACATGGTATTCTGAAACAAATTGTGTCGTCTTTGCAGGCTAGGCCCACTATGTACGATGTCCTGAAGGAAATGATTGAGAAGATGGGCTATGCTGTAAGTTTAGACTTGAACATGCTTTGAAGCTTTTATTTTTGGTGAATGCACTCTCTGCTAGATCTCGTAGATTTTCAGATACTCTTCTATTCTTAGATCTTTTGGTATTACGCCTTATACAGGTTAAACTTGTTCGAGTCACCAAGAGAGTACATGAGGCATATTTTGCCCAATTGTACCTTACTAAGGTATATATACTGTTACTTTGTATGACTAGATTGTAAAACAACAGGATATTATCTGAGCAAGTGTTAAAATGAAATTATGATGGTTATGATTTCAGTTGGGTGATGAATCAGAGTGTGTCATCTTTGACCTTCGTCCTTCAGATGCGATTAACATTGCAGTGAGATGCAAGGTACTTCTACTGCGCATATTTAATGTCAGGTGGTATAATTTTCCCTTAGATACATTATATCTTTCGGGTAACAGGGTAGTGTAGCTGATTTATAATTGTTTATTTAAGAGATTCATCGTTCCATAGTCTGGACTCTTTATAATGTTATAATATGATATTGAACGATGGAAATGTTATTATATAGAATAGTGAACGATTTGTTATAACAGATTATGTTTTGAACTTCAAAACTAAAGGCAAGGATACGTGTGAATCCCCCTAACACAGCAATTTGATTTGAATTTGCCGAAATTGAATTTCATGAACCAATTGCATTCTATTATTTTAACTCTTTCCAAGCTGCATCTGATTTTGAGCCGAAAGTGTTATACGACCCAACATTTCAGTTAGTAAAATAAAGGCAAATCTAAGATACTTTTACGGATAAAATTACAAATATTTACGTGCTTTCATCCGTATGCCAAGATTTTCAGTTGTATGTCGAGGAAAATCAAGCCCTGTTAACACGACAAATTGATACTGAATTTTTATATTAAAGTTTTCCTCCAATCAAGAGATGCTTACATTATGTTATTTCTATTTCTCAGGTGCCAATACAAGTTAACAAGTTCTTGGCATATAGTGATGGAATGAAAGTTGTTGAATCTGCAAAGCTTACAAGTCAAGAGCCTGGTTCAGATGGCATACTATTCACACAACTGGACCGGTATGCCTCATATCCATTGCAATCATTCTTTATCTTCTTTGATTGCAGCTAGTCAATTTCTAAAGATTGCCAAGAGGAAAAACATGACCCCTAACTAGAACTTTTATGGTTTCAGACCCAGTGGTCAGCCATGTGTTGAAACAAAGGAGTTTAATCTTGTGCGCAACATGCTGATTGCGGCTGTTGAAGAACGCTATAGAGATGCAGGTATGCTTTTTCTTAAATCTCTGGAACATATTGAGGTTACATGATGGGTCTTGGGTTTTGATAATAGTTGGATAGCCCAAACCATTTCATTTTATTTCAACTACTAATGGACCGAGCCAGTATCTGATTACCCTTTTACAATTTGGATAACCCACACTCCAAATATTGTAACTGTTGCTCCACGTTAAGAATTATTGAGATCATAATGCTTTGGTGCTCCATTGCAGCTCAATGGAGGGACAAACTCACTCAACTTCGATCCAAGAGGAACTGGACATAGTAGGTACATCATCTCATCTCTCTCTGACATTCGATTCAACTAACTTTTGCGGTAATTTTATATTATCTGACGTTGCAGGGGGATGAAAATTGTAAATAGAATTGGTTGAAGAAGTTAACGGGGGTCTTCTTCTCAGTAATCGGTCAAGTCATATATTACCCTCACCCTCCTCTCTTAATGTGTATGTAGCAAGATTGTGAATATTTGTATAGATGGGCATATATTTATAATATATTAGTGTTAATGTGATGTTTGATCATGTGGACATATACTGATGATCTCTTCTTATGGTTTGTCAAGTTCACTTGAATTCGCACTCTTCTCTATTGGTGTTTGCAGGCCTCGAGCCTAGTTGTGAACTAATATTTTGTGCATTTTTGTCTTTTTGGTAAAATTTTGTACACATTTTTCGTCCGTATTCTCCGCTATACAAATAGTCTATGTTTCAAGTTAAAGAGTCGAAACAAGAGAAATTTAATGTTACATAACTTGCTTTCATACCCCCTCTTCGAATCTAAGAGTTAGAAATAGATTTTAGACATCAATTTGTCCCTTGACCTGTTTTGTTTTGTAAATTTGTATTTTTCTTCCACCAGATGTTAAAACAAATGTGATTAGAATTTGAAAATATAACGAGATTTTGAAAAAGGTGTGAATGATCATGATGGAAATCAAGGAGCTGAATATGTTTCTATTTCAAGCTGTGATTTTGTTAAAATTTAGAAGCCCCTACAAGAAGGGGAAAATTTGGGACTAGTTAAATGGCTGCATTTTCGTTATTAACACCAAGTAGGTATAAAAGTGGGGCTACTTCGGTGGGTTAAAATACATTGTAAGTTTTGGGAAAACAGTACCTAGAGTTTCTTTTTCAAAAAAATAAAAATTAAGGGAGGTTCAAGTATTTCTCTTAATTCTACAAATAAAGAAAAATTCCCTCAAGTTGAGCCTTTAACTTTAAGACAGGAGTGGGGGTTGTCTACCACTAGACTAACCCCTTTCTTCGGTACCTAGAGTTTCTTCATTCATTCCCATTTACTTGAACACCCGTATTTGTCCCACCCTAAGAGGGTTTTGGCGCTGGTTAAACTACTAAAATAATCATTTTGCTTTGGGGAAAAAAATGTTACTAGATTCTAACTCAACTAAATACGAAGAAAATATATCTTTACTATTTTAACCAAATGTTATGGCTTGTATTTAGTTTTATAAAAATATAAATTTTAGGTGTGAACCGGTTCGTACGAATTGGTCTTTTTTTACGATGGTTTTGTGTTGTAAAAAATACTCCCAAAATATTTTTATGACAGAAAAAACATTGTAAAAAGGATTGGTCTGTACAAAAAACAGACTATATACATAATAATATCATAAATTATTATGTATAATAATGTAGATATATATTATGTCTCACAAGATCCGGTAAAAGAAAAAAGTAATATTACTTGGTACAAAATATACAATTTAAAAGTGAATCAGTATCATTCATTACTTTCTGTCTCCTAGTATGTAGTGGATAAGTAGCAATTTAAGTAGAAGAAAGGAGTTTACTCTAATCATCCCAGCCCAGCCGCTGACTTTCAGTCGCTCTAAATTAGCGATGCAACGAAAACGCAGAACTGGAAGGAGAAAATAAAATAAAATTGAGAGTTGAAAAATGTATGGGCCAGAAATTTTATATTTTGCGAAAATCTTAAAGGGCCAGGACAGTAAATAAGCCCAGAACATAACATCGCTCCTTGTCCAGATCTTCGTGTTTGGCTCTCCAGAAAATAACCAGGGAAGAAAAGAAAGTTAAAAAAAAGGTATGGAAAATGTTCACGGAAAGAAAGTAAGTAAGCAGTTACGCTATTTTTTTTTCTCAAGTACCTTTAACCTTTTGTCTACGCTACGCTTGAAGATTCATTGTCACTGACGCTATAGTTACGTATACATATTTCTTAAATTTACTTTTGAATTTCATCGAGAGTTTTGATTGATGAACTTTGGTGTACTGATGTCATTGTTGTTGTTCTAGTAATGCATAATTCATGTTGCTGCATCGTGAATTTGCTAAATTCCATCCGTTTCAGCCGATCTTTAATTGTTTTGTGCACATTTATATGTTCAGTGTGGATAACTTTAGATGCTAGCATAACTTTTATTTTTTTTGTTATCTAATTCTACAGAATACTAATGGATTGTAATAGGATTAGACTATTATTCATTCCGGTGTTTGAACAGAATACTCGAGAAAAATGGACTGTAGAACTGTGTATTTTTGATTGGATTAAATTGAGCAAGTAGCAACTTGACTGTGGAACTGTTAGTACATACTCTTATGCTTCAGCAAATCAAACAGATGAGTTTTATGATACGATCTTTAACAAGTCTTACATACAAATTCTTGAGAAACTTGTTTCTGTTTACATTTTACTATTAAGCATGGTTCGAAAGTCGAAACTAAGGCCGAAACAGATCTGAAATAGCTGAGTTGACTTGATTTAGCTATTCTCCTTTCTGAAAACCATTAATCGTACGAATCTCTATCTTAACAAAACAGTGTCTTTGATATTAACAAAACAAATTGGGATTACCATTGACCGTATCTTTATAACAACAAAAACTAAGGTATGGTTCCTTTGATGCCAATTCTTTACATTTTAGCTAATGAAGGGAAAAGAGATCGGTTAGTTGTATAATATACCTTCTCACAATTATTTAATATTGTTTATGTTTGTGGTCATAACAGAATATGAACTTCTAGATCTCCACAAGTATGTAAATGGCAACCTTTACTATTTAATTCCTGATGATTGTTGCATTTTGGCACCTTGATTTCTTTATG
Source organism: Lonicera japonica (assembly GCA_021464415.1). Classification (NCBI taxonomy): domain Eukaryota; kingdom Viridiplantae; phylum Streptophyta; class Magnoliopsida; order Dipsacales; family Caprifoliaceae; genus Lonicera; species Lonicera japonica. The sequence continues at coordinate 66,463,616 of CM038466.1, read as the reverse complement.
TTCCAGATACACCCTTGGATTTCTACTCTGGAAGAATGTTTACTGCTTTGGTTGTCAATGAGTGAGTCGTAGCTTTCAGCAGAGTCAAGATGTTAATGTAAGCGCTCAAGGAATTTTTGCAAATTTTCTAAAGAATTCTTAGAGCATTTCTCAATTATAATATAATTTATTTACATATGTTTTATCTCTCTAGGATTCAGTCTAACATGAATATCGGCCATTCAGTGCAAGTCTGGGTTGCAAAAACCAACATAAAGGAAAGGTCTTCTTTGTTCGATTTCTTGCTTTTCCTTTACTTCTTTTACTTCATCTGTAGTTCAGATGTACTATATTTTCTCAATATTCCTTTAAGTTTTAGCTAATAATAAATAAAATGCAATATTTGTTTAATATTGGGTTAGAATATTGCCTGCTTATATTCTTCAGGTTCTACCGAGCTCTTATCACAGTAGCTTATTTGGTGATGGTTCCCGATCAGCATCCTACCAATTAGTTGGAGTACTGAACATCTTTGCTAAGTACTTATCAAACCAGAGATATTCAGTTATGGGTGGGGATTCGCTCGTGAACATTTCTAATGGTGACACAGGTATACAGCCTAAATTCCCAAGGACCTACCAGGTTGTGGTGGCTGCAACTCGTGATATGGGAATTGGGAAGAACGGCAAGTTACCATGGAGACTGCCTTTGGACCTTAAGTTTTTTAAGGAGATAACGATGACTACATCTGATCCTGGGAAGAAGAATGCTGTTGTAATGGGAAGGAAAACTTGGGAAAGTATTCCCTTTCAGTATCGCCCTCTACCTGGTCGATTAAACGTCGTGCTAACTCGTTCTGGGAGTTTCGATATAGCGACCACTGAGAATGTTATTACATGTGAGAGCATTCTGTCTGCATTGCAACTGTTAGCAGAATCTCCTTATTGTTTCTCAATAGAGAAAGTCTTCATCATAGGAGGTGGCCAGGTATTAAGGTAAGCAGCGGCGTATCCAAGAAATTTAGGGCATGTTTGATAGCAAGTATGAAATTGCGGTAGAAAATGTTCAAATTCTAGGCAATTGAATTCTAAGGAAAAGCATTTAAAGGTGTTTGATTGTATTTATTTTCTAGGAGGAAAATATGTACTTTTTGTCTTTTTCCATGCAATGATGACATATTTTCCGAAAGTTGCTGTTTGATTGCCCCTTTGTTACCTAGAATTGAGCTTTTTTTGTTGCCTTTGAGGTCTTTCTACCTCATTTACTTGTACCGTGGAATTAGATGGAATTGGAATTGCCTAGAAAAATAGACAATTGTGGGTTTGGGGGAGGGGGAGGGGTGGAGAAGGGGTTGAAGGTATATATACACATAAATTATTTATTATTTTTACGGATGGAGGGAATGTTAGTTTCATAGTGTACAAGCTGATAAACGATTGTTGATTTTTGTACAGAGAAGCACTTAACGCTTCTGGATGTGAAGCCATCCACATGACTGAAATTGAGACAAGTATTGAGTGTGATATTTTCATCCCCCCTGTTGACATCTCTGTATTTCAGCGATGGTACTCATCTTTACCTGTAGTGGAGAACAATATCCGTTATTGTTTCGTTACTTATGTTCGTGCAAGAAAATCTGCAATAAATAGTAACAGTAGTTCAGTGTCCAATGAGTTTAAGGTTGAGGATTTTACCTTCTTACCAAGGAAGATTTTTGAGAAACACGAGAGGACTGGGACTGGTACTGGTAATCTTTCGAAATTTGGCTGCCAGGTAATTCCATACTTGGGTCTTTAATTATTATCCTTTGCTATTTCTTTGTTTGATGTCCCTTACTGGTTCTGCAGTTGTTAATATTATACGGGGATTTCATATTGCATTTCTGATTTGTTTTACAGATGCATTTTCACCTGCATGAATATTTTCCACGTCTTACAACAAAGGTATCAGTTTTAGATCTTCCTTGCAGTTTGTATTGTGTACTAATTTAATTAGCCTTTTTCTTGCTCTGATAAATGCTTTCTCTAATTAATAAAACAGTTACTCCTATCTCAAATTAAGAGTCAGTATAGGACTTCCATACTTTGTTGAATTATAATTTCAATGTATCTTGAGATTTGGTAGATTGATTTTAGAAATGTGATTCTCAATTTGGGACATCCCGAAAAGGAAATGTGAGTTCCAAAATTTGGGAGTAAAAGGTTGACTTCGGAAACCTGATTCTTAATTTGGTGCGTCTGCAGAAGGAAAGTAGAACTCTTAATTTTGGATGGAGTATTAACATCACATAGTAATGATGAATCTTGTGTTTCTGGCCCTTTATCCTACTATTAATGTCGTTTACTCTATTGATTACTTTAAGTCTCTCTAGGCATCTTGATTGGAGAAGAATTTCTAAATCATCCATGTTTACTTCTAGTGATGCTTGTGTAACCCAGAGAGTTTTTTGGCGAGGTGTTGTTGAAGAGCTTTTGTGGTTTATTGGTGGTTCAACAAATGCTAAGGAAATAGTGTCATCAAGTCCCTCGGAAATATTCTCTCTTTTCCAGCGGTGTTCTCTGTAACATATTTTTCCTATTAATATTGTATCTGAACTTCTTGGATGTTGGGTTATAGCAGTCTGGCCTTTTTAGGGCAGGCAATCTTGACCTAATTGTGTACTGCCATATGAGTATGGGTTCAATTCAGGCAATATTACTTCTACTAGAATCCTCGAGTTGGTTTAAATCATTACTAAATAAGCAATGTGGCACCAAGTTGCATGGATGTAATTCTGAGCAAGACTGCAGAAACTTGTTTTGTATGGCAAAGGTTAAAGAGCACAGTAACCCTTTTTTTGCGTGCTATTTGGATATCTTTTCGTTTTGTGTTTATAAGCAATCTTAATTGTTCCAATCTCTTTATTTGTCTTAGGGACTGTTATATAGAATTGGAAGCGGATCACAGATACATAACTTCTAAAAGAAATGTGTCTGAGTTAGTGGGCTACTCTGGATCGTAAAGGTACCTACCAACCTAGGAGATCCGGAGTTTGAGTCTCAACAGTCACCTTGTGCCTGTTGGAAGTTTTTCTTCAATATGGGTCTATAAATGGGCCAGCCCTATATGTAACAGAGACTTCGGTTCAAACTTTATCAAGTTGGCCCAATAAATTACAAATGCAAAAATTGGAACACAAGAGTCTTATTTTTGAAGTTATAACAAAGTAACCCCACAGGGTAACATATCATGTCCAATGAAAGTTGAGTTGTTTTCCAGCATTGATAATTGATTTACTAAATTTTGTGCTAGGGTTGAACACAATATTGTATTCATAACAATGATATGTGACCTTTTATCAAGTCTTTTTCCTTAAAAATTGGTTCAAAATGATTTTTCTCAAGTTGGGTGACATTTATTTATTGAGATATAGACTTTTGTATACTGTTTTTAATTATATATATATATATATTCATATAATGGTCTCAAATCTGAAAAATAGCGACCGGAGGTTTTGTCGGGAATTCGGATTTTTTTTTCATAAACTTATTATTAGCATCAATTTCAATCTATGTTTATTTCTCAAGTATAAAAAGTATCTAATGATATACCCCACTGGTGCCATACATAGATACATATATATACATTTTTTTCTATAATGCACGTGCATTCATGATCAATGAAGAACAATCACAACCAAGCATACCCTAATACACACCTAACCATTATTGGAATATTTGCAGATTGTGTAGTTTTTTACTAGTTATGAAATAAATATTTGCAGAATTAGTTGAAGCAAAAAATATGGCCTCTCACGGTCACTTTCAAATTTTGAAAGTGAAAAAATGAAGGGTTAATAAGTACGTTTAAGAGAGAACCCTTTGAGAGAATTCAACCATTAACTTGATACGTCATAGGATTCCAATAATTTTATCATTTTTTTGCTGGTATAAATGATTACACTCCCATAATTTCATACATCATTTTGGGTGATTAATTTTCGAACCGGACCGCCTCACGCTGTGCTCATCCAATTGTTTTCTTAACAGAGGGAAATTAGATGGATAGTTTAAATTGATACATGTATCATTACAAGTTAGCAGTATAAAAACACGCAAACATCTTGTTGGAGATTAAACCATACTTTTATTGTGGAATCCAAAAGTAATAACATAAACGCCATAGGATTAAGAACATAAATGAAATTCTCCATCATCTAATTACAAACTTAAGACAAAACGATTTAGCATTGTTACTAGATTCAAAGCAAGAATCTTCACGTGTTTTCCAATTTTGAGCTTTGAAAAGCCACAAATCTCAGCCTCAAATCGACATCCAACAAATCTGGTCTTCGATCATAAAATGTTACAATGAGGAAAATAATAATCATCGCTAACAACATACCAAACCTCACATTTTTGACAAGTTCTTGGAAGAGAGACCAGGGCATCTTTCTTGTCGTCTTTTTTCTCATCTTTCTTCTCTTCCCTAGGAGGACCAATACTCATTATTTGTGCGTTACTTCTGAATTTTCTCGCCTGCTTAATGATCTTTACTGGATCAGCTTCACCAATTACTGTCACTGTATTTTTTGAAGGATCAAGTACGATTGAATTTATACCTTCTATGGTTGATATTAACTTCATCACCTTTTTCCTGCACTTTGAACAGAGTAGATCCACTGCCACAACTGTTTTCTGCACAAACAAAATCTGTCAGTACTTTTTTCTTGGGGAATGTAATGTTTTTACGTGCTTATATCACATGAGGTGAGAAAAAGTAATGTGTCAGTGTGTGGTATGGCACAGGTGTATAAGAAGTTAATAGTTACATGCAGAAGAGACAAATAATTATGAGAAATGCAGTACAGAATAGTATGCAGTTTTGAGTTGATATAACCTTTGACATGTTACTGATGGCAAAAATTATCTGCAGAAAATAAAGAGATGGAAGGAGGTGTTCTGTATCTCTGTTTTGATTCAGAGATTGTATTTATAAGATGCCCCCCCCAAAAAAAAAAAAACACCTCTCTCTCTCTCTCACACACACACACACAGTGGTCTCTCTCTCTCTCTCTCACAAACTGTGTTTGGTTCATAGAAAATTCAAATACGACGAAAACTATTTATTTCCATAGTAAATGTAAAGAGTTTTTCATGCAATTGGATGTTTTGTGTGTTTGCTTGGTATCATAAATGATGAAGGTTAACTATACTACTTTTTGGTTTATAATTGATTTGCATCAAAATATAGATAACAATGTAAAAAAAAATTCCAATATTTTCATTTACAACACCAACCCAAACACACACTTTTGCATTATAAACCAATACCTCTAGCAATATTTACACATAATCAAACTAATATGTTATTGTAAAATCCTTTACTGTCCTTTTCTTTTCCCTTTATTTATTTACAAATTTGGGAAGGCCGGCCCAGCAGAAGACTAAATGGAGTGACAGAGTTGGTTGGTGAAGAGTAGTAAATGCCCAATCAGAAGTTCTGGATGGGATCACCTATTACTCTGCGTTTGCATTTACTCTATTAGTTTGTACTCTCTCCTCTCTCACCCCCCCTCTCTTCCCCTTCCTTCAATCTAAATTCGTATCTCTCAGTAACCACACACAAGTATAACTTCCCTTGTATCAGAACCACGCGAGTAAAATACCTACTTTCTTCACACTATGTCCTATTGTTTAAAGTGATTTGACTCATATAACTATCTTGGAGTTTTGAAGAAAAGAAGGTAGTACTACTAAATTTAAATTCATCTTCAATGGGAAGGGAATTCAAGCCAAATGGTCCCCTCTCAACCCATTTTCGTACCCTTCAATAATTCTCTCGGAGTGTTCTTCAAGCTCCGTATTACATATATACATACACACATACACGCATATAATATAGAGAGAGATAGACCTTTGAAACCCTAGGAGCCTGTGGAGCCCATCCAATGCAGCAGGTGCAATAGATCTCTTCCAGCTATCAACAGCCATATTGTTTTCTGCTGATCCAAAACATCCCTCTCGCATCCGAAATCCATATTCAATGCTCTGTTAGGGTTGCCAGTGACAATAATCTAAATTTGTATTACAATGACATCAAGAACACAATATGCTCAATACAACATTCAGAGTTCAGCAAATAACAGACTTGCCACAGAGACAATATACTTGATAAATAGTTAGTCTATCGCGTGTTAAGTTATAACTTCAATCATTTAGTTGAACATGCCCAACGTTACACAAACTCGAATAAATATAATTTCAGTTTTACTTGAGTGACCAACAAGATGATGCATGCCAAGGAATAATTCGCCACTTGAATAGGGTCTGTTTGAACAACCATTGGAAATTGAATCCGAGCACTTGAATGCTACACAATCAATCTTACTTGATGAAACATAATATGGCATATATTTTAATGTACATGAAAAGAGATTCAAATAATGTCATCAGACCATAAGTGGAATCATTTTAATTCAGCAATTCAGAGGAGAAGCTTATGTTCATGTCAATTACATATTTACAATTCATCAAGTATTCCAAAATTCCCACCTTGGGAGCCTAGGCCTAGTTAAACCCACCTCTTCCCCCCCCCCCCCCCCCCCCCCCACCCAAGAAAAAAACATCTGCCACAATCCCCCGGCAGCGTACCACACAGTGACTCTTAGAACACTTGAAGATGCACATATCAAAGGTAAAACTAATTTCGGAATTTAGACACCAAATCACACATCCCATGGTTCATACACTTGGCTCTATGATTAGGTCTGTGATGGTTAAACCCAACACACGTATTCCTCACTCCAAAATAAGCATGTGTCTATATTGAATAATAGAGGCTTCAACTACACACAACATTTGCCACAGTATAGTACAACAAAAGGCACCTTACAAAGTTCAACTTCAGGGCCAAAGGATGAAAGAATAGAACAAACAACGGATCTTGAAAATTTTGGTCAGTAATTGAGCTAGAAGGTTTAAATATTACTTTTAAACATCAACAGAAGGTAAACATTTTTCTTGTAATTCAGTAGTAGGACCCACCATTTTTCACACACCAAGGTTAATTTGGGGAACCAGCTGTATGGAAAAAAACAGTGCATGTGGGCTTTGGATGGAGAGGCCCAGAGGTAGTTGATACATTGCTTTCCTTGTAGTGGAGAAAAGTCTGAACAGTCTCTTTCTCCTTGTGTCTCCTATTAAGCTCGAATTACTACACCAAAAAGATAAGACAAATGATTAGGTCCCTCTATGTAATTCCACCACACTTGTATTCAGCAGTATATTTTTATGCAAATTATGCCATTACATAGAGTTAATAGCGCTAAAGCTTTAATAGAAAATAGAGAAAGTGCACAAACAAGTATATGCATTTTCATGAGCTTCCTTGATTTTCTGTTCTTATAAGTGCACAGGCCATGCTCATGTATTGACTAAACTGGGGTAAGTGTAATAAAGATATTCAGGTGGTACTAATAACAAAAACAAAATTTGTGTCTAGCTCAAAAGAATGATCCATGCCCACTGTGCTACCTGTGTATTGCGAATTAGCTTCATCATTGACACCACTTGTCCGTGTGGCACTAACCAAGTTTGGTGCCTAAGATAATTTTGCAAGTGCCTAGGGTACTACCCAAGTTTGTAAATACATTGAAATACTCCCGATTAAAAACAATTCGTGACTATATCACTTCCAGAATATTTTTTTTAACTGATGCAAACACTATTTTTAGTAATTAAAGTGTATGGACTGTACTAAGCAATGTTTCATAGAAACATTCTAAATTTAAAACAACTCTTAACGAATTCAGTTTTTCAGAAATCCCGTCTTCTAAAGAATAGTAATTAATCTCTCAATCTCTGTCTCACTCACTCACACACACACACTAGCTGCTCAGACTTGTCTCTTTAGCAAAGCCAAATGTATTGAGAGTATTTACAATTCATGCCATATTATTGGACCATCTCGAGCTGTCAAAATTCCAAGTTTACTTAATTAGGACCGCAATTGAAAAGAGTAAACCAACATTGACCTGACTTACCCTATATAAATATAATAATATCAGAATGAGTGTTTACATGCAAGATCTTTATAGTGCAGAAAATAGAGGCTATAAAGATTTTAATATAGTGCAGTGGGAGATTGTTTAGTTTATGAAATTTGGAGTAGGCCTCAAACAGTTTAACAAAGAATTGAACAATACCGTTTTGCACAGACTTCAAGATTGGAATTACATTAGCTATCCTTTCAAAAATAAAATAAAATAAAAACAACAAATTAGAAAAAAGTACATACAACTTCAACAGCAAGCCAAACTGCTGCTGTGGTGAAGTGTTTAGACATGAGAAGTGAGAAGAAGAAAAAATCAGGTAATAGATACTCCCTCCATCCCTGATTAAGAGTCCATGTTTGAGTTTCACATATTTAAAGAATACACTACTTTCATCACAATAAATGATTTAGAACAAAACTTTTTTCCTATCATGACTTTTCGACTTTTCGTATGTTGATTATGTTCTAACAAGGAATGTAAAGTCTTAATTTGGGACATCTGAACTCTTAATTTGCAACAGAGGGAGTATTTCTTAAACTACTATCAATTACCAGCAGAATCACTAGCATGAGAGGCATCTTCCAAGGCTCTGGATTGATCTTGATACGAATTTTCCTCGATGCTTGCAGCTTTATCCAATTGATGCTCAAGCTTGACCACACGATTGTAATGGCGGACTATCTTCCGATCCAACTCATAATAGAATACCATCTTCTTCAATGATTTTATATCCAGGTCAATAAAAGATGCCTAGAATTGCGACTTTCAGTGAGCCAAGAATATACACAATGCAGCAAAGAATCCCAACTTCTAGCAAATCATCTAAGGTGATCTAGATTGTTAAATGGGAAGTTGAGTTCCAATTTAATGTTAGATTCAAATAGATTACCAAATTGAGATCATTCAACTAGATTTGAAAATAAAAAATAACTTTCCACATAATTTTTCACCTCATTTAAAATAACATATTTCTGAGGTGAGACGATTGTAAACTGTCAATAAATGACGCCAGTCAAGGTATTTATGACTAATACACAACAAAAATCATTGAGGAATCTTTTTCAAGTAAAACCAGTGAGATGCAATAACGCGATGGACTCTGGAACAATTAGGGTGTGTTCCATTGGTTTACATTGAAAACAATTGAATTCTGTGGTAGATTCAAGTGATGTGTACCTTGTAATTGAAAATCTGGTTGGTTGATTCTAATAGAACAGCTTTGTATGGAGATTCCTGATCCTGATTTTGCGTAGGTCTAAAACCAATCATCATGCTCAAGTCCTTGGCAGTTGCAGCAATCAAATAGTCCCTCACAATCTTCAAGCTCTCATCCAGTGGAATTGAATGCAACGATTTATATCTGCCTGACCCTATTTCTTCACCTAATTCTTTACATACCATACAAGGCTGTCCCATAACATCATAATAAGCATGAACTGCCCCTTCAATGTCAAAAACATCAAGCTTTTGGGCTTCAAGAAGCCGATCCAATAATCTTGATCTTGAAAATGCTTCAGAAACAAGGTGCAGAAAATTTCCAGTACGCTTCCCATTTTCTGCCGGAATGATACACTTCAGTGCATCTTCAAATGCCTGGCCATCCACACTACTATTACACTCTGTGGCATCGTCCATACCCCCATATATGAGGGATCCGTTCAAGAATACCCGGAAATTGTTCTGAGGGGTAACCAGAAGGGCTTTGATTGCTTTATGTATTCTGTCACGGGATCCCGAGAATAAATCCAACGGATCATATTTGCTGATTTGTGATATCTGAGGTGAAATTTTGTAGTATATTATTAGAGGAAATAAAAGAATTCTAATTTGAGAAGTACATTAATGTTTATTCAAGAAGATTGGCCATTAATCACTACCTTGAATTTTACATGAAATCAGGCCATTCATCCCCATATAGCTTGACCACAAGAAGAAAATATAAGAATTAAGAACAGTTACCTTTCTTTGATGCAATTTGAGGGCTTGGTGCATTTTAAAACGAATTGTGCTCCTTTTAACTATATTTTCTTCTGATATGAAACTTGAGACTGGAAGAAATCCGCATTTGGGCTGCTTCAAAGAAACAAGAATTAAAAAAAAAGAAGTAACAGGAGATAATTCTTTAGGAGAACTTATTGCAAGTAATTTTTTTGACAAGACCCTACAGTGCAAAACTGAAACAAAAGACATCAGTAAAGGGGGAAGTACCTTTATCTCAACAGATATGCAGAATTCCTCTTTAACAACACCTAGGGAAAAGTAAAAGGTAAACCATAATTGCACCGGGATACGAAAAAGCCACAATACATTTATGAAGCAAATCCATTATGAATCCTAACCTGACATAATGTTCTTAAACTAGCACTTTATCTATTTTCTCCACTATCACAATCAACAAAGGCATGCTACAAAAGGGAAAAAAACTAGTGTGATTAGTTAAAGCGGCCCCAGCCCTGCCAAAATTCCTTTCTATCACAATGTGATTTCCATCAATCTAGAAGGTACTAATCCAGAAAATATCCACCAGTTTCAAAGTAATTTCAACTCATCGTGCCAATATTCTACAGAAATGTGATTCGCATCATAAGTTGATCCTCAAATAGGTATTAATCAGGCTCAATCCATCTACTGTCTTCCATTTGTCATTGATACATTAATAATAGATGTGATCTAATCAATTTGCAATTTGAAAGTTAGCTATATAGATTAAAACTTCTAAACTTCCAGACACAATTCCTTCTCAGAATTCTGCAAAGCCTGCGAATCACAAGTTCAAAACTATATCCCCCACATTTAGGGTGGAAAATTAATAAATACTGTAGTATAGGATAGGTTATTTCCCTCTTTGCTGTCCCCCATGTCGACCATAGCTGAATACCCTAATACTATTACTATTTGCTAGTACGACTGCACGTACTCTACTGCATGTCTTTCATCTGAACAAGAAAGGAGGGAGAGATAGACTTCTACCTGGAAGCAACAGGCTTGAATTTGAATGCAGTGCGAACTCTTAAAATGCCTATCAGGATTCTCTTCTAGCAATAAGTAACAATCAAAGGGCATGTTTGATAAAAGTTGAAAATGATTGAACACAATACTAATTTTTATGAGTTGGAAACAGAGATGAGTGATTTGGTGAAATGTTGGTTTTTCCATGGAATCCAATTCTTTGGGGGATGGGAAAGAATTATTTTCCAGGAAAAAAGAGGAAAATATGGAGAACATCTCACTAAATCACTCGTCTCCTTTTCCAACTAAACTTATTTGTTTTCCAACAATTTTCCAACTTTTCTATCAAACATGCAACCTTCATTATGAGAGGCACATCTCTGTCAACATGACAATGAAGATTGTATACCTCTGTCAACATAATGTAATTGTAAATTTCCATGGATGGTGCAAAACAAGATCATATTTATTTCCAGCATTCGAGGAGTTAGTAATTACCAGGGGGAAAAATTGAATGATCAGACATTAGAAGTGCAGAATCACATTGGGTGTTGACCATGGCATCATCAACTCGCCAAGAAGGGCGTTGCCGACTAACATTCTTTTCAACCGTCTCCAGAAATTCCCTGCTCACATGAATACGAATCTGCCAGTTTGGGAGAAACAAGGTCAGCTATATCTTAATCCAATTATATGGCAAGCAACAAGATGTCACAGCAATTTCTTTATAATGCCATCTCATATATGATAGGGACAATACAATCTGGTGTAGTTCAATGAGTTGTTTGTAAAAATATCCAAAAACATAAAATATTTACAAAAAAGGCTTTAGAGTCACTTTGCTCATTTACGTAAATACTAATAGTAACATGCACCTACAACACTCTGCATTCACATGCGTTTATAACTACTCAGATTTGTTACAACAAATTAATTGTGTTGATAAGCAGATATTACTTTTAAGGGTAAAAAACACTAAACCCCTCAAACTATCACTTTTTGGCACTAACCCCCCCCCCCCCCCCCCCCCCCCCCAATTTTCTAAAAGTGACACTAAACCGCCCCCAAAATTACATAAATGCCCTTGTACAAAGTCCAATTTAGTGTCACTTTTAGAAGATTTGGGGGGGGGGGGGGGGGGGGGGGGGGGGGGGGGGGGGGGGGGGTTGTTTAGTGCCAAAAAGTGATAGTTTGAGGGGGTTTAGTGTTTTTTACCCTACTTTTAATTATTAGACATAATTCCTTTTATTTAGATGTGTGTATGTTATACACAATATTTATATTGTATTAATTTGCTGATGTATGTGTTGCTGAGAGAGTAGACGAGAATCCCATTTTGTAGTAACATTTGTCCTAGGTGGCAAAGTCCCTTCAAAATTGGACCACACCAAGCTTCCATATTGTATAGATTTCTTATTTTTGTGAAGCCTTTATAACACTTTTGTTGAAGAACATGATATATATTGTTGGCCCACTACCTAACAGCTTAAGCTTTTGGGAGAGATGGTTCCTAACAATTTTCATTCCAATACCACCAATGCATAACCTCACCGCAAATTATGCAACTAATGGGCTAACTTCTAGTTTAGTATAGGGAACAAACTGTTTCAAGTCTCTTCTAATTTTTTCATCAATGGGCCACACAGAGGCCAAATGACAAATATACTCACATAAGAGGTTATCAATGTATGTGATGCCTTAATTTATTTTTATAAGGAATCTCAAGCCCCAGAAAAACCGGGTGCTAGGCGTTATTTTAAAAACAATATTTATGTAAGGAGTTGAACCCATGACTTTGGATGTATATGATACTTTTAATGGATCATACTCAAATATTGTATGAGGGTGTGGAATGAATACGTAAGCGCTAACCATTGATGCAAAAAATAATGTCCTCAGCAAATACAAGGGGCGGATAATGCAATTAGATTTTCACATTGACAGCTTAGCAGAACTAAACCTAACTACAAGGCAAACTCACCTGATCCTAAGTCTTTTCATAACTATTCAACAAAACCAAAAACAGTGACGATAATGATGATGATGATGATAATGAAAACAATGATAGACAACGCCAACAACAATAATAATAAACCAAAAGTTGGCGTGGGGGGAGATACAAATACAGTTGAATTTCTGCAGAAACTACAAGTTTTAACAACATACCCCAGCATCAACATGTTCAGAACCTAACAATGGACTGATTACATGCTGAACATATGCTTGTTCTGCTAATTCCCTGTTAGGGGCTGATACGAGGTCTTTGATTTCTTTCCATACAAGGCGTTCATGCGGGGTTAAAGCTGACTTAGCTTCCAGAAATTTAGATCCATTCTTCGAAATCTTTTGTATGCGCAAAACTTTGCCAACCTGCATCAGATGGGGCCATATATTTTAGGATATTAATGCTCTGTCGTCAAGTGATAATATCATTTGCATTTTCTCCCCCTTTTTTAGTTCGTACGTGCATTGGAACTGGAAATCTGTGATCTTGGTCTTAAACCTGAAGTTCCCACCTTTAGACATATAGACGCACAGCAACCACAAGCCATTTTTAAGGAGAAAACAAGTTACTTTGGCATAATCCAGTTTTTGGCAGAGGATTCCAGTTGACAAGTGGAATCAGGATCTCTTTTCTTTTTTCCCCACTACAATTCTTATTTTCACAATAATGAATTGCAGTAACATGAAAATTCATGCTCATAGGACTTTAAAATTTTATTTTGTTTCCTTATTTAAAACGAAGAGATTGTAATCATATGGCAATTAAATAAACCACGAAGAGCAAACAAAGTAAATGCTAAATTTACGGTACGTAGTTTCAGTACGTAAAATTAAATTTCAGCCTCAATTAATCACCTAGTAGTATCTCAGTCAGAAAATTTATCAACAAAGTAAATTTTAACAAATTTGGTTCAATCAAGTCTCTATTTGTTTGGAATATATGGAATCCAATATAAAATGGATCTGTTGGGATTTGAAAGGATTTTCTGATATTGAAATGATGAAATCCATATTAAAGAGGTTAGAGTTGTTGGGAAGAGGAATTTTTTTTTCTTTTTTTTTTTTCTAAAGGAGGTCTAAGTCTCTCCCTTTAACTACAAACAATGAAATGCCCCCCTCCCCAACCCCAGAGGCAGACCCAAGAATTTTTCGAGGGGTGGGCAAATAGTATAAAAAAAATATTGAAAAGTATAACTACATAGTGAAAAAAAAAATTAATAGCATAATTTAAATATTTGAATTCATACATAATGAAAACTATTTAACAAAGTTGAGCTGAATAGTTTTTAATGATTTAAATTCATCTATTACAGACTCTAGCTAATATATATTTGAGCTGAGCTAAGGGGTGTGCTAAAACTTAGCAAAGGAGTGGGCTTAAACTAATTTTCTTTTTACAAGTGCTAGTAAAGCCTGCCCTGTCCCCCCTAGGTCCGCCCCTGCAAACCCCCCCCCCCCCCCCAAAAAAAAAAAAAAAGAGATTCTGTTTATTACTATTAACTTTTACATGATTCAGGCATTAAGGGGAAATTTGCAATTAACAACCCTTTCATTTGAACTTGACTTGATGATAAAATATCCTTTTCCAAAAGCATTTCTTTCATTTCATTAATCTAGATTCAATGTTTCATTTCATTTTGTCTATTGTTTCTTAGCAATGAAACAAAGATCTGTTTTTCCTTATAACTATTGCCTTCCCTCAAACTCATACTCAAACTCTCCACTCATTAATCATTATGCATATATAAACTTCATCAGAAAAGGAAAATTAATAATAAAAATAGTAAATGAATGAACATACAAAATGCGTAGAGGATCCGATGTAAGCAAGAACGAGATTGGCAGCTCCTTCTCCTCTGTAAATCCAATAACGCGCATCATTTGCCTTCAAAACTACTTCCATCAACTACATAGTATGCATCACACACGTTACATATATGCACGCACTCTGTATGAAACACTATTCAATTGTGGTAAAACATGTACACTTGCAAGTACCTAGTCTGGAAATGGAAAAAGAAGGTGGGGGTGATTTGGAAAGGTCAGAACCCTCTCAAATCAATGTAATGCTTAGATGCTGTCCAAGTGAAAGAGCTTATTGTGGCACGAACAAACAATGCTGGGGATATGACTAGTATACCACTACACGGTGGGTAGCAACCTTCCGTTTCAAAAACTATAAAAGCAAATAAAGAAAATGAGCAAAAGAAGAATTCTTTATGGTGTTGAGAACCATCTCTCCCAAAGGCTTTAGCTGTTTGGAGAAGGAGCCCTAATCAATACCATGCTTAAGAGTAATGATTTACTACAAATTCATTATCCAACAACTTTCTTAGATCATTTGCCGCTCAATTTGGCTATCTCAGAGCATTGACTAATCTCATGTTTAAAATCAACATTATAATTTAAGCCACTATCACAGTTTTTCAAAGCAGGTCCCTACAACTTATAGCATCAAGGCGTATGGTTACAATTAGTAAATTTATTTTTTTCAAAACGAAGATTTTTTTTTAATTGACTCTCAAAAAGTTATAATTTGAAATTATTTTCCTAAAGTTCATCATAAACTCACGCAGCAATGGGAACCTCTAAATTGAATTGGGGCGTCACAGGTATTCAAATATTCAATACTTCCAGAGGATCAAATTTCTTAGCTCAATTATGTAAAGAATTAATGAGAAGTCTATAAACATGAGATGAAAAAGCTCTAGTAAAGCAACACCAAAGTTCTGAACTTTCCAAATCTAAACACGCATTTTCATGATTCTCAAGTTCTCATTTCTACAACATTCTAGAACTTTTCCAAAGTAAAAACACGCATACTTTAGAGTATCCAGCTCATCTATCATCACTAGATATTAAATACACAACTGTTAAATTGTACATAAACAATCTCAATTTATACACCTTCACAGGTAATCATATTTACCACATCAAATTAGCATAATCGAGCTTCACAATCAGGTATCATCAGATAATAATCTGCAAAGTCTACATAAAAAATGGAACTTCAGCTAAGTATAACAGAGAGAAAAGCGGTGAATGCAAATCAAACAAGTACCTTCATTCGAAAGCACCGGCGTAACTAATCTCTAGTGATCGATTAGATCTTGCAAGATTATGCAATTGTATTAGAAGAGTTGTGAGAGAGGATTGTTGCGAAGGGATTTACGTGTACAGAGAGAAAATAGTGTTTTGTGCGAAGTGAAGAAGATATAGATATATATATATATACAGAGAGAGAGAGGAGGGGAATGGGAGATTGGGAGGACCAAAACATTTTGTTTGTTTACTGATATCACTGTCAGCAGACGCACACACCTCATCAGCCCAGATTAATTAACTCCAAGAAAATAAAAATATCAACGGGAATATTCAGTTTGTTCATTTTCAATAATTAAATTAAAATGTTGATAATTTTAAAAGATTACCCTTTTCATTTTTTTATACAAGGAGGAAGAAGAAAAATGAAATTCAAGTGCATCAAACTTAAGATTACCTTTTTCATGTTTTTTTGTTCATCAATTAAGATTTAAATGGATGAATTAATGTGTATTGATTTGGATCTAAATGATCGTTAAATTAATTGATTGTTTTAAGTTGGACCCAAACCTATCATGATGGTTGTAATTATATGGATTTGGAACGATGCATATCAACCCGTTTTTTTTTTGTTTTTTTTTTTTAAAACAGAAAATAGAATATATTAATACAAATCACGAAGCATAACATCGGAAATGAAGTGGGGAGACACACCCTCCCACACTAACTGACTAGACAGAAGACGATACTCTCGCTAAGCAATGAGCAACCGAATTCGTTGACCGAAAAATAAAAACAACTTGACATTGATCTAAGCTCCCCAGAAGAGTCTTACAATCGTCAATAATTACCCCCAAGTACGAACTATCCTTCTCGAAACTATTTAACGCATTCACAATCAGTTGCGAATCAGTTTCGAAAATGCAATTACACATGTTACGGTCTTGATCCAGCTGCGAACTTCATAGAGACTAATAGCCTCTGCTAGAACTGGAGTGAAACGGCCATCTCGAGAACCTTGAAGTGCTGCCACAAATGTTCCTTCATTATCGCGGACAACTGCACCATAACCCATTTTTAACTGCTCCTGAAAAATTGCAGCGTCGACGCTCACTTTAAGAAAACCAGCATTAGGACGCTGCCACCTATGAGTTTGGCTTGGAACCTCAGAAATCAGGACCGAGTCAGCTTCGTTGGCTGACTTCCATTCAGCAATACAAACTCCTGCTTTGAACAGCATTGCAGAAACCGATATTAATATCAACTCGTTTAGTTTTTGCAAATTTAAATATGCTTTGGTTTAAAAAGATATATTTTATTATAGTCGGGTTATACCACTTTATTATTTTTAATGATGACTTAATGTACATTTACCGATACTAATATTAACATTTTATCTTATTAGATCAGCACTAATAACAGTTGACCCCATTAAGATTTAATCCATTAAACATTTTTCTTTTCTGCAACTTTTTACAACTTTTTATATAATAAATATTAATTTGAGTGTGTGTAGGAGTTTATATCCGATTTCGTGCCTTACTAAAATTACCGGTTTTAGTAAAGTACGTGTTGGATCTCTGAACCCGTTTGCATGTTTATCAATAATTCGAAAAAAAAAAATACTAATTTGAAATTATTCAAGAATATAAAATAAAACTTATTTAATATGAGATCATATATATATTTATATATAATGATTATTGTCCAAAATAAAATAAAATAAAATAATTAAAATATGTAAATGTGAGGTTTTTAATTTAAGACCACGGAATATTATCTTATGTTAGAATTCTTTTTTTCTTTTTTCTTTTTTAAAAAAGGTAAAATAATTATGTTAGAATTTTTTATGTTGCTTTGGTTTTTGGATGTTTAAAAAAAGTATCGCAAAAGATTATAATATTTTTGTAGGGTATCAAAAACCACACGCTTAAAAAAATGACATAAGGTGAAGTTATGGTTTATCTTGTTACAAATATATTCCAAGAACGTGCTGATGTTGATTGATTATACACTCAAGTGTAAAAAGTGATTTAAAGTTGATTTTAAAAGGGTCATTCTTTCAAAAAAAAAAAAAAATGAGATGGCCATCAGCTCTCGTGTGGTTCATGAGATAATTCTCAGTATCTCGAATAAAAATAAATTAAAATACCTTAGTTCAAATAATGTAGAGAATAGAATCTCATTCAGTTAAAATATTCAGAAGCAACTTTTTTATTCCAATCATCCAAATAAATTAGTCCAAATTCAATAATGTTCCGTTTCCTTTAGAAACAAACTGAGGCCTACAAATACCCGGGATCAAAAGTGTATTTTTCGTTTCCTTTCCTTCTAAAACAAACTGAGGCCCACAAATAAAAATACCCAGGAGTTTTAGATAGTTATTTTGTTGATATATATAGAAAGTGATTTTGGGATGGGCTTGCTTTTCCTCCATTTCCTTTTCTTTCTTTTTTTTCAATGAGTTTGATATATTAAAACTACGCTTACGTTAGTATAAATTTTGGATGACTAAATTGCGTTTTTTCTTTTTCATGTTCAAACATTTTAGCAGGATGGTTAAATTTTGAACGGTGTTATTTACACCTTTTATTTCAGTCACAAACATCACCATTTAAAATTGAACTAAAAACACATTTTAATACCACTTTATTTGCCACAAACACTCCCTTCTATTGCCTAATGTTAGATGAGTGCTTAGCAACACACTCTCCTCATGTGAACTGAGTTTATGTAAGTGCACTCATATCTCATTAAGCGAGCCTTATTTGAAAAACACTCCAGTTATTCATTGCCTGATAAAAGGCGAGTTATTACAAATAAACTCTCATCAAATGGTGTATGTATTTGCATTCACCTCTCATTAGGTGAGTCTTAGGGAGTGTTAGGAATTAAAAATTTACTTTTGTGGGGTGTTTGTGAGAGTGGTAATGTTTAGAAATGACGGATGTAAATAATACCGCCCTAAATTTCTGAATTATCAACTATCAAGATTTGATTCCTCTTCCCACTCTGCCTCCATCGCATTCTAAATTTTGAATTTCTGATTTTTAATAAAAATATATAATTCAGAAGTCAATATTTAAAGCAATATATATATAGACGTATCAAAAGTTGAGATTGGGCAGACAAATCTATAAATTGTCCAAATGAATCTTATCACACTCTAATGTAGTTTTTTTAGTTGCACATTTTTAAGAACACTTTATTTATATTTATAATAAATTTTGAAGTCTCAGACATATTGAAAGTATCAACAATCATTTTAATTTATGCGTTGATGAAAACGAGTGTTAGAGTATTTAATGCAAACCAATTCCGCACGGCATTTATGTCTAATTTTTATTCATTTCCAATCCCCCAAATAGTTTGGAGATGTCTTCTTGAACTATTTTGAGAGAAAATAGTGTTAAATTTACTCAGTTTCTATATAATTTTTGGATACAAATAATATTGCATTTTCCTTTAAACAATAATGCTACCAGAAATGATTGAGTTTTAATATTATTATAATGGTTAAATTTGTAGTACCAAGAAAAAAAACACAAATATATGTATATATATATAGATATAAAGAGTCCCCTTCTTTTAAAAACTATCATTAAATTAATTAATTTAAGGACCGTCTATTTCGAACAGTAAACCAATGATTTTTTTCATGAAAATTGGTGCAAATAATCTATGTAATGAGTATACCATCTCTACCAAATTTTATAAAAAAAACTCAAATAGAAAGTAAGTTAATTAAAAATCTAAAATTTCAACATCCAAAAATAAGCATATATATCAATTTTTTGGTTATCCTATTTCCCAATTGAGGTTTTTTGATGAAATTTGGTGGTGACATCCTCCACCAAGTTTTATAAAAAAATCACCCGTTTACTCTCTTAAAATAAACGGTCCTTAAATTAAAGAACGGATCTTAAAAAAATGGGCCTATATATATAAAGGATTTTCGTACTTTCTTAAAAGACCTTAATGAAACTATTATTAAATGCCGTAACTAATTGGTGACTTTTCTCCAAAGTTAGAAACAATAATTATTTATGGAACTCATTACATATTTTAGAAATTAGGTAGAAAGTCTTATTACACATTGATTTTTATCAAAAATTCAATGAATAATATTTTTTTGAATGAAGGGCCTATTTTTAATTGGTGATTAGTGTAAAAGGCTATTTTGTTTTATATTTTAAATGAAGATATTTGAATAAATTTAAATATCATTTAATTAATAAAAACATGTTATGTATTAACTAAATTACTCCCTTCTTATGAAATTTGCACAAAAAATATGGACTGCAAAGTTCATATTGCAGTGAAAACTTTACAATAAAAATATGAACTGCAATATGAACTTTGCACTAGAAATATGGACTGCAAAGTTCACATTGCAATAAAATATGGACTGCAATATGAACTTTGCACCAGAAATATGGACTGTATTGTAGTGAAATATGGACTACAAGGTTCATATTGCAGTCCATATTTTAATGCATATTAGTATTTTTTTAGTTTATTTTAAAAGTTGGGATGTCATTTTACAATAAAAAAAAAGACACATGTCATATTATCAATAAAAAAAAAATAGGCCCTTCATTTACAAAAAAAATATTCTTTGGCTTTCGTGTGAAAATATTTCTCTAATAAAACCTTTTTTTTAATTGTCCGTTTCATATTTTCAATTTCTTCCCTAGGATTTCCAAAAAAATAAAATAAAAATAGACTTGAATCTTCTTTTTAAAACAATTTTTTTTTCAATTCGCATTCACTTATCATGTGTTAAAAATGGCGTGATATAATTTACTTATTATTTTTTTTTATAGAAGCAATACACGATTCACATCCGGGGTCCGAACCATGGGGGCGGTTGCAGCCGGAATTTTTTTGGGTGGGCACTCATTCAAGAATTTATAAAAATATATATAAGTGACATTTCAAAAAAGAAAGGAGGCTAAAATATAAAAAGTTGGATAACAAACTCAATGCAAATGTACAAAAAAAAAAAAAACGTTCCAAATGATTTGAATTAATATAAAAGATTAGACGGAAAAAAATTGTACAAAAAATCCACAAAGATACACAAATTTATTGTACAAGAATCCAAAGCACGTACGATTCGTGTCCTACTAGATTATTTATAGTCTTCTAACTCATGATTGGGTTAGGTTAATTGGTAGTTTAAAGATAATCTTATTGACAATATAAGAGCGGCACTATATCAACCCACAAATTACGTAAGGGCAAAATTATAATTATCTAAAATATATAGCTCTCTCACTGTAGGGGGCGAGGGGGGAAAGGGATGATAATACTCTGGTTCAAACTTAAAACTAAAATATTACTACCACATTGACTTACCGGATGTGGTGTGCCATAAGTTACTTTGCTAAGGTATAACGTAAGGTATGTTATTTGAACCAAATCTAGAATTCAAAATTACGTATAATGTTGGCTATGTTATTTGAATCAAATCCGGAATTCAAAATTCCTGTTATTCAAGATTCTGGTTAGAGTTTAGGAAAAGAATTTAGGATTCCCAGAAGAAGAGAATTCTCTTCCTCAATTCCCACATTTAATGAAGGGAAAGCCAAGTATTCTTGAATATCTTTTCCATGAATATATTCTTATTTTGACAATATTACCCATACTTTTAACAAGTAACTAATTATTTTCCTTTTGTATTACTCCATAATTAATAGTATGTTTTGAATTGTAGCTAATTTTTAAATTATTTTTATATTTAATAATATATTTTCGTCTTGGCCAAACAATGGCAAATTTTAGAAAATGAGCTTTCTTGTAATCTAAAATGCCGATTTCTTGCTCGAACCAAATCTTTCCTAAAACTTGAACCAAATAAACAATCAAAACCAACAAATATATCAAATCTCCTTTCAGGGGACAATATGCATTCCGTGAATTCCCACCTTATATAAGGGATACGTTATAATGATCCGCGTCTCTTGAGCTCATATTTTGGTTCAGTGAATCTACTTGAGAACTTGCCCAGTTGCCCCAGCTCTTTCTGTAAAGGACCCGTGGTATTACTTGTATGGTATCAGAGCTAACTCAGGCCATGTGGCCATGTTGGGATATAGATGGTATCACCAGTCATAGCTAACTCAGGCGCACTAACATGATGGTACATGGTAATTGTGTGAGAGGGTGACAAGTAGCCAGATTCGTTGGTCCTTGACGAGGGCTTCAAGTTTGTTGGGGTCATATATTACACTCATACTTTGTCCTCAAGTCAAAGCAATTACACGTTTCAGCTCAACAAATACTCCCTCCATGGCTCCATCTCAAATTAAGATCTCCATTTTCTTCTTTAGGGCATAATCAACGCACCAAATTTGACAACATAAAATAAGTTTATATCCCACATAATACTAAAAAGCCCTCTTCTAAACATCATCCTTGCAAAAGGTTCTGAGGGTCAAGAAATTTGTGATCCTTTGTGAAAAGGAAACTTGGGATTCAATTATGGGGTTAGACCATGACAGTTCTGTTGAACTAAATGGCTCAACTGGTAAGTTTTGCAGCAAGTAACTACACGACACACTATGAAGATACTAATCGGTCAGTCCATGGCATCTTCGATGTGTAGCTCTTTCCTGAGGCATAACCTACAATTACCTTTTTCTTACACTCAAAATCACCTAACTTTTCTCAAATGAGACATACTAGACTTGAACTTCTGACCAACCCCATATAGGGGACAGGTGCTTTACCACTTGTTCTGGTCCTCAGGTCTCACAATAAGGTTTTCAAGAACTTGGATTCTCAAGTCAGAGGTGCAGCCTAATCAATAAAAGCATATGAAACAGTTGAAGGAGAAAGGAAACAGAAAACCAAGGAAAACAGATTGAATCTTAAGCTCTCAAAAGTACAGACATGGAGGTAATAACAATAAAGAGCTTGGCCTGATAAAGGTAACAAAAGCAAGGACAAAGGAAGAAGAGAACAAAACAATGCCAAGGTCACTCCTATATAATCCAATAGAATGTAATTCCTAAAAGCATAAAAAATAGTGAAAACATTTAGATCATGAAAGATGCCTGTATTTGGTTCAAGAATAGAATGAGAAGTATATGAAGTATATTTACCCTCCATCTCAAATAGATAATGCCCATTTTGACTTTGGTACTTTTAAGAAAACACTAATCCAACCTAATCAACGGTCAAGAATACAATTTATTTTCTGTAGTGAAGATTGGTACATCGATTATGTAAATAAAATAGGATGATCAATTTGAGACGGAGGGAGTAACATAAAAACATTCCCATGATTTTGCTTTCTTCATTCTAAGAGAAGGCAACAGAAACAGTGAACACAAGGGAGTATATGTCTTCTCTTTATTCTATGAAAAATGTTCCAAGATTTCACAATTTCCATCATTAGCCGTATGTCATTGCATTCAAATTTCCAATGAATCAACCATGGTACCACTAGCATTAGTCTAATTTTTCCATTTTCATGCAATTCAAAAACCACCTCCACTAAATTTCTGTGAACGCATGAGATAAGGCAGGTACAGAGTACAGACACAATTACATACATCAAAGTAAGCATAACCACATCAAATCAAACACATCAAGGAACACAACAACAAAATATCAGAAAAACAAAACCCTACAACCTGTTTTTACCTCTTCATGTCCATTCAGCATCATGAGGTGGTTTCTTTTCTCACCTCTTAATGCTGAATTAGATTAAAATTCAGCATTTGCGTTAAAGAGGCAAGTACAGTGCTGAATGCTAATTTAAAATAAAAAAAAATTTATTCCAATAGTACCCCTGTTCTTTTCCTTTATTATTTATTGATATATATCACAAATTCACAATAAGGGTAAAATTGTAAAATTCCATCTTTTCAACATTCAAAACCAAATAAAATCAAACATAATTTTCTTAGTTTTCTTTCAACATCAAGCATTCAGAGTTCAGCAATCAAAGTCTACGAACACAAACGGAACCTCATTTTCATTGTTTCAACTTTCAAGTAAACAGAAGAATCAAGTATAAGCAAACGAAAACCCAGAAAATGTTCCTAACTCTTAGGTGATATTTGTTTTTACCTCTTCATGTTAAATTGGATTAAATTCAGCATTCAATATTAAGAGACAAGTTTGTGCTGAATGCTCAATTCGATTTTAATAAAATTTTATTCCTACAATGCCCCTATTCTTTTTACTCATCAGCTATTGATGCATATCATAATAAGGGTAATTGTAAAATGCAATTTATTCAGCATTCAAAGCCAAATAGAATGAAACATAATTTTCAGAGTTCCCTACAACATTAGTGTCTACCAATCAAGTTTCACAGTTACCATGAAATTGGAACGAAGAGAACTTACTTCTTCTCACCCTCGGAACCGGACTAGCGCCTCGGAGGAATCACAATCTCCCTCTTGAGTACCCGAATGACGAATCTGCATAATCGAATCTAGACCAGCAAACTTCTTATAGAACTTCAATCTATCCCGGACAGAAATGCTAAGCTTACTCTATTTTTGTACAAATTGATGTGGCATCACAACTAGTGGGGTCAAATATTTAATGTGTTGTCTATCTTTCTTTTTTTTCTAATTAGTAGCACAACTGTTTGTTTAAAAAACTTGTACAATTTATTAATAAGTTTAGCATTACTCTTCCCATACTAAGCATTCAAATGCACCATAATTGAATTAGACAAGGCAGGTAAAAACACAATTTGCATACATCAACATAAGCACAGCCTCATCAAATTTGGCATAGCAAGAAAGTATCAAAAAAACAAAAACCAACTACCAACCTACTTCTTTTTCTTATCCTTGGCAGATTTGCGCCGAGGAGGAATAATAATCTCCCCCTTGAGTACAGGAATCTTCATATACGAATCCAAACCTGGATACTTCTTACGAAACTTCTCGACCTGATCGTCGTCTAGCATCATCGAGGACCGGCCACCAAGGTAGTAAGGATGGTTACCAGACCAAACGTCGACTACATACTCCTTCCTCGTCCCGCCGGTGGTCAACACCAACTCGCCGCTGCAGTAGACCTTGGCGTCGTAGTAGAATTCGGGGTGTATGCCCTTCTTCCTGCATGTTATTCGGGGCCGATTTTGCCCTAATTTTGTGGCGGTTACCTGCAAATTGAGAGGAGATTGTGAGGTGAGGTGAGATATGATAAGGGAAATTGGGGGTGGGAGGGGGAGGGGGGGTTACCTGAGAGAGGGAGAGGGTTGAAGGAGGGAGGTTTTTGAGGAGGAAGGGGTTGGATAGAGTTAGCGCCATGGGAGGGATGAAAGGTGGGGAAAGGAATAGGATGAGGTGCCAGGGATGTTGTCACCATTTTGTATTTAAAATTTCATTTCGAGCAACTCCAAGTATTTTATTTTTTTTTGTCGGGGGTAGTTTGGGGTTCCCCGTTATTAATATCATAACTAAGTTTGGTTTTTGAAATTGTTGTTAATGTAGGTTTGGCCCTTATTTTATACTTTTTTCTGATAGATAGGAGTTAAGTCGTTTATTGATCTATTTTATTTTTTAAATACTCAAAAATGTTCATGTTTATACACATTTTACACTGTCCAATGGATAAAAACAAAAAAATGACTGTTTAGATTGATCGTTCATCCCTATCAATTACACAAGTTTTATATTCATCAAAATTTAAATAGAAAATATAGGTGGTGGGAATGAAGGTTCATCAACAAGTGAAAATGTAAAAAATTCTGCATTCAAAACACATATTGAGAGCTATGCATACCATACCCTTCTAGATGATAAAACATGTTATGTATATTATACAGGAAACATGTCAAATATGTGAAGAAGAAAGCCACAAAGCAGATAAATGCCCATGGATTTAAAAGATATGATTTAAACCTAATTGCAGTAATATGATGATGCTTTACAGTTTTGAAATAAAGTCCACATATGGAAAGAAATTACTGAAATATCAGTATGATATCTGTTAGGGGTGTTGTTAAAATCCGAAAACCGAACTAACAAACCAAACCGATCCGTTGTAATACTAAATTTTTGGAACTGAAAAAATAACTGAAACCGATTTATTCGGGTTCGGTTTACCCGAATCGGACCGAAATAACCGAAACTTTAAAAAAAAAAATCTTACTTAAGTTCTTGAATTTTTGTCTAGTATGTTTTCTTAATTATGGGTGTTAGTTATACAATGATTACTGTATTTCAAATTTTGATCAATGTGGAACTGGTGATATAATTAATGGTTAATTAGTAGGCATTGCTTTGCATGTTTGTAGTTATTTTTTACACTTCTCTTTTAAGCTAGTATATATATTTTAAAGTGAAATACATAAGATTAGTAGTATTAAGGGCCGACTAGCCATCCCACTTTTATTAGTCTTATATATACTCTTAATTATCGTATATATGGATAGATTTGCTTATACATGCATGTGTGTATGTATTTATAAATCTTCTGTCTCACATTCCATGATTCTTGACTGATAGTATGGTACAATGCGAGTGTTGTGTGAAAAGTTTTAGCAATATAAAAAAATCGAATAAGACTGAACCGGACCGAAATCGAAACTGAATAATTTGGGGAGGGTTTGGGTTCCATAGGTATAGAAACTGAAACTGAACCAAACCGAAACTAAACTATGAAGTTTGGGGAGGGATTGGAGTACCCCAATCTCTACCACGACCAAAACCGAAAACACCTCTAATATCTATAGTGGAATGTAATGGCTTGAAGATGCAATGGCTATGCAGAATGAAGAAAAAAAAAACACATGTGGGGCATCATCTTCTATACCTGAATAATGCTTTAAATGTGGAAAAAATAGTAGTTTTCTAAAAGGCGGTGCCCGGGCACCCCGATTCGTGCCTAGGCGGGTGATTAGGCACCTGGATAAGTTAGGCGGGAGCCTAGGCAGATAGACTTATTTTTTTTCCCTGTTTTGAAGGAGCTGCCTATTTATCTTTTTGTTAAAAAATTACCATTTAAAAAAAATAGATACAATTTATCAATCATCATAAATAAATCCATCTTTCATTGCTCCGATTGAAACAAAACCTTAGCCAACAATTGCAATCGCTGGAAAATGTTCATGAAGACCTTGCTTTTACTAGTTATAACTTATAAACACACAATGCTGCCTTATAACTTATATACATTTAGGGCTTGAATATTCTTTTTGTATTTTTTTCTTTGCAATTCTTAATTAATAGGCTTGAATTTTGACATTCGTAGTTTGGTGGTATATTTGTTAATTGAACATTTGAACTTCTTTTTATGTTTATTTGAGTATTATATTTGATTTGATGATTTTTTAGTATTTTATTTTTTATATATAATTTTAGATATATTTAAAAATTAAAAATATAATAAAAAAACCGCCTGGCGCCTAACCGCCTAGGCCTCAACTAAGCGCTTTAGGCGCTAGGTCACCGTCATAGGTCCGCCTAGCGCCTTTTAGAAAAATAGTCATTGGGTGAGGAACTGCCATTGAAAAGAAACTAAATGCCCAAAATGATGTGAATGAACTAGGAAATTATGGACTTCTAGGCAAGAAATAAACTATGGACATAAATTTCTTAAATGTGTGATTTGTGGGCATTTTGAATGGCTGGAACAAGCTAAGTTTAGGAAGGTGAATGTAGGGTGAAGCTAGAGGTAGATTTAAATGATATATGTAATGACTTTAAGAGTAAGTTCAATTATAAATGATGTTATATGTGATGCATATGGTAGTTCAAGCCCAAGTAAAAATAATAGTAATATCAGTTCATATATTCCATTATCAATCAAAAAGAAGGGTAATTTCAACCTTCATATCCTACTTAGTTACAATCTAAACCCAAATGTGAATACCAAATAACATAGTTAATTAATTGAAATAACTACTAAGTAAACAAGTCCAAAATACTAAGTTAGCATCAATCCTAAAAAACATGAAATTATTATTAACTAAACAGGTCCAAAATACTCAGTTAGCATCAATCCTAAAAAAATACTTACTGACTACTGTCTAAATGAAATTGGATGGTGATGTTGATGAAAGTCTAAATATGTTATGTTTTCCTCTTTTGCCACCACCTTTCTTGCCCTTTACTGTCCTACCCTTTGGAATGGGCATTGAAGGAATAACCAGTTAGGGCCTATTAGGTTGAAATGCTTTTGATACACTTGGCCTTTCTCCTTCAGTTTTAGGCTTAACTGGAATGTACCACACACATTAGCTTAGGAAAAATTATTAACAAATTGATAAAATGCCATACCTTTTCTTCTATTTGCATCATTAGCAGTAGGTGCACATTTGCAAGTTGTCTTATTATGACCAAATTCACCACATTTGCTGCACTTTTTCTTGCACCTCTTTTCAGCGTTCACTTCGTCAGCACCTTTAATCATGTTGTTCCTTCGTCTGCAAGGTGGTATAAAAAGTGGGGGATGTGTAACATTATGTTGTGGCTATGCATGAAAGTGAAAGAAAAATATTAGAGAAACATTTAAATAAAAAGCAAAAAAATAAGGAAAGTAATGATACCTCCTGTCAACATGATGAATTTTCCATTGGAACAACACGCCCACTATATATTGCTTTGTATGCATTCATAGTGAAAAAATGACTACAATACTTACATACATAAACACAACATGGATAGCTTAACACACTTAATAGTAACATAACCAAAAAAACAAAGCATTGACAAAAATAAGTAAATAATTAATTACCTTTTCCAATCTTCTCTTCTTGTCAAGATAAAAGCTATAGCATGCACACATGGCACTCCAGAAATCTGCCATTCACAATAGGTACATGCCATGGCTTTTATGTCCACTATCCAACTCTTCCCATGCTTGTTCATGGCCATATGTAGATAATAAGATGACCCAGCTATAGTGTATTTGTTGTAGTTATTCTTCACTTTACAATTATTGGACTATTGGAACAAGAGCATCCAAATCCATTTCATCCCCATTTAACCTCTTATGATATAACAAAGTCATAACCAACTATTGAAACTTCTTATTCAACCTTGTTAGTGGCATATCTCTTAGAGAAATGATCAATTTGTTGAAAGATTCTGAGAAATTATTTGTAATATGTTCACACTTTGATGTGGTATCAAAGTATGATTTGCACCATCCCGTATAAGGCTCACTATCCAACAATTTCTTAGCATCTGCATCATCCTTCTCAATTTGAGCCATCTATTTCTCATGATCTTCTTTCTTATAAGCTCTAGATACACCCCAACTTAAGTGCTCTAACTGCATTCCCTTATAGCTAGCACCCTTGAAATTCTTATACATGTGTCTGAAACAAAACCTATGGTAACTACATGGGAACACTTCAACCACTGCCTTTCTTAACCCTTTTGCTTTGTCTGAGAAAAAAATGAATGGACACTTGTGCTTCATCAAATGAGGTTTTAAGTTTAAAAGAAAATTGTTCCAGTTGTCATAATCCTCCTATCTACATACATAAATTTCAATTGGAAATAATCTATTATTTCTATCTAGATACACCACAGATAATACACATCCATCATATTTTCCTTTGAGAAATGATTCATCCAACCCCAAAACAGGCTTACATCCATTAATGAAACCATATAAAAACGGTTTAAAATATACAAATAATGAAATAAAACTCTTGTCAAATGGGTTTCTTAGCCATGTAGAGATGCTACCTGGGTTCTTCAAACAGATCTGCCTTACAATTTCAAAACACATTATATAACCCTCACTATAGCTTCTAAATATTCTTTCATGGAAAATTATCTTTGCTTGATAGGCAGTATGGTAAGATAACTTAACTTCATGCTTCTCCCACATTTCTATTTATACATCCTTAAGTTTATAATCCTTATGGTTCCTAATATCCTGCTCAATCTTATTGGTTACTTAAACTGCATGAGCCATATAATTCTTACCACTTTCATCACCTTTTCAAGTATGCTCTCCCTGAATTGATCTCAACATAACTGTCAACTCATGTGGCAATCTTTTAACATAAACCCTTTATTTTCACTTTAGATCTTTACACAAAACAATATTTTCAAATTATCATTTTTTTCTGCATGTACTCAAACTTTTTCTGAACTACATAATCCCTCATGAACTTCTTACAGTGCCCCATTGTTGGCCACTCCATCTTAACATGTAACTCCATGCCATTATCAGATTTACCACTACCCTCTGCATTGTTATCATCTTTATATAAGTTGTCAGATGCATTAACAAACTCATCAAACTCTACAGGTTTGTTAATATTTGGCTTAACATTCTCTTTACCATAAGAAAATACATACTCTTCAACATCACTATCATCATTACTCACTACATTATGATAAGATTCTTCAGCATTCAAGTTATCAAATCCTAATAAATGGATCTGGAAAATTACATCAAGCGGATCAAAACCAGAGGTTATAGGTGGATCTGTGGCTAAAGGTGGATATGTGGCTAAGGGTAGATCATTCCCTCCAACTAGTTTTTATGGCTTCTCATACGAAGAAAATCCTAATCCCAATCATATTCACCCTCACCTTCATCATCACCATCACCATCAATTGCTTCACTTGTATTTTCTAGCAAATTTCAAATGACCCAATCATCGTCCATATCTAAGATATCTATGTTAGTAGCCAACTGATTCAAGAAAGAACTTGTTTTATCTTGCGCCACAACCACTTACTTCCCTTTATCCACAACAGTATCACCTTTATTTAGAGCACTCCGACCCCTTTGTTTGAAGCACTCTACCAGATTCTTCTTCATTAGCAGATAGGATTATTGGCTCAAAGAAAGTAAATCTAAGACTTGAACTTCCCTGTAAGCCTAGGTGACCTTCTAACCCAATTTTTTTGTGTGACTTGAGACCAAGGGGATTATGACTTTCTAACTTTATTTACATTGTTTGTTCATTTCTTTTTAGGAGTGGTTGGCTCTTTATTAGTAGTAGATTTCACCCGTGATGTAGGGCCATAATTTGATTCAACATATAAATGATATACCCTCTTTATAGTAACAATGTGGTCCCACGTCCGTAAAAGCCCAACATCATTGGATATAACACCCAATGACACATCTTTAACCCACTTAACTTTAAACCCGCTAAGTGCAATCTTTTCTACAATATTTTTCACTAAATCCATGTAAGAAAACTCATCACCATCCACATCACCTAAAACTATACTACTTCCACCTACATATTTCTGCATATTCTTTGTCCATTTACCACCATAATGAACCAAGAATTTTTGGATACCAACTAATGCCATTTTGTTACTAAAGATAAACAAACAAACAAACACAAAAATTGCTAAGAACATGCATATTATATTGCAAACAAACAAAGTATAAGTCTTTCGACACATTATACTATAATATTTGGGTAATTTTCCATTAAAATAATAGTATTTTAACATTGAAACTCACAATTTTTATTAAAAAAAAAACTAAAGTAAATCCTAATATATACATACATTTACTTTATAAAGTTATATTAACTATATTAAATAGACAGAATCACTTTCATCAAATGAATCCCTAATTTTTTTTTTAACCAAATTAGATCATACGGATAAAAAAAAGTCAAATACAAGTTACACACATTTTTGCAATGTACGATCATGCTCAATTTCTTCTTCAATGGTCAAGCTCCAACTTACACCTTCAATTGATCTTCAACAATGGTGGAAACATTCGTTTATTTCTTTTCTCCCTCTTTGACCATGTATGAAAAATGGATGAAGAATGAATGGGGGCTAAAGTTCAATTATGTGAAATGTGTACAAGTAGGGTCATTTTCTAGCATTTGAAAAATAAAATGGGTCGACAAACGGCTTGACTCCCAATTGGACGAAAATCGTCCAAAATGGAGGCCAAATCTACATTAACAACAATTTTGGGGGCCAAACCTATTTATGGTATAAATAATGGGGGCCAAACCCCAATTTACCCAAAAAAAATTTCTTTTCATGTTTGCAAATCGCAAGTGTTCGAACCAAATTTTGCATATGTCAATTAATACCAACTCCAGATTCGTGCCTACTGCTACTCATAGTAGATTTGCATTGGCGTGGAAACTTCCATCTAAACCTACCAAAAATTCGGGGTGGACAAACCAATAAGAAAGGAAAGTCATATTTGAAAACATCTCCCATTTATTTATTTATTTTTCTTATATATCTTAAGGTTCTGTTTGATAATAAGACGAAAAACGATAAAGAAAAAATACTTTTTTTTATTAATCATTCATATCAAAGGTAGTTATATGGGGTCAGATATATGTCGCCCTAGCTATATTATGAACTATATAATTCATATGAGAAGTTATAAAATAAGTTGAGGGTTGTGTTGATATGTTTTCTTACTCTTTTTTTTATATAAATAATTTCTATAAAAAATAAAGTAGGATTGAGACATTTACTATAAAAAACAAGCATGGCATGAAAGTCATATCACCACATGTTTAAACTTACTTTCTAGCTTTTCACATAAAATAATTGTAGTTTTTTTTTAATTTATTATTTTGCATATTATTATCAAACGGAATATCAATGTTTAAAGCCATTAAATGTTATTTATGTTTAAAAATTTGGTTATTTGTTTTGTTGGCGTTCGAAAACTTATATCTTTTGGGATAATTTTGGGAGGGTTGTATAAATATTTTTAGGGTGCATTTAATTACAAATATGGAATTTGCATAGAAAAAAAATAAGTTCCAGGTAACTGAATTGCCTAGAATTAAGTTGCATGAAAAATATCAATTAAATGTGTTTGATTGCATTAATTTTCTACTCGAAAAATATTGTTCTTTTTCATCTTTTGGTGTGTGATATCCATTATTTTCCATATAAACTGTAACTTTTTTCAACTTTTATTGTTTAATAGCTATTATTTTCCATGTAACTTGTACCTTTTTTCGCATGGAATTTGAGATATGTTAAAAATATACATGAAAATAAAGTGATTTTTTTTATATTATAAATTAACCGTAAATTTCGTAGCATAACAACTATAGTAATAAGAAATATAATGTATAACAATGATAAATAAATATGTCCTCCAAGTTTTTTTTTTTAACACCAAGAAAACGGAATGTATTAATTCAAATCTCGAAACATTACATCAGAAATAAACGGAGGGCAATAGTCCCGTTCCTTCAAACCAGACACATAATGTATTAAAGTTGCTCTTACCAATTATTCATACTGATACTCATACCAATACGTTAGCAATAGCGAATTCTTATTCTCTTCCCACACTATTGCTCCAATAGAACTAAATAAATAAATAAATCTAAATTGAAAGAAAAGGAAAAAAAGATGGACATATATTAAATCCGAAACGCCACATTTGAGTTATAAGCGGTTAGAGAGGGCTTCAAGCTTGCAAAGCACAATAATATCACAATAATTATATTGAGACCGAATCTCATATAATATAATATTTAATTATTATGCTTATCAAGAAACAAGTGGAGAAACGAAAGCACTACCTTCTTGTGAGGGATATTCAAGCTCAAATGCATAATCTACAAGTGCGACTGCAATTTTTCTATCAAGAGGCCAACAAGAATGTAAAGTTACTACTAATTATGAAAAACACCATAATTATATATATATGTTTTTTTTTATCCCCTAATTTTTAATGTGATACTCCTATAATGATAGCAAAAAGGAGATTCTCATTCAGGGGGATTTTGTAATACTCTAATTAAAAGTAAATAAAGTTAGCATCTCTTTTTTGTGACAAAAAAGAAAAAAAAATCAATTAACCAAACTTCTAATTACTTACTTACATTTTATGTGCCTATTATTATTGCTTGTCAACTTTAATCATACTTGTTTTTGATATAAGCCATATGTATATATATATATTAAGGCTTTAATCGTATTTCTTATACTTTTTGATGATTTTTTTGTAAAGATTAATTCCTTAACGCAAAGTTCATTTTCAACAAATCTATTAATTGGCATCGGACACTTTTATATAATAAATTAGGGCCTTTCTACTTGAAGGATAAGCCTTATTATTTTTTTTATCGCTGATTCAAACTTTGGGTACCATTTGTTCTTTCTAATTAAATATCGGGTGCCAATTTGGATGGATTCTGTCAGTAAACATGGTCAACTATTAACTCATTTAATATTTGACCAAATTTATCTTTAAGAAATCCATTAAAAAGGAAAAGAAAAATATGTATTAAACGGAAATAAAGAAAAGGGGGATGGTAATACCACCACCAACTGACCTTCCCCAACCTTCTCCCATCGCGGCGACGTGATTGAACCTCCAAACATAATAACATTGAAGCCAAGATAAAAAACCTCATTTTCAAAGTATTAAGCCACCTCGAAGGCATAATTTGAAACTTAAATCGGGTATGTTTAGAGTTTATTTGATGTTATAAAATTTTCTCTTTCATCACCCTAAACCTTAACCATGGCTTCCCACCTGTGAGAACTCGCGTTCTCGACACCCGGGGGTCTTCGTGGCGGCGATTCTGTTTGTTGATTTGAAAATCAGGTTTGAAAAGAATAAGAGTCGCCAGTTTGTTTTACTAAACAAACAAAAAATATTTGCGTAAAAGAGACGTATTTATGGGGTAAATATCATCTTATACACAATATATGCGAAACCAGTTGATTCGAGGGTTTAGGGATTAAGTTACAAATCGGGAAGGTGTTAGGCACCCAATTCGCCCTTTCGGTCTCTTGAGTAGGATATGCGTGTGTTATAATTCAGTTATTGCATGCTATTGCTATTACTTTATAACTTTTCGTGCTTGCCTTATAAATCAGGATTTTGGGGTTGGGATGAAAACGATGTGTTTCCTAGTTCGCCCATGACTTTAAAAATAAGTGTGTTTGTAATTTGAAAAAGAGAGTTTGATAATAATAGATGCAGTGAAACAAGTGATTTTGTAAAGCATTGGGCTTTTCGGAAACTGATTCAATGTGGAATCTTATATTCGATATTATATGAGGCAAGTTGACCGATCGTATACCAAAGTTTATTGATTAAACCGGTATAGATGGCACAAGTGCTCTCATAATCGAGTATTTATCACATACACATCGCAATCTTCGTATAACAATACCGCTAATCCGGACTTTTGAAAAAGTAAGAAAGTAATAATACTATTTTGGGATTGGATTAGGGTTTGTTATACGCCTTTGGTTTTGAAAAACAATTTGAAAAGGGGTTTTGAAAAGCTATCAAGTGATAAAAATTATACAGACAAGAATATAAATTATAAAACTAACGAATAAATAAAAGAAGAGAGAGAAAATTATACCCGAGTCTCCTTGAAGGGAGAGAATAAGGATCTCTTGGTGTGTACCACGAAATCCCCTTGATTGTTGATGAAAATAATGAATGGAACGGGGGTCTATTTATAATTGTCAAAATACTTGGAGAGCAAGAAAAGAGATTGTAACTAGGACTCTTGGAAATTATCGCGAAGCCTTCCCACCGTTGGATCATTCTGATTTTTGGATATGTGTTGCAAATAGAGGTCTTCTATATCGTGTAAAAATTTAAGATCGATCAGAATTCGGGAAGGTCTCCTATCGTTCTGATTGGTACGAAGAGTTTGTGTCCGCGTAGGAAAGGTACTTGTTGTAGACAAGGTCCCTTGTTTGAATGACAAGTCGGGTTCTAACCGTTGGATCATTCTGAATTTTGGATATGTATTGACAATATAAGTCTTATAGACTCTGTAAAAAATTGGAGACGATCGGAATTCGGGAAGGACTCGGTCTTCTTGGCTTGGTATAAAGAGTTTGTTCCCGCGTAGGAAACGTACTTGTGTACAACAATCTCGACAATTGCACTTCCAACCGTTGGATTATGCTGATTTTTTGATATGTTTTCCATCCAAATGTTTTCTAACTTGTATCCAAATTTTAGGTCGATCAGTATTCGGGAAGGCCACTATTTATTTTAATTTTCTACGAAGGACATTTCAACTAGAATTGCACGGTAGACAAATTGATTCTTGAGGATCCCATGTCCGACAAAGTTAAAATTTTAATATGCTCTTCCCCACAATAAGGCCTATCCACTTACCAAATTTCAAACCATTTTAACTTCGAGAAGACCTCCATTTGACCACTCAAAATAAACTCGTGATTTTCTGAATTTTCGGAGATCCGACTGTGGGATTGAGCTGATTTTCGAGTATGCTACTCCTCATGATAATGTTTAACAACTCTCAAAGTTTGAGGATGATTCAAAATGCGTAACTCTCCTTTCACAAGTTTCTAGGAGTTTTGACGGTTTTCGATTCCGATAATTTTCGATAATTCTGTAACTTCTTATCCGGGGTCCTTTCGGCTTTCTTCTTCGACCTGTGTCGCATGTACATAATTTTTGTGCATCCAAAAATGCTCGTGCACGCATGCGTGTTCATTTATTTGAAAATCAAAATTCTTGCGGGGGTCGCAAAATGAGGTGTTCACACCACCACCACAAGAACGATGACAACTACCACAATTATAATCACATACCACTAGAAAGCATAAACTCACCTTCATCACTCCAACCGAGCTCAGCGCAGAATTCTCCCACGACCACTCCAAAATTATCAAAATGTATATAGTTGATTACAAGTGAAATCAATGCATATAGATGAAATTGATGAGTAAGTTGTGATATATTTTGATATATGTGCATATACATGTATGTAAAGTGATGAATTCATGATGGTGCTGATTGCTTTGTAAGTTGTTAATGTGGGTGGGTGGGGTGGGGTGGGGGTGTGGCACCTCCGCCTTAATTTCCCTTAATTAACCAGATATCACATGCAATTAAGGCTTAGAGTGTCACTAACCCACCTTAGACTAGCCAAGAAAGTCTAATATACATATTGAACTAATGAATCTAAGTAAACTACATAATATGGAACAAATAACCATAATACTCATGTAGTGGATGATAATGTAAAACAGAAGCACAACACGCATATATGTATTCAAGAAACATGCAAAACTATGTCAACATATTGATTAATATACACTATAACTTAGGCTAGCCATGGCTTACCATATGAACATATGTATAACAAAAAGAGTCCGTATCAGAATGATCTACTTCGTTCCCGACCACGTCGCTTCTTTAGTCTCATTCGTCTTTTAAATACCTGAATATGTTTAATAAAACAGGGTGAGCTCATAGCTCAGTATGAGGAATAACAGGGGATATTATATTCAAAACATAATAGCAATTTAATAACAGTTCACATTTTAACCAATAGTTCAATTCAAAATCATCAATTTATAAACCAATGCATACAAACGGATATGTAAGTTACCTCCCCTTGTGTCAACTATTATACCACGTCACCATGAGAATGCCGAGGCCGGACCGAATCATAATCATAAGAATAAGAATGGGCCTGACCACCCCAAAGAATAATACAAACATGATAACGATATAAAATCTTTCAGTCTAGGAAAGATCATTATCACATCGTAATTGTGATGCACTGCGAGTGATGAGTACTCCCTTGGGGGAAAGGAAGTGTAGCTCAAAAGGGGACATCCCACATCGAAAAGTGGGGGATTCCTTGAGACTTATATAAGTAGGAATTGGTTCCTAATTAAGTACGAGGCCTTTTGGGGGCTCACTGGCTTCGGATCCCATCAGAACTCCGAAGTTAAGCGAGTAAGCGGCCAGAGCAATCCCAGGATGGGTGACCCCTAGGAAGCTGGCCGTGAGCTCCCAAAAACAAAGCCGTGATGGGGTAACCCAAAGCGGATAATATCGTACTGAGGTGGGACCGGATCGTTACAAATGGTATTAGAGCATACCTCACAGAGTACGTTGTGTCGACGAGGACGTCAATTCCCTTGGGGGAAGGATGTGACGCCCTGCGAGTGATGAGTACTCCCTTCGGGGGAAGGAAGTGTAGCTCAAAGGGGGGCATCCCACATCGGAAAGTGGGAGATTCCTTGAGACTCATATAAGTAGGAATTGGTCCTTAATTAAGTACGAGGCCTTTTGGGGGCTCACTGGCTTCGGATCCCATCAGATCTCCGAAGTTAAGCGAGTAGGCGGCCAGAGCAATCTTAGGATGGATGACCCCCAGAGAAGCTGGTCGTAAGATCCTAGAAACAAAGCCTTGAGGAGGTAACCCAAAGCGGACAATATCGTACTGAGGTGGGACCGGGTCGTTACAGTAATAGATTGGGACTACATACCCATCAATTTCATATCCACATAAACATAAGCACCAGGCCCCACTTATTTTCACACCGGCAAGCACTAAATGATATCTATCCCCTTCACCATCGAATGGCTAAAATATAATCATAATGGGATCTATCTCAGGATCATATCACATCCCAGAATGTCACAACGAACATAAAAAACTCCCGACATTATATATAAGAGATATATGCCATATCATATGGCATAAGAATATTTTGAACTTGCCTTAGAGATTCCCAAGAGTCTGGTTGACACAATAATGATGTATAATATGCATAGCATGCTAATGAATGAACATTTGAAATAATTTATGCCATATAATTTCAACAAGTCTCAATTTATATTATTTGATGCACGTAATTCATCAATGAATCAATATTATTAATATACAATATCCATACATCTACAGGATATCTCATATGATTCAAGTAACACATGTATATTAAGTATAAATGCATATTTTGCTTCAAATCACATACTCCTGGCTTTACAAATCACAAAACATCATTATCTTCATCATGTTGTAATTTTTAGAACAAATATAAATTAAAACATGATTATTATCGTATAATAAACTAGATTATCGGGTTTTACAAATAAATAAACCCCTACCTCAAATTATCAAGCCAAAAAGAAGAGAAGAATATAATGACCGAAACCCTGTTTGATGAAATCCCGAAATTCCTACGTCACCACGATCCTCACATTGCGTAGAACAATTTAACCTAAAGTAGAATCGAATTTTGGAGACTAAATATACATGAATTATAGAGAGAGAGTATGTAAAAGAGCTTGCTCTATTTTTCTCAACCAAAAATGATGGAAATTAGCCAAAAGAAGGCTCTGAAATCATTTAAATTTGTGCAGCCGACTCAACAACAAGTGACTATTTGCCCCAGCAGGCGCCTGTTTAGCAAACAATAGGCGCCTCTTTCCTGCCAAGGCATTTTTAATCCAGAACGATCTCAAACAATCGCATGTTCCCTATAACAGGCGCCCGTCTCACCCAAAACTGCAAAATTTAATATGTGATACACTAAAACCATTCATAAACAATTTTCACACTAAACATACTGAATAAAACATAATTTACATTAATATAAACACAGTATGTTACCGGGGGGGGGGGTTAGTTAGCAGTGGATACTGCCATCTTCTTTTTTCTTTTTAATGGATTGCTTAGGGAAAAATATGTAAATTAAGTTAAAAATTAAATGAACTAATGGTTGACTACATTGACTAATGAAATCCATCCAAATTGCCACCCAAAGTCATATTATGATAAACTTTAGTACCCAACGTCTGATTAATAAGAAGAAACGGCACCCAAAGTTTAAATCACCATTTTTCTTTTCAATACAAAATATACAGTACATCATTTTTTTAACACCAAAAAAGGACATCACTTCTAAAA
The DNA here is from genome assembly GCA_021464415.1 of Lonicera japonica. Lineage (NCBI taxonomy): Eukaryota > Viridiplantae > Streptophyta > Magnoliopsida > Dipsacales > Caprifoliaceae > Lonicera > Lonicera japonica. The sequence continues at coordinate 66,423,984 of CM038466.1, read as the reverse complement.
TATTATTAAAAACCAAAAAAACATTACATACAATACATCATAGAGAGAAAGGAATATAAATTGAAAATTAAACTTAATATATATACTTCACAGGGGTGCAAATGTTCTTAAGTACCAAAGTACAATTATATGGATTAATTATCTTTTTTTCCTTGATAAAATGGATTTATTGATATACCAAATGAAAGCGATTTAAATTTTTATTTCTAAATAAAATATATAATTCATATAATTACCTATCAAGTGTGATAACTTTAAAACAAAAGAAAGGAAAAAGGGAAAAAGAAAGAACACTTGTGAATATAAGTTTTCATTTATTTTAAAAGTGGCTTCTTTTTCGATCTTCGAAAATAACAATATGAAAAGTTATATGACAAACCATACTTACAAGTATAAATTTGTTTCATTATAAAGTTAAATAATTCTTAGAGCATCTCCAACCGTTTTGTATAATTTTAGTTTGTACACGTTTTGTAAAAATAAATAGTCTTCAGTAGTCTTTTAAGAAACTTTGACACCTAAAATTTGTGTAAAATAAAAAATTAATTTACACATCTACATCATTTTTTTCTCACCTTTTAACATTTTACAAAAATTTTAAAATGATATAACTGAAAACCAAGAGTTAAAAAATAATATCTATCATGACTATGAAATTATATGTAAAAAAAATTCATATAAAATTATTGAACATTACATATAATGATATATTTTATTTGTGTGATTTTCATTGGTCCATTTAAATTTTACATATGAGTACCATTAGAGCACAAAATGAATATTTGTATAATTTATGTTTAAAACTCCCTTACACATAAGATTTTACAAAAAAAATATACACAACCATTATAAATGCTCTTATTATGAAATTTAAAGGCAATGCTATTTGACCAACCCATAATTCAATCTTGTATAGTAATTTTTTTTACTGAACATGATAACATATATGGTGATTTTTGTTCATTAATTGTTATTATTAATTATCAACTTGTTGTCCTTATTAAGCAAGGTAAAATTATAAAACTTGTATAGGTTAAATTTAATGAAGCGGAATATCTTGATTTTATCTCACATTGTTAATGCATTATTTGATTTAATCTAAATAATATAAGACCTAATAAATTATTTTTACTTGGTCAAATAATATCCCGTTTGGTTGTCCTCTAATTTACAAATTGAATATTTAAAATTGCTTAGTTCTTAAGTTATCAAATTTGAGTGTTTGGTTGCAAAAATGAACTAATATATAAAGTCATATTCTTAAATTAATACTCATGACGTTAAATAAAAAATGTAAAGTCAGAATTGAAATTACATAACTTATAAATATCATACAAGTTCATGCGAAAAAAATCATGCCACGAAATTTTTTGTTAAAATGAATTTTTTTTACAATGAAAGTATTATAAATAAGATAGTTTACACAACTAAATGAGATCGATTTAAATTAAATTTTGGAAGGAATCACATTAAAAAATATAGTTAAATGGAGTTAGATGTATTGTATGTAACACCCGGTGTTTATATTAATGTAATTAAGTTCTATTTTACTTGCTTTATGTGGAAAGCGTTGTAAATAATGGAAATGTATGAAAACTTTTTAATATTCCTGCATAGGAATCAATATCGTCCACCAAACTTGCGAAATTCACAAAAAATTCATTTTTGATCATTTTTAAGTGATTTCAAAGCCATATGTTAGATATTGAACCATATTTTAAGGTGCATATTTAATGCATAACAGACGCCTGTTGTGGCAGAATAGGGGTCTATTGGAGGGCAGCCTCAGGTTAAAATTCTTTTATAATTGGACAGATTAAAATTCTCTTGTAATTGGACAGGCGCCTGTTAAGCATAAACAAGCGCCTATTGGGATCAAAGAGGCGCTTGTTGGGGCCAATAGGCGCTTTTTGCTATGTCAGTTTAAAAGTTTATAAAGGTTTCTATATTATTCTTTGGTCATTTTACACCCTTCTTTCACCATTCTTGAGAGCTTCTTCTCCTCTATTATTCTTCTCTAGATTTTCATTAAAATTAAGATTTCGGATTCTAATTCAGCCTTAATAAAACTCACTCTATACGTCGAGAGAATTAAGGTGATATATAGATTTCTGGATTTCATCGGACGGGGCTCCGATTATTGTTTTCCTTCTTTCTGTCAGGCTTGTATTCTTGAGATAGGGGGTTTCGTCTCTCAGCTTTAAAATTTAATAAGTTTAATTATATGTTTTCGAACTCAATAATATGATATTATTTGCCAAAGTTTAGAGATTTTATACATATATGTTTTCTATAAGGTTCATGTTTATTTTTGTTAATGATATACGAATGATTGAATCACGAATCCTTGGATGAAGTAAGATATGCCACATAAACTTGATATTCATATATTGTTTGATTCATACGAGATGTCCCTCGGGTGTATACATGTTGATTTGATTAAAAAATGAATTAGTATATGATTTTGTATACACCAAGAGATATGGGTGGATGAATGGAAGAGTTTGTATGGCATATGTTGTTTCTAGTTCACAATTAAAGCATAAGATGCATGTATGCACTATTATTATGTTAACCCGACATCTTGAGGATTTTTTAGCAAGCTCGGAATACTCTATTGGTACATGGTGTGGATATCTACCTTTTGAGGAGTTTTCATTTAGTATCTACGAAGATTGAGAGCTTTTTATGCTCGTATTAGCAATCTTGGGTTATGTTGATTAATTCATCTTTGGAAGATCGTCATTCATATGGGATATAATCTCGGTTATGTTTAATTATTGAAATTTTTGATGGTAATGGTATTTGTTCATGGGATGATTATGAGTGCATGAAATCTTTATGAAGATTTATATAAATGCTACTTACCGGGTAAAAATAAGATAAGGCTTGGCGCCCTCGGGTTGAAAATTCCTAAACCCATGGGAGAGCAATGTTTGGCCGCCTATAAGCCATCGGTGAGTAGTCCGGAAACCTAGGCATTGGTAATGCACCATGGGTTAAATATTCTATGTGGAGTGTAGATGGATTGTTCCACTTCTTGTATATGACTTTTTCTTTCGAATTCTTGTCGTTGGCAAGATTTATGGTTATATTATATTCACTTGGAGTGGATGGTTCCTATGATATCATTTTGGCCTGGGATCTCGCTGGCATAAATTATCAAGGTTTGGAAATGGGTTGACACAAGGGAGGAAACATGCACTACACTTGCATACATAGTTTTATAACATGATGGTTTTAAGCTAAATTATTAGTTAAGGCATGATTTGTTGATAAACTGCTAGTTATGTTTTTAAACAAAATATCCTGTATCATCTCCTACTAAGCTATCAGCTCATCCCGTTTTCATTAAACAAATATAGGTACACATAGTACGAATGAGGTTAACGAGATGACAGGTTCATGGACGAAATAGATGGCTCTGATATAGACTTATTTTGTTATATGTATGTTTATATGGAAAGCCATGGCTTACCTAAGTATTGTACATGTTTAGACAAAAGCGGATATGATATTGTAAAATTCTTTTGAACATGTATGTATATGTATTGTGTTCATGTTATATACTATCGTCTCTTACAATAATATCATGATGTTTGTGATATGATATGTGGTTTACTTAAATGCTTATATTTCATATTGTCATAATCTAAATGAGTATAATGGTTGATTGACATGTGTTATATGATTTATTATTTATATTAAACCCATTTTAGTTAGTTTAAAGTGGGTTAATAATACTCCAGGCCTTAATTATGGGTGTAATCCCAATAATTAGGGCGAAAGGGTTTCATTGTATATAAAAGTGTGTTAAAAAATCCACGTCCCTTTTAATTATTGGTTTCGTCCGTAACCAGGGGCGTGGCTATGTGTAGGTGAGTGGGGTTAGTTGCCCCCACTTGAATTAACAAAATAAAGGAGCAACATATAATATTTTTGCAGTTTTTTGTTTTGTATTGTGTATTTGACACCACTTAATCTAAAAAAAAAAAATACCATTAGTGGGGTCAAATCTTAAAAATAATAAAATTAATAAAGATAGTTTTCATGAGACATTTTCTCTTCTTTTATATATATATATATATATATTTTCTTTACTTTATACTTTGTTCCATTTCCCAATCTTCAATTGAGATCATACATTCTTTATTCTTTATTTTACTTCACAAAAACCAATACATTTATACCCAAATAGATTCATATAGTTTCCTCTTTTCTATCTTAAAACTCAAAAGTTTGATATTCATAAATCATGAGCTAGTGAAAAAAAAATACAAGAAAATATAAAGGAAATGTTCAGATTTGGCACTTGACAGCTTTTATCCTTACAAGCACTCGATAGTCAATCTACTCAAATAAAATTCAGCCCTACAGCAATACAGCCCTTACTTTAGTGCTTTACACCCATTTAATTTTATAATTCTTCATTTATTTAAGTTGGATAATTAATTAATTAGTAGGTTTTAGCCAATATATTGTTGTTAGTTATAAATGTAGATGAGTATTATAGTATATATTGTTGACAGGAAAATATAAAAGCTAATATGCTTATTTGTTTAGTTGTTTATGTGTTTAGTTTATTTTAATTCATGCTTGATTACTTTCATTGAAAAAGATGTATTTGATAGCATAAGTAATGAGACTATTATGCAACAATCTCAAAATATGAAAAGTCATCGTGTACAATTGTAAAAGTCTAATACCTTTTTTTTTTGTTACTCCTATTGTATATATATATATATGGTATTATAATATATGAAAATTTTTTTGGTACATTATTTGATGAACCTACTAACAAAATTTTTTGATTACGCTACTGTCTGTAACTATTGTTAAAGTAAATAATGTATTGTATGGTTGTATATCATGTTCTAAATATCTTATATTGTTTTGATAGTAATTAAAATTGCTTTAATAATATATTTATCATATAATAGAAATAAAAAATGAACTTTTAATTTATTAATTTGATAGATTAATTATATTCTTGAAATTTTAATTTGGAACGGAAAGAATGTAACATGTAACGCGGAGACGGAGGGGTAGTTAATTTTTTATTTTTTTTTTGGTTACGAGAACTTTACGCATTTCAGGTACAGAGTGAGAAGAGCTTGTACTCTCCTGACGAAGCATGGGGATTTGAACCCAAAATTTTATAGACTAAAATGACCATTCATTTTCATCAAGCATTTCATGCATTCCCTCCTAGATCTACATTTTCTTAAAAACCACTCCCCCTTTCTGGATTTCCCATTTCCTCTTCTTTTTTGGTGCTACATACAGCCTCAGTTAAATCAAAATATTTGTAATTTGTTGTTCGATAAACCTATCACTAGGGTTTTAGTAATCTTCAAGAAAAATTTGATCTTGCACTCCTGTTTTGGGTATTTCTTTTATGTAAAATCCCTTCACCTTTTCTGTTCAAATTATATTTTCTTGGCACTTTCTCGGTGAGAAAAAGTAGTGTTGCTTTTGCAATATTGTAATTTTTTTTTTCTTTTTAACTTTTTAAAGGAATCTTTGCTTTTTATAACCTGGGTTTTAATTTTCCTAGAAAAGTGAGCAGAGAGCAATGGATTCTTGTTGTGCCACTTTGAGGGCTAATATGAACCCAATGGAAATTAAGGGAGTTGTTAATCATGTAGAGAATGAGTTTTGGGGGAAGAAAATAAAGGGGATTTTGAAGAACAGGGCTTTTGCGAGATCTCAAAACATGGGTAGGAAAATTAAACCTGGAATGGCAATTTCTGTTCTTACACCAGATATTAACAATGAGATTATGGTAAGAAAATTACATTTATGTGATCATTTTGTGCATGTAATTAACTTCTCATTTTTAAGAATGTGTGATCCATTCTATAAAAATTACAAAGTAACATTTAAGGCGCGTTTGATTGTAGAGATAAATTATTTGAAAATGAGATGAGTTATTTGGTGATACGTTGTATTACATTTTTCGGCTTTCAGAGGAATCCAATTCCTTAGGAACTGTTTAGAAACTTTTTCCATGAAAAAGAAGAAAACGGAGAACAATTAACGAATTCACTCATCTCTTTTTCTAGCTTGTCATAAAATTAGTTGGTTATCCGATGACTTTTCAACTTTGAATAACATGAAAAATTGTAGGAAAAATAATGCATTTTCGTGAGAAGTTGGAAAATAAGTTCAAGAATGTGGTGAGATGTTCTACTCATAAAAATGAGTTGTTCTCTTGTTTTGCTCTTTTCATATAAAAAAAATTATTTGGGTGGTAGCCAAGAAATTTGTTCCACAAAAAATAGAGGAGGATGGAGGATTACATTTGCTCATAAAAATGAGTATGGGATGGAAATGATCACATCACATCCCTCAACTTATTTTCCACATTCTCAAAAAAAAATCAATTGCTTTGCTATCATTTTCATCTTGTTATCAAACGGACCTTTAATGTTTTTCATAATCGCGCACCAAGCAATTTTGAAGTAATTTTGAGTCGAGGGATACATTGATGATTGAAATTGTGATGTTTGGGTATAGTATTTTGTTATATTTGAAAAGGGTATTTTCTTGTAGCCTTTTAATGTTGATTAATTAGTTTCAGACATTTGATGGACCGGTACTTGAGCATCTGGAGGTAGACCCAAAGAAAGTAGCTTCAATCATTCTTGGTGGTGGTGCAGGAACCCGCCTCTTTCCTCTTACCAGCAGAAGAGCGAAACCGGCTGTAAGAACATTTTAAATTATTCACATTTTAGTTTGATTATTATAAGGTTCAACATATTAAATTGATGGGGAAGGAATTCAGAATTTTTTGTAATTTCAAAAAAAAGGGAAGAGGGTTATGCTTAATTGAATCCTTATAAGCTCGAATTTTTTATGAAGTTGGACAACAATGACGAATTTGTAACAATTTGTCAATTTTGATTTGAATCTTATTGTTATGTGGGTTGGTATGCAGGTTCCAGTGGGAGGGTGTTATAGACTAATTGATGTACCCATGAGTAATTGCATCAACAGTGGCATAAGGAAGATTTTCATTTTAACTCAGTTTAATTCCTTCTCCCTCAACCGTCACCTGGCTCGCACGTATAACTTCGGAAATGGCGTAAGTTTCGGCGATGGATTTGTGGAGGTAAGATGAATTAGGCGGTATTGAACCTTCAAATGGTTAAATAAATAAAATCAACTTGGCTGATTCTCGGGAAATGCATGTTACCAGGTGGATCAACAAACATTTATAGATCTAAGTTTTGTTGAAAAATTATCCTTTTTCTTAAGGGCCTGTTTTGTTTTGGGTGAAATATCTCTTACCCAAGTGGAAAATGAAACGATGAAAGTACTTTCATTTCTTGTTCCTATGAAATTATGAATAAATACACTCCCTGTAACTATGCACCTTTTAACAAAAATAGATAACAAACTTCAATGCTTTCACCCTTGTACTTTTCACGTGGGTGATAACTTTTTCATGCCAAAAGCATACAGGCCTTAGAGCATTCACAACAGTCCAAATCTGTAGGATATGTATGACAAGTTTGTCCTATAATATCGTGTTATATATTAGGCGAAGGATAAACTTAAGTTTGGTTTAGTTCCTTATCAGTTATCATAGACAACTGCCTGTTAGGTTCCAAACGAACAATTGATGCCTGTTAGGTTCCAAACAGATAACAAATATCTCTTTGGACTCCAAATGGCATATATCAGTTGTCCGTTTGGAGCCCATTAGACCGACATCTCTTCTCTGTTTCAATTCAACCGTTATCCAAACATCTTTTCTCCCATTTGTCTCCTTATACTATTTACCTACACAAATTAGATTACTGTGGATGTTCTTAGTATTTTGGTCAAACTTTATGGTGATTTATGGCCGAAATAACATGGGGGAACAGGTTCTTGCTGCCACTCAAACACCGGGCAAAGCGGGAAAGAAATGGTTCCAAGGAACAGCAGATGCTGTGCGGCAATTTATATGGGTATTCGAGGTCTGTGCTTATGATATTTGTGTAAGATTTTTCAAAGAATCTATATAACAAAGACTAAGTGGGTTTTTACATGGTTAATGTAGGATGCTAAGACCAAGAATGTTGAGCAAATATTAATTTTATCTGGTGACCATCTTTATCGAATGGACTATACGGAATTAATCCAGGTACTCGTCTGCTAGTTGTTAGATATTGCTTTCACTGTGGATTCTTGTGTTTAGAAAGAATATTTATTGATGAGAAATATGCTTTTGCAGAAGCATATTGATACAAATGCTGATATTACAGTTTCGTGTATACCCATGGATGAAAGGTACGTTTCGATCTTTCTTTTCAACTCGATATTATTTGAACAGTTCAAATCAAGTGAATAATAATGCCCCATCCCATTTCTTGTTGGATCATGTAAGCTTGATTTGCATAATTACAAAGAAATGGTTGAAACCCCTTTTTTTGATCCATAATCTTTTGCAGCCGAGCTTCAGACTATGGGTTGATGAAAATTGACAAGACGGGTCGTATTATTCACTTTGCTGAGAAACCAAAAGGGCATGCGCTTAAAGCTATGGTACATAGATTTACTCGCTTGGACTATAGCCTTATTTCCCTTTAGCTCTTTACATCCGCTTCATGTCAAATTTTTTTCTTACCAAAAAAATATATTATATAATGTAGTTCTTTGATGTTGATCTGCAGCAAGTTGATACCTCTGTACTTGGACTATCCAAGCGAGATGCCTTGAAAAATCCATATATTGCATCTATGGGTGTTTATGTATTTAAAACTGATGTACTTCTCAAGCTTCTAAAATATAACTATCCTTCGTCAAATGACTTTGGCTCCGAAATCATTCCTTCTGCTGTGAAGGATTACAATGTCCAAGTGAGATGTAGCTTTAAACATCAAGTTTCTTCACATTTGAACTTTAGCGATAAGTTCTTTTGATTACCAATCTACTGACATTGATCACTTTGTGTTATCAGGCATACTTGTTCAGTGACTATTGGGAGGATATTGGAACTATAAAGTCTTTCTTTGATGCCAACTTGACCTTAACAGAACAGGCAAGTGTCACTTTTAGGAGAATAAGTTTTTATGCGGATGAAGTTGTATTTGCCTTACCATTTGTATTGAGAGCAGTAAACCAATTTATAACTAAGTTGATATGACTTTTCTATTGTCTCACGATGTGAAAGAATTTAGAACTTGGGTAAACTTCATTATTAGATGATATTCAATATTCAATGTCTAATTTTTATTTTCAAGCTGGTTATGTAAAAATTGCTAGTGTAAACTATTTATACATCATCTTTTGCAGCCTTCGAGATTCGACTTCAATGACCCAAAGAAACCTTTCTTTACTTCTCCAAGATTCTTGCCACCGACTAAAGTTGAAAAATGCAAGGTATGGTTGAAAACTAGAACTTATTTTTGGGTTATAAATTTATAAATTTTTAAAAAATGGGTCTAAATCGTAGACTTATTAGTCCGTGCTCGACTCATGATTAAATTGGTTCTTTCAGATTGTGGATGCACTAGTTTCACATGGTTGCTTCTTGCGGGAATGTAGTATCGAACACTCCATAGTTGGTGTCCGCTCTCGCTTAGATTACGGCGTTGAGCTTAAGGTGAATCTCATTTTCTGAGCTGTAAAATCATTTTTCGTTTGAAATATTTTTGGTGGCTTAACATGTTTCTCTTGTTCAGGATACCATGATGATGGGTGCGGATTATTATCAAACTGAATCCGAAATTGCATCTCTACTAGCAGAGGGAAAGGTTCCTATTGGTGTTGGACAGAACACTAAAATCAGGTAAGATATGAAATGAACTGTTACCCCTCTCTGTCCCTCCCTCATTCCCTCCTTCCTTTAATATCAACCGTGTCTCTTTTTGTGAAGGAATTGCATAATTGACAAGAATGCGAAGATAGGAAAAGATGTGGTTATTGCTAATAAAGATGTAAGTACTTTTTCTCGCTTTTCTTAACAATTATTTGATCTTCGAAACTTATTTAGGCGATAAAATCTTGATTAGTTCTATACACCAACCAATTGATTTAACCAAATCTTGCAGCCAAAATGATGTGATGGACATGCATTTGTTGCTTATGTGATCCTCGTAAAATACTGAAATACATATTTGTTACATCATTTATACTACAGATTTTGGTCAAATAAGTTTGTAAGCAAAGAATTACTTCTGAAATTTTAAATTTAAGACTATGGCGTCTCATTATTATTGATACACTAATGAATTGTTGTTTATATCAGAATGTTGAAGAAGCAGACAGGCCCGATGAAGGGTTTTACATTAGGTCTGGCATCACAGTCTTATTGAAGAACGCTACAGTTAGAGATGGAACTGTCATATAAAACCGCAACCCTCTCTCCGATTGACACACTGACAAAAGCTAAAACTGCTGGTCTGCATGCATTATCGGCTTGTTTACTAATAAAACCCCTCAAAGTAGGCCCTCTCCTATATGTAAATAACTAGCTAGTTTCTGACCTGACTTCCAAATTTGTGTATTTAAGGACCTAGCTTTTAGTTTAAAGGCGTAGCTAAATAAATGAATGAGTTGTTGGTACACTTATGTTACAGAGAGGAAACTGAACTACTAATTTTGAAAATGTGATTCTCTTACCATCAATATTTTGTGTTTCAGTGATCTTGCATTTGATTCTCCATGTATTGTTGGATTTTTCTAAGTTTGATGATATGGTTCTTTTCCATTATTACTCTATAGAACTAGAAGTCTTGCGAGTTTTAACGGACCAAATTATGCTATTTGATATTATACATTTATACCCTTGCAAAGCTCATCAAACAAATAAAGGTTATTTAAGTCATTTCATTATTCACTTTATTATCACTCTGTTTGGAATTGATAGTCTCCTCTGAATATTCGTCAAATATTACACTTGTAGTTGATGAAACTAGAATCTAAAGGTGAAGTTTCTTTCTCACAGAGATAACTTGTGATGCCCTAACCCAGAAAAGGAACTTTAAAAGGATAGATTCAAATCAATTTCATTTTTATATCAAGATAGTTTGTAAAAATACAATCTATAATTTAACGAACTCCATAATTAAAAAAATATAACAATCTTTCTCTTCTATCCAAAATCATAAATTATCTAAGTCTTGCCCGACCCGCTAGTCTAAATTCAACACTGCTTCCACTCATCTGCATCACAAAAATAAGAAACATCATAAAAATAGGGCGATGTTATTTACACCTTTTATATTTATCACAAACACCCCATAAGATAAATTTCTAATCGCTAACACCCCTAAAACTCGCCTAATGAGAAGTGAGTGAAATTACACACACTCGTCCCACTTGGAGAGTTTTTGTTTATAAGAACTCACTTAACATCGGGTAATGGATTACAGTAGTGTTTTCCAAATAAAGTGTACCTAATAAGAGGTGAGTGCTCTTACATAAACTCGGCTCACATGAGGAGAGTGTGTTGCTAAGCACTCACCTAATATCAAGTAATGGAAGGGGGTGTTTCTGATAAATAAGGAAGTGTTAAAATGTGTTTTTAGTTAAATTTTGCAGAGGCGTGTTTGTAACACATTTAAGGGGTGTAAATAACACTATCAAAAATAAGAAAAGGGGTAGTACATAAAACATGAGAGTGAAAGTATTTTAACATAATATTTTATCAACAATAAAATATTCACAACAAAGATCAACATAACAAATTTTGACAATTCAATAATATTGATAAATTCAAAACCAACCATCATTCGGCTTCATATGCTGATCCTTCTTGGTAATATATTATGAATTACCTGCATCACTTTCACCACATTGAAACTTTTCTCTCTAAGCTTCAAAATGGGTCTATTAGACATTTTAACGAGTAAACTTAACTATACACCAATCAGTCATAAAAATAATTTAATCATCACAAATAATCAACACCAATATCAAAAATCAAAGAATTATCATGATGTCAAAAAAGAGTACGATGAACTTTAAAGATTTAAATATATGTTATATACACCTGTGACCTCAAATAGTATTATAATACCAAAATAAGTTCGGTGCCTTCACTTTTCTTCTCTTCATGCAATTTTCTTGGCCTTTAAACAAAGCTATGCATATATATGAAACTAACAAGTGGGCCCCATTAGTGGCCTCGTTGCCCGTCGCGAAGCCAGGAAATTGATCAACGGGAAGCGAAATTTGATCGAAAATCAAAATACACCAAATCATATTTAAAGTCATAAAATTTGAAAGCAAACATAATACTATTAATAATGAAAGTTCATACGACTTAAATAACAAATGCGAATAATTATTATAAATTACAATAACATTCTACAGTTTTTCATATTTTGGAAGTATTGGTGAATAGTGGTGTTGAAAAGTGTAGATAAAGAGAGGTTTGAGAGGTAAGTGAAAAAATGAAAATGGTGAATGGTAAAAGCATTGAAGCAGCGGCAGGCAGAAGAAAAAGAGAAATGAGTAGTGGCACCTTTTTAATTAATTAAGTTTAATATTTACAAACTATTTCTTAAGTTTCTGTATCTTACAATTAAATCCCCTCAAATTTATTTTTATAAACATAAGTCTCTAAACTTTTTTTTTTTTTAATGGCCCACGCCAAGGAGGGGGCAGCTGCCCCCACCTACCCCTACACAGCTTCGCCAGTCGCCACTGCACGTTGGCTATTATAACCAGGTGGCATGCTTAAATTTCCAATAGACATGGCAACCAAAAAGAAAGACCTAATGACGAAGTCTTGTAGTATCATATATCCACGTACTAAATAATTAAACTAACTCTCCCTGTTAACTTTATTTTTCATTCTTCCTTGTACTCCAATTGCATATAACAAATATTTTAGGTGTCTTTGTGTTGATATGTCAAGAAATTGTCTTAATCTTGTAACTGTCTTAAATATTGATTTTTGTTAAATTACTCTTGTTGTTGAATATTTATTTAGTTAAATTACACATAAAATTTGAATATCTATATATGTTGAATTTTTTTCGAATTGTGATGTTATTTTAATATCGACTTCGTTGAACTGTTAAGTTAATGTTATTTTTAATAAATTTTTTTTTGTCTTAAGTATAATTAGCCCACCCCAATAGAAAATCCTGGTTCCGCCTCTGCACGTGGCCCACTCAAATATGTGTATACGCATATAATAATAATTTTTATTATTATAAAAATATAAAATGTTACATAATCTGCAGCCTAGACCGGCTGATACTCACAAATTCACAATATAACAAAGATTAAAGGTTAAAACATTAACATGTAATTACCATTCGGTAGCTATTGACTAATTACTATTTAATAAATAAGAATTAGTTGCGATCTGCGAAAAATAATTCCCTTAAACGGATACTCTCTCTATCTTAATTTAATTGTCACATTTTAAAAATTTAAAAATTAAAGAGACATAATAATTACTTTAAAAAAATATTTATTTTTAAAAATGTCCTTTACTTTTCTTCCAATAAAAAAAAGGTGGAAAAACTCAAAATAAAGAAAGTGGCATAAGCTTAATGCGTAATATTGAAAATAATAAAAACTACTATAGTTAATGACATGCTAAATGTAGAAAGTGAATAATTATTTTAGGACAACAAAAAATAAAATAGTAGACAATTAAATTGAGACGGATGGAGTATAAATTTTTAAAACACATTCATCAATAACTATTAACAAGTACTCATTTTTTCAAAATTAGTTTATTGAATCTTCTTTTGCTTTTTAGTCCGCTGCTTTTACTACTATGACAAGCCGGGCCTACAATCTTTTTAGAATAAACATTAACGTGATTACTAAACTTTTAATTTTGTGTTATATTGATCATCAAATTTTAAAATGAACTATTTTTATTATTTAATTTTGAAGCAGTATTACTTTAACTATTCATTCCAATTTGACTATTAAATTAGATGGAATGAAGCCATGTGCAAAGCACATGGTTTCATTTAAGTATAATTTGATCATTTTGATTATAAAATAGCTTAAGTTGTGTCATTTGTTAAAAATATTGTTCCATTTATAATGTGAGTTTCATTTTAGCAAGAATTATCTTAAGGAAATACCGTTTTGTTACAATATGACCAAAATACTCTTACACGAAATCACATGCCACACAAAGCATCCAATTTAAAAGCTAAATTGAGTGGAATGGTCAAAGTAGTACTCACTACAAAATTTGATAACTAAAGTGGTTCATTTTAAAATTTGATATCCAAAGTAATACTAGATCAAAAATTTAGTGGTCATTTAAGTTATTTACTAATCTTTTTAATATTTGAGTATTGAAGACTTTTACAGCCCCAAGTCCTCAAATGTCATTTTCTTTTTTTATTTTTCTAAATAATTTTAAGAAACCTTTTGTTAAGGGTGAGACTATTTACAACCTCTATTTATCTCACTAACACTCTCTATTTAATTTTGAATAGATCTACTTTTAAACACCCCCTTATATCTCACAAACAACCTCCTCAATTAACATATTTACTCTAAGGTAAAAAAATTAATCTATCAATTTATCTATGGGTAATAAATTAATCACACACTTTAAAACACCCCCCTATATCTCACCATCTCCTCACTTTGGCCGAATTTATTCCATTTACTCTCTCCACATCAGGAGAGTAAATAACATATGTTCTCCCCACATGAGGAGAGTTTAACTTTAAAATTTTTCAGTGGATTTAAAAGACAATTTCCCCATTTCAGCCGAATTTATTTCATTTATTTTCTCCACATCAGGAGAGTAAATATTATATGTTCTCCCCACATCAAGAGAGTTTAAGATTAACTTATTACCCATGGATAAATTGATAGATTAATTTTTTTAGTTAAGGTTAATTATATTTTTAAAGTGTGTGATTAATTTTAGTTAAGGTTAATTATATTTTTAATTACATACTTTATATAAATTACTTAAGGTAAATAGGATAGGTAAATAGGAGAGTGTTAGTGATCAAAAAATTATATTTGAGGGGTGTTTGTGAAATGAGATGTGTTAGTGAGATAAATGGTAATTGTAAATAGTCTCACCCTTTGTTAATGGACATCCAAACTTGTGACTTACCTCGTACTCACAGATATTATAACGTATATGCTTAATCATTCCACTAGGCTTTTGAGTTATATAGGGCGGCTAGAGCTAAATCTGAGTATGTATAAGGTGTACAATTGAAACAAGACCCTAATTATGTTAAGGTTTTTATAATTTACGTTGGGGGAACAACAGACCACAATATCCATATTACAAGGAAAAGAAAGTCAAACACTTATTTCTCTTAAAAGTTCTTGTAATCAAGAGTTTAAAATTCTTCTCATATTTTCTAAACATAATCTACACCATTAGATGTACTTTTACTCTCACATTAAAATATCAAATTAAGAGTAAGATACACATATACTCTAAACATACACAATCAAATACACCATTATCTACTATTTACTTTTTCAAATTATTTTCTCTTTCATTAATTTCCTTTTAAAAGTTTAAAATATCATATCTTTCAAACCAAAAATTGGATTTTAATAAAAAAAAATTATATTCAAAACCTTCTAATCAAGATTAAAAAAACAAGATTTATTATGACTATAAATTACATTCGAGGTTTTTTTTAAAGAAAAACTATTGTAAATTATATTTGAAAGCTATATTAGTGATCATTTTAAATGGAGTGTACTCAAAATGTCGTAGTTAAAGGTGTGCATAGTTTGATCGATCCAATTTTGGATGGGATTGGCATAATCAGTTTTGAAGAACTAAATATGGGATCAAACCAATTTATTGCCTAGATAGACTAAAACACTTTGATTTGTGCATGGTTAATTTGGTTGGACTGTTGGATTGGTCTGAACTATTTTCCCATTTGATCCATCAATTTTTAGATTTAATATAACATCCAACTTATAATATTTTAATCTTATTAAAAGAAGCTATATGTAAAACTATTTTATATATATATATAAATATAATATGCCATAGTTTGCTAAATGAAATATGTCATATTTGCTTAAAAAAAGTATGCTCTATCCATATTAATAGAAAGGAAAATAACTATAAGGTTAAAAGAACTTTTTTTTTAAAAGATAAACATATTGATGTGACATTCGACCCAACTTTTACTATTTATAAACAAAAGACCATATCAAAGTTTTGATTTTTTTTTAATTTTACACCGAATTGGACCAAGAGCTTAAATGAATCGACCAAAAGTGTGCCAATTCATGTTACTTCAATTCGGTCAATTTTATTTCTGTAATGTATTGTGATTGAGTGTTAACTTTAAATTTTTCACATTTTTTTTTATTTTTAACTTTTTGCACATCCTTTTTTGTATTATTGTTAAATTTTATTCATTTAACCGGTATAACATAGTACATTATATAGGAGGCCAACAAATAAAAGATACCAAAAGCTTGAGTCCGTCTCAAGTAATGACCAAATTTAAGGACCAATATTTACAAATTAGTTTTTTTGAGGGGGGCAAAAGTATGAGTTTTTTTTGATGAAACTTCGTGGAGAGGATCTCCATGATTAGTAGATCATCTCCACCAAATTTTATCAAAGAATTCAAGGGTTAATTATTGTTTAATACATTGTACTTGCCACTAAATTTCATTTTGTACATTGTACTTTTTTTCTTATAAAAAAGGCATCAAACTTTTTGTTTGGTTCCACTTTAGTCACACTCCTCCACACTGTCAATAGTCCGTTAATTTTATTCCGACGTGGCCACATAAAATCATTATTCTCTATTTAAATTTTCCATCTCAGCAATCCAGTCACCCTTCCCACCACATGTGACTCATGGGACGAAATTTACACTTAAAACAAATAATAAACACAAATCGATTTGAGTAGAGGGAGAAATAAATTCATCCATTCGTGTGTTCTTCCTCCTTCCCCCTTTTCTACAAGAACCCTAAATCGATTTGAGAGATCTTCCATTGAAGAGGCCGAACATTCATTTTTAAGGTAAGTTCTTTTTACATTATCGCTAGGGTTTCGGTAAGTATGCATTCATTTTTAATCCTTTGTTCTTTTTACATTAAGCTTTACTACCCATTGTTGTGTTTTTCGATTTTGTATAGGAAAATGTCAGAGAGATCTTCCAGCTATCACTACCCATTTGAACATTCTAGTAGTTCTATTCCATTTGACACTCCCTCTACCCATTTTAAGGTAAGTTCTTCAAAAAAAATAAAAATAAAAAATTCTATTGTAAGTTATTTTGATAATTTGATTTCTTGTAAATTAATAGACAATGTCACATACCTCTGTGAACTCCTACTTTTTATGTGGATGTGTTCATGCAGCACCCATTAGAGTATCATGAATTGAAGAAAATCCAGGAAAAAGGTTTGCTGGCTGTAAGAACTACAAGATTAAATCATGTGGTTTCTTTGAATGGATTGATCCTGAAAAACGACCACGCGAAAGAGTATATGAGTTTTACTGGAAGATTCAACAGTTAAAGCATGAACTTGGACAAATAAAGGCTGGCATGAAGTTGATGGAGAAAAAAAATGAAGACTTGCAGAAGATCATGCACTGTGAAGAGAAGATGAATATGGTATAGAAGAACAAATATGAGAACAAATGTAAGGAGGATGTAATGAAGAATAAATTTGTTGTTATTGTTGTCATTGTTGGGCTTGTTCTAACTTTCTTTATTACTGTCTTTTCAGGTTAGGTTTAGTTATGTAATGTGCTTCTCTTAGCTAGTAGTTATTTTGTGTAATGTGTAATGCAATTGGTAACTTTTGGCAGAAGGTGTAATTAAGACATTTTTCTAATGAATTTCGCACCTTTTGAACATGTATCAAACTAATTGTATCAAACCAATTGTTCTAATGAAAGTAGGTATAAAATTGTTTTAATTAAATTATCATTTAATCATTTCAAGTACATAATTAGATCAAACAAATCTCACACCATCATCACAATCAGTGAAAACAAAACAAAAAGAAAACAACAGTAGATAATTGGATCAAAGAAACCAATTAAATAGAAAAGATGGTGTCGATCATTAATACTTTAACAATAACAAAACAATTACACAGACCATGCACCACCAAGTAGATAATTGGATCAAAGGAACCAATTACATAGAGTTTGCACGTACATAATTGTATTAAAGTCTTACACCATTAGATAAATTCTTACACCATCATCACAATCTCAAAAAGGAAAAAAAAATACAGTTTTTAAACAACACCAATGAACTTAAAAAGTGGCATTTTTCTCTGAAATTCCTCAATTCTTCAAACCCAGAGTTTTTGCCCTTGTGTTGGTTGCAACTGCTACTTTTGTTGGAGTCTTTGACCTTGTATTGTGTGCCACTGCAGTGATTTCTTTCCTACTGGGTGGTGTCTTCTTGGTGGTTTGACTTGACTTAGTGGGCACACCTTGCTTAATTGGGGTTTTAGGCTTTGGTGTTTCTGATTTCTTCATTCTCTTAGCTAGGGAAGATGATGACATTGCTCCTGATCCAAGTTCAGTTAATTGCCTTTTTCTTACTGATGATGTCTTTTTGTTCAATTGTACTGGTGCTCCTCTTTGCCCTGGCATCTACCCAATAAAATAAATTGCACAAGCAACTGAATAAACAATTATATCACAAGAAACTGAATAATTTTGAATGCACAAGAAACATACCCTCAAAAATGTATTTCCACTTTCAGGAGAAATGTAAACTCCATATCCATTAGGCACACTATATTTTCTCTTTGTCTAACACAGTCCACAGAATACATTAATACAATTAACAGTACTACAGTAATACTTAAACATTAAACTAGCATTCATATAAAAGTACTACAATAATTGGCCTACAACCTGTTTTCCACCCTTTCTTCAAAGCATCAAAACATATATAGATTCTTAAAAATTTTGCAGGTTGAGTTGGATCAGGCCTGTCCACCTCTACATTAACTGAACTACCTGGATTGAACCTAAGTATCTCACCAGCATAATCCCACACATTCCCATAATGTTCCTTCAATGATTTTTCAACTTCACCCAGAGATTTTTGTTTAGCTCTGAAACACTGTGTTTTTGAAACAATTATTGAGTATATCTCAAGTGCATCAGCCATGAAATCCTTCAACTTCCACTTTGGACCACTAACAATCTTCTTGTGGTATGTTTTGGCAAGCCACTTAGAGTTTGCAAGTCTTATTTTGAAATTCCTGATACATTTGTGAACATTATTTAGTGATTTAATTTGAAAACTATTTCCAGTTTGCATGTGATTTGCCCACTACCTCCAAGGGCAACCATCAGCACACAAAGTAAGTAGATATTTTTTACTATTCCTCTCGAACCTAATTGGGTACCATTTGGACACTACATAATGTGTTAGAAAGTCTTTCAGTTGCTTAGGGTTATTAAACTTCATCCCATTTACAGGTTCTGTTTTGGAAGGGTCAGATTTCTCATTAAATACAGGGAATTTTGGTTTGTATCTAACCCCTCCATCCCCATCACTAGAATCTGGAGTCTGATAGTCATAAGAGTTATAATATGATCCATAGTTTACCCCTACTCTCTCCTCAACCTTCTCCTCAACCCTCTCCTCAACTGTCTCCTCAGCCCTTTCTTCAACCATCTCCTCAGTTTTTGTAATTTTTTTCTTACCTTTCCTATCAAGACATTGCTTCCTAACCTCAATTAATTCCTCATCTTCTCTATCACTAACATTATCTAGACTGGAAATATCACTTTCTGTCTTATTCTCATCATCACCATCACCATCACTCTCAGTCTCATCCTCACCGGCAATTTGATAACTTACATTCTTTTCAGTATGTTTAGTTTGCCCCACATTGTTAGCTTCAGTTACATTATTTTTAGTATGTTTCGTTTCCCGCACATTCTTAACTTCAGTTTGAACACTTACACCTTCATGTTCTGTTTCTACATTATCATGCTCAACATACATCTCAATACCCCCTGTCAACCTAACACATTCCAACATACCAGGTATATCTTTATCTGTATCTACCAACGTAAGACCAGTTTCCATGCTCTTTCTAGGTTGAAGGTAGAATAATTTTGATATATTTGTGTAACTTAATTCTTCTACCATTCCCTTCAATTCAAAATACGACATCTTATCCGGATCAACATGGTAAAAATAACTTATATTACCACCAGAATAAAACAAAAATGGATGATTAAAAAATTATCCCCTATGATTCAAATGCAAAGCAAAAGTATCAATCACTGCATAAAATGAAAACATAGATAGTATTACAATTATTTGAATGTACTCGTACTAAATAAATTAAAACCCTAAATACGTAAACTAATGATAAAAAATTCATGAACAAGTGATATAACTATAAAAATGTCCCATTTCACCCAAACATCAGAGATTAAACAAACATTCAAACCACAGAACACAATAAGAGAAGTTAACGTTTCTAAGATTCACATAAAAATAAGAATTAAACATAGAAAAACTTACTTCTTTTCCACGAAAATCAACGATTAAACTCTGTTTCCACTTCGATTGGCACCGAAAGAAAAAAAGGTGATTTAGGGTTTCTTTGTTTGGGATTAGGGTTTCTCTATTTAACATGTGCTTTCTGATTTGAGAAATTATGATATTAGGGTTTCTCCAAACCTAAAAAACAAGTGTAAATTTTGTCCCACGTGGTGGGAAGGGTGACTAGATTGCTGGGATGGAAAATTTAAATAGAGAATAACGATTTTGTGTGACCACTTTGGAATAAAATTAACGGACTATTGACGGTGTGGAGAAGTGTGACTAAAGTGGAACTAAACAAAAAGTTTGATGCCTTTTTTACAAGAAAAAAATACAATGTACAAAATGAAACTTAGTGGCAAGTACAATGTACTAAATAATAATTAACCCAAGAATTCAATCGAAAAGTGAGTTAATTAAATATTTAATATATGTGTGTGTGTAGGGGCGGACCCATGAATTTTTCGAGGAGTGAACTAATAGTAACAAACAAAAAAATTATATAAAAAATTTATAACCATATAGTTAAAAGAAAATTTAATAGCATAATTTAAATATTTGAATCATACATAACGAAAAGTATCTAGCAAAATTGAGCACAACGAGTTTTTAATGATTTGAATTCATCTATTTCATATTTTAAATCAAATTTTCA
The DNA here is from genome assembly GCA_021464415.1 of Lonicera japonica. NCBI lineage: Eukaryota > Viridiplantae > Streptophyta > Magnoliopsida > Dipsacales > Caprifoliaceae > Lonicera > Lonicera japonica. Next base: position 66,402,855 of record CM038466.1, on the reverse strand, counting down.
AACTAAGGTCTCGTTTTATGTTTAGCAATATGTAATTGGCAAGAACTACATCCCCATTGAGCTGTGTATATCTATTTGACTATTTTGATGTTATTCATACTGGAAAATGCTCTTTTTGTACTTGTAAAAACAGGAATATTTAATACAAGACAAATCAATCTATCAAGCATAGTATAATCTTCCAACTTTCTTTTCACAACTAGTTCTCGGAATAACTTTCCAAAGATAGAAAGCTTATGAAACTCGGGATCACAAACAACATCAAGCCTGTAATGCTTTAGTTGAGATCTCAATACACAAATATCCTGAGTAGTGAAATTAGTTAGATATAATTTTGTAGTAAGCATGCAAATCTTGTCATCATCAAATGATTTAAAAGAGTCACTAGGATCCAAAGTTATGCTAAGAGTTAGAAGTTCTATTACGACATCATGAAATCTATGTTTTAACTCCATAAATTGAAAATCTATTGAGGCATTGAATATATCAAAATGGTAGTGATATTCAATCGTAATTTGATCATGTTGTTGGCAACAACGACTTGTACCATCTTTGTATGAAAAACTCATATTTATTACATCAATATTGTTCCTAGTCCAAAACAACAACACATGTGCAAGGAAATTGTCTCAATCATCTTCTCTAAATTGTTGGAAAAGACTTCTTATTGTTGAGACTAATTTGATCGCACTTACAATATTTTGAGATTTACGTTGTAAAGCTTGACAAAGTGTGTCGTTGATTCTTATAATGTTATTCATTAAATTTAAGATAAATATGAAATCAAAACTCCCTTTTATATATGTATATAAATATAATATTTAAAAGAATTATAGATTAGTGAACTTATAATATTTAAACCAGGTTAAGGGTTGGATTAAAACTTAATGAAGAGGTGGGTTTAAACTATTTTTTTTTACAAGCGCTATTAGGCTTTTCAAATTTTTTTCCTATACCGAAGCAGCCCTATCCCCCTAGTTTCGTCCTTGTATGTGTGTGTGCGCATTTCTGGACATATATTTCAAGTTTTTGATAATTTTTTTAAAAAATAATCTACTAACCATACATCATCTATACTAAATTTTTTTTTTCTAAAAAAACAACAAATAAAACTAATCTGTACAAAAAAATCCTTAAAACTTAGTCCGTAGTTAAAATTTCCCCCCAAAAGCTTACGTAACTTGTGGGAAATGAAGAGAAGGTCAAATATTTAAAAGGATCTACCCTGTACGGGACAAATACTTAACCACTCCATCAACAGGTTGTCAAGTCTTGAAAGTTTCCTAAAAATGTTGCTATTGACACACACCAAATAACTCTCTAACACTTCATTATTCACTAACACACTTCAAGTATATATTTTATCTTCCTAACACTCCCAACACCCCCATATCTAATTTTAAAATTAAATAATATTAATTAATCTTAATAAATATAATATATGTTTAAACAAAGATCTAATTTAACTAACATACAAAAACTCTCCAACACTCCCACCTTTCCTCTCAAAACACACCCAATTTGAAAGAGAGAGAGAACCTGGCTTGACCCATCCTCCCCTATTCTCTCTTCTTCATCACCAATCCCTCATCCTTTCTTCTTTCTTCATCTTCTTCACTATGACGCATATACATGCTACTCAGAGCGGCTTGGAATCTTCAAATTATTCCGTCCATCTTTGCTCTCTGTTCCTCCATACATCTAGATTTTATTTCTTCTTCCTTTTTTTATTTCTTCAAATTATTCCATCCCTTTTCAAATGATACTAATTTTCATAATAAATTAAGGTGATGGTGTCCCCAATGTCATTTACCTCACTATTCATAATTCAAATTAACAGTATTTCGCAATTCAAATTAAGGTGAAATTTAAGAAAGTCCAGTTAGTCAGTTCCTTATGGCTGAGGTAAATGAAGTGAACTCGGTTCCTTATGACCGAGGTTAATGTGATATACTCGGTTGGTAGGGATCAAGTGATCTTGGGCAAGAGGTTGAAATTTTTTAATTTCATTCAGTCCTCTATGGCCGAGGTAAATGAAGTAAACTCGGTTCTATAGGACCGAGGTTAATGTGATGTGCTCGGTTGCTAGTGACCGAGTGATCTTAACTGAGTGATTTAAAGAGCTTTCTATGTCTAAGTTCAAAATTGCTATACTCGGTTGCTAAGGACCGAGTGTAAGAGGACTCCCTCGGTTGCTAGAAATCGAGTAACATAGGACACCTTCGGTTACCAAGGGCCGAGTGAACATTCATGATCAAACTATTCAAAAATGTTGTACTCGGTGATGGGGAACCGAGTGTAACCATATGCACTCAGCCCTCAACAACTGAGTACATTCTGAAACACCACATCTTGCTTTGTTTTTTTTAGTTTGTTTGTATCCAATGATTTAAGAATGAAATGATAAGTAAAGAAGTAGTAAAAAGACAAGAATCCTATCTCTTTTGGATGAACATTTTCTTTAACTTACTCATAAGCTTTCTCATCAACATTCTCTATCTCAATCTCTCTCTACACTTCTCTCACTCCCTATTATAATTTTTACACGTTAATCACTACATTACCAACAATAATCTTCGTTTTCTTGCTTATATTTTGAATTTTTAAAGGAAATGAATATGGAGATGAGTTTGAAGGTGGATCCCCGTTTGCTTGGAGTGGTAGGATTTTTTAGCACGTTGGTTTTGTGTGGGTTTAAGGGATAGAGTGATGGGTGTTGGTGTTTAATGTTAATGATTGATTATGTTAATTAGGTTTATTAATTAGGGCTATTTAATATTAGTAATTGGAGTAAATGAAATAAGAAGTGTGTGTTAATAGAGATAAAATCCTTTAATTGATGTGGACTGTTAGAGAGTTATTTGGTGTGTGTCAATAGTAGCCCCCTTCCTAAAATAATATATATAAAAATAAAATAAATCCATTTGATAGAACAAAAAAATAAAATAAATCCAGTCTCTTCTCCCCCTTTAATACTCTGATTCAACAACAAATAGAGAAGGGGAGACATGGAAGGTGGAAGAAGGGTGTGTGTGAGTGGGGTTCAGGGTTCATAAGTTCTTGGCTTGTAATGAGACTTCTTCAAAAAGGATACTATGTTAGAGCCACAGTTCGGGATCATGGTTTGCATACTTGGCCTTTTTTAAATAAGAATTAATATTTTAATACCACTGTTGTATATATATATATAATAGCAGTCACGTGTCTCTCTTTTATCTAATCTCATTAGGTGTTGAGAGAGATGCATATATAACTGTGTTCATGTGATGGTAATTAGAGCTTGTAGGAAATGAAGAAAAGGTAAAGCATTTATTGGATTTGCCTAATGCTACCACACACCTTAGTTTATAGAAAGGGGATCTGATTGATGAGGGGAATTTTGATGATGCCATTAATAGATGTAGTGGTGTTTTCCACGTTGCCACTCCTATGGAGTTCATTTATGTTATTGATCCTGAGGTACAATTGCTTAAGCATATATATATACAACATATATCAATTTGCACCTTAAACATTTTTTTCGACACTTTGCACCTTATACATACAAATTATATTAATTTTCTCAATTCTTCATTTTTGGCCATTTTTCAAAATATCCGACCACACAAGCGAATCACGCTTGTCATCAGTAAGGGCATGTTAGACAAGACAGTATAATATCAATGTTCTTCGAACATGTAATTGGATGTTCTTTGATTTTAAGTTCTATTAAATACAATAGATGTTAATGTTTTTATGGATCTCTTACTTGTGAATTAATTGCTCACTTTTTTTTTTTCTGTTTTTTGCAAGTGGTGCTGATATAATGTTGTGAATTAATTGCTCACATTTGCTAAATTATTTGCTTTGTTTCTGCTATGGATATAATGTAATGAACAATTGATACATCATGACTACAATTCCAAAATGCCCTTATTAATTGCACACGTGATTCGCTCGTGTGGTAAGAGGTTTTCAAAAAGGGTCGGAAATGACAAATTGATATAATTTGTATGTATAGAGTGTAAAGTGTTTAAAAAAATATTTAGAGTACAGATTGATACATTATTTTAATTAAAGGTGCATTAGTGTCATTTATTCTATATACAATCTTACTAAAATATGACTTCTATGTATAATTGGTTCAAAAGAAATGCTATTTGGCCCAACACCCAAAACTGGGTCATACATGTGCAGTGAGGTTTTGTACCTTACACAATGCACGTGGGACCCAATTCAAGGTTGGTCAATAGCAACTATTGGGTAATTTTTCAAGTACTTTTTGGTCTTATGGCCAAGCTTTGCTAGGGTAGAAATTTTCAAACTAATTTATGGATGAAACCCATTTCAAAACATGAGAAACTAAGGGGGGTGTATTTAATTCAGATTTTAAAAGATTCTAACTGACTTTTTGAAATCCGTGGATTCTGTTAAGTCTATGGATTATTTTAAATCCTTATAGAATTTGAGAGATTTTAATGTATGGATTCTTTTGGATTTATGCAGATTTTAATAAGTCCATGAATTTCTGTAGATTTTAATTAATTCAACAAAAAAAAAATCAAAAGCCAAAAGACAAACAATAAAATAAATTAATTACGAATTTAAAGTAACATTATCAAAAATGTAAAGACAAACGAAATACATTATAAAAATTCATACTGCTCCATTTAACCATCATTATAATTATCATAACATTTTTCATTCTCATTGTTATCCTCTTAATTTTCATTCTCATTATTTTATAACCACCTATTTACTTAAAAAATTAAAGGCAACAATTTTTTATGATTTTCTTATAGTCATCAATTGAATTTTACACTTGATACTATGTTTCGTTTATATGTTATTATTATTTGTATTTCATACTAATTATTCAATTCTTAGCATATAGGTATTCATTAATGGATTTAATGGCATTTGTTAAGCACTACAATCACGTGCAATGCACATGCATAAAAATTAGTTATAATAAAAAATCAAAGGATAAATAAAAAAAAATTTGATTACAAAGTGAATATAAATTATAACATTATTATTCCAGTGTATATCTATTAATTTAAAATCTACGTTTGAACCAAATTGAGTACTTAAAGTTTTTGAGATTTTGGTTAGATTACTAGCTGTAGTATTATAAAAGTGTAATAATGCATGTTGTGTTAGTCCATGAAATGAATTACCAAAAAAAAAAATATGTTATGTCCCTAACCTTTGCTTACAGTAAAAAATTAACAGTTATTACATAATAAGTGAACCGAATTTTACATTTGTAAACTGACTTTAACTATGGATGATTTTATGCTCCCACAAAATTAGGCTTCTCACCCTACTAGAATTTTTTAATGAGGTTGACATGAATTATTTTAAAAAATTTGAACGAGATAATTAGCGGTCTAACCATTTGAAATTATGTTAATGCGTGATAACCACATTATTAGTAAAAGAGAGAATAAAGACTTTATAAGGATGAAGAAAAAATTAATGCGTTCATCACATAATAAGAAATTTGGATTTTGAGAGAGAGAGAGAGAGGGGGAGGGGGAAGGGGGGAGAGAGAGAATGTTTAGTAAAGTTCTTAAAAGAATTAGAAATCTATCTGAAATCTCTAGGTAAGTGAGAAGATTTTAAGGTGATTTTTTATGTATAAAAAAAGCTTTACAATTCACCAAAATTCACCAATAATTAAAATCATACTAAGTCATTAGACTTTTGAATACCATAAGATTTAGATGGATTTTTTAAAATCCTAATCGAATACATCAAGATTTTAAAAAACTTTTTAAAATCTCAATTGAATATATCATGATTTTAAAAGACTTTTTAAAATGTAAATTGAATATCCATAAACTTTAAAAGTCTATAAAAATCTTATAAATTCTAAATCCAATACACCCCTAAGGCTAGCTCTATTTTCAAAGGAAAAATGTTTTCTGTCAGAGCAATCACAGTCCTCAATGCATAATGTACAATGAGTTATCTTCTTGTGGGCAGAATGAAGTAGTCAAAACAACGGTGAATGGGGTTCTAAACATCATGAGATCATGTGTAAAGGCCAAGACCGTCAAGAGGCTAGTCTATACCTCCACCACCGGAACCATCGTGGTTCAACGCCAACCACCAACTCGAGTTTGACGAGAGTTTTTGGACTGACGTTGACTTTTGCTGGGCTCAAACTATGCCCGAATGGGTTAGCATTTTAAGCACTTGTTTTTCTCTTGAAAATTGATTAAAATGCAAAAAACTTAACGATTCTAAGAATAGATTTAAATTGTTGTTCAGATATATTTTGTGGCAAAAACAACAGCTGAGAAAGCAGCATGGAAATTTGCCGAGGAGAATGGGATTGATTTGGTTACGATTCAAACGTCTATTGTGTTTGGACTATTCATTACTCCTTCAAGGCCTCTCAGCTTTGATATTTCAATTGCCCTAATCACAAGTGGGTACATTCATTAAAAACTTATTTATTTTTTATTGTTAACATCATTCTCTTTTTCTTGATACAAAGTCAACTGCACATCAAAAAGTACGACAGTTGATTTTCACTTATAACTAATGCCAACCAAACAGCTACAAAACATTTTATTTGTATAAAATATCTTTGCATCAAAAAATAATTTATTACGTATTGAGTTTTGAACCAACTTAATAGGACGTAATATTAACAATTTTTTTTGACATTGATGTACAGGAAATGAACGTTTTTATCCAATGTTGACACGAGCACGTGGCGTGCATGTGGATGATGTGTGCAATGCTCACATATACCTGTTTGAGCATCCACAAGCAAAGGGAAGATACATCTGCGCCTCTCATTGTTTTACAACCTTTGATCTTGCAAAATCACTCCACAAAAAATACCCAGACTACAATATACCAACCAAGAAAGTAACTGCTAGCACGCTGATTTTATTATTTGAATGAATATTGAAAACCTCTCATCATTTTGTACATCTGACTGGCATAGGTAGTATACTTCAAGTTCTTCAATTTATTATTGCGTTCATGAATCAAACATAAAGTCAAGAATTTGTAGTATACTATTGATTAATGAATGCAATAATAAATTTAGTTAATAATTTTGGCCTTTTGGGCTCTGGCCCATAATTATACGCCAGATTACTGACATGTTGATGAGATTTTTAATGCAAATTTTCTACAGATTTGAGGGTGTAGATGAATCATTGAAAGCAATCCCTTGTTCATCCAGGAAATTGATGGAGCTAGGATTTAAATTTAAGGACAACCCTGAGGAATGTGAAGTTGGGGATTTTTGCGGTGAAGCTATCGAGTCATGTAAACAAAAGGGGCTAATGCCTTCATAATGCAAGCAAACATGTAAGAACTTTTTATCACTTTTCTTACCAGAAATTTGTTAATTGATCTTCAAAACTTGTTTAGGTGATAAACTCTTGATTAGTTCTATAAGCTGACCGATTCATTCAACCAAAATTGGCCGCCCAAATGATGTGGCACACAAACATGCATATGTTGTTTTAGGGACCGACGCGCGTCTGTCACATCATTTAGACAACAAATCTTGGTTAAATAAGTTTGTAAGCATAGAATTATTGAAATTTTACATCTGATCACAAGACTATGGTGTCTCATTAGTATTGACACACTAATGAATTATTGTTTATCTCAGAATGTTGAAGAAGCAGACAGGCCCTATGTAGGGTCTTACCGGTATTACAGTCATACTAAAGAATGCAACTGTTAGAGATGGAACTATCGTATAAAACTACGATCCTCTTTCTCAGATCGACACACTGATGAAGGTTGAAAGTGCTCCGATCTTCATACATCATCGGCTTTTTCACTTATAAACAACCCCCCTCCCAGTAGGCTCTCTCTTACATGTAAATAACTAGCTAGCTCCTTTCAATTTATGTAGGAAGTGACTAGAAAGATGTAGCTTTAGTTGAAGGCCTGACTAAATAAATGGATGAGTTGTTGGTACTCCGTTTGTGTAACAGAAAGGAAATTGAACTCTTAGGTTTTGTTGATAGCAATATGAAAAACGAAAATAAAAACAACAAATTTAGGTGAGAAGATAGAAAACAAGTTTAAGGGATATCAACTCTTGCTTTTTGGCTTATTCTATATAATTTTTTTCTTTTGAGGGGCGGTGAAGAATTTTTTTTTCACAAAACATAAAGGTGGATGGATAATATATATATTCACAGAAATGAGTATGAGATGGAGATATTCTCAACTTATTTTCTGTCTTCTCATCAAAATTAGTTGTTTTTATTATCCTTGTCTATATTGCAATTAAACGGAGTCTTAATTTGGAAAATGTAATTCTCTTACCATCAAGCTCTTGTGTTTCACTGTTCTCGATCTTGCGATTATTTCCCCTTGTATTGTTCAATTGTTCTAAGTTCTAATTAAAGTGATTCTTTCATCTATTATTGTATAGGAATACAAGTCTTGCACCTGTTTTTAAGAGCACTTAGCAAACCAAGTTCCGCTATTTCGTATTATACCCTGTAAAGTTATCCAGATAAGTAGAGTTCATATAAGAAATTTCATTTATCCACACTATTGCCCTCTCCCCTTAAAAGTCCATTAAATAATACACATGTAACTGGTAAGACTAAAACTTGAAGGTGAGGCATCTTTACCACGGGAGAACCCACTCTAAAAAATTTATTTAAATACTCAACCAACTATACCAACAATAACAATGATAAACGTATCAATTTAAATGACTTAATTAAAAACTTAAAATAATGTGTAAGAAAGGACATTAGTTAGTGTTATAAAAAGACCACCGTATAATAGTTAATACACTTTCTGACACATTATTTGGACCGACTTTACTTGCACTATGACAAAGATAGAAACAATAATGAGCAGCCTTTATGATCAACATATATGGCCAATAACCAACATTTTCCTCTGCTTTTGTAGCCGAGAGGAAGTAGATATAAATGCTTCACCAGATACCAACATGCCATTTGCTTTCCCTATGTTTAAGGACACATTCATCAATACACACAACCCCCTTTAATTTTAGTCCCCGTATTTTACCAATAAGCCAAACCGGCCGTACCCACAACCTTTAAAATAATATTTAACCACCGAAGACCTTCACAGTCCCAAATGTCTCTTTGTTTCTTTCTAAAAAATAAATGTCATAGTCACCTACTCCAAGATGTTAACTTATACCTAATTTTTTTTTTAGAGTTTGATATTCAAATCCCTCCACATTTTTCCTTTTCTACAAATCATACATAATCAGATAGACCGTGTTTGATTTTTCAAAGGACGGGAACAAACACACTCAAACTTATGAACCAACCCCATGCAGGTCAGGTATAAGATAGGTGCTTAACCACTGCACCAGACTCTTGGGGTTTCGGGACTAAATTAAGATCTGAGCATGTGCAAGGTGAACAACTAAAACAAGACCTCAACAATGGTAAGGTTTCTATTGCATAGGATGAGAGACCAAAATATATAATATATAAGAGGCCAACTAATAAAGATACCCAAAGCTTATGTTACTTAGGACCCACCCTGCATGGGACAAAGACTTAACCAGTCCATCAACCCTCAAAAAGCCTGTTTATTTATATAAATCCACTCTTCTCCCCCTTCAAGTTCTCAAGTCCACAACACAAGAGGGGGACATGGAAGAAAAGCAAGGTGAAAAAAAAGTGTGTGTGACTGGGGCATCCGGGTTCATAGGTTCTTGGCTTGTAATGATGCTTCTTCAAAAAGGATACTGTGTTAGAGCCACAGTTCGCGATCCTGGTTTGCATTCTTCGCCTTCTTTAAAAGGAATATATTAAAATTTTAATAAGGTGGTTGTATTTATAATGGCCCTGTATCCCTCTCATCGTGACCTGAGAGAGAGGCAGGTAGACATATCAATCGGGCTATTTGAGTCGGGCTTGAAGTTATTCATGCTCGGTTTGAATTATTTTGAGCATACTTGAACTCGACTCAAAGTAAAACTCACGTTAAATGCTTAAATTCAGCTCATAATTTAATATGATTTTCTGACCCGAGTTCAGGCTAGCTCGTATAAGATTTATAAATTATAAGTATGGTCTAAAATTTTGCAAAGTAATAAATATTTACTAATAAGTATTTGTAAACCACTATAAAGTATGAAAAGCGAAAAATATTTTATACAGCATCTAAATTCTAAAATACCATCTCATAAAATTCCTCCAAGAAACTAATATGTTATAAAATGACTAAAGTATTGTTTGATAACACCACTTAAATCTGAAAATTTAAAGTTTTCAGATTTAAGTGGTCTTAAAGTTGTTTGTTAAAAAAAAAAATTAAGTGCCAACTTATTAATTTTAAAACTAAAACTTTTTATTTGAAGTTTTAAGTATTAAGTTCTCCACTTAAAATAAAAAACTTAATTTTAAAGAGCGTAAAATACCCATTTTACCCTCTTGCATTTAGAATCATGTGATCCAAATAAACTAATAAGGGCAAGATTGTCATACTAAAAAAAAATTCAATTTTCAGATATGTTATATTCAAACGAACAACATTTTTTTCAGATACAATTTTCAGGACTAAACAAACAGTTTTTTTCAATTTCAGTTTAGTTTTCAGTTTTAGTTTTTACTTAGTTTTTTTATCAAACGCCACCTAAGTAAAAGTGGTGTGATGTGCAGATGGGGTTTAAACTCGAACAATAGTGGATATTTATAATTTATTACATGCTAAGGTGGCGTTTGATAAAAAAAACTAAAAATTGAAATTGAAAACAAAACAAAACTAAAAACTGAAAAAAATGTCTATTTAATTCTGAAAACTGTATTTGAAAAAATATTGTTTGTTTGAATATAGCACATTTGAAAATTAAATTTTTTTAGTATGACAATTTTGCACTAAAGAGTTAAAAGGATGCCGGATAATATGGTAATTTATTTAAATGTAAGAGGGTAAAATAGGTATTTTATACTCTTTAAAATTAACTTTTCAATTTTAAGTGAGAAATTTACCACTTAAAATTTTAGATGAAAATTTTCAGTTTTAAATGAAAAAAAATTAAGTTGGCCCTTAATTTTTTTTGTTAACAAACAATTTTAAAACGACTTAAAGTTTGGTATTATCAAACAACACCTATTGTAACTTTGTACAAGCGGGCCGGGCCTAATTGGGGTTGAGCATTTGAAATTCAAATTCGGCCTAAAATTTAATTTGGACTTAAGATTTTATTTACACTTGGCCTGACTCAAACTCAATTAAAAGTTAGCCCACAATTAAGTGGGCTGAACAGGTTGGGCTTCAGCCTTACTTGGCCCGATTGACAAACTAGATGTGGGTGCGTTGGAGATATAATTTGATATTGAAAATGGTCATGAGATGATAATTTTTTTTTTTTTTGACAAAAATGTGATGATAATTGGTATTTGTAGGAAATGAAAAGAAGGTGAAGCATTTATTGGACTTGCCTAATGCTAGCACACACCTCAGTTTGTGGAAGGCGGATCTGAATGATGAGGGGAGTTTTGATGATGCCATTAATGGATGTAGTGGCGTTTTCCATGTTGCCACTCCTATGGATTTTTCCTCTGTTGATCCTGAGGTACAATTGCTCAACCAAATATATATGTATATATATTGGCCAGTCTTCTATGCAGACGAACCGTATTTGATCAGTCAAGACTTTTAGCAATGCTCTTCTATTGCTAAGTGCATCTCCATATTAGCGATAGAAAATCGTTATTAAAAGCCCGATCCATATACGGATGGTTTGTACTAGAGACAATCCTATGCACATTTGTGTGCATGAAATCTTAAGGTCAGCTCTTTTCCAAAGCAGAAATGTCTTCGATATGCCGGAGCAATGTACAATTTTTAACACATAATGTGCACTGATTTAATGCATTATAATGTTGTGGGCAGAATGACGTAATCAAAACGACGGTGAATGGGGTTCTAAGCATCATGAGATCATGTCTCAAGGCCAAGAATGTCAAGAGGCTAGTGTATACCTCCAGCACCGGAACCATCGTCGTTCAACGCCAACCACCACTTGAGTTCGATGAGAGATTTTGGACCGATGTTGACTTTTGCAGGGCTCAAACTATGACCGGATGGGTTAGCATGTTATGCACTTGATTTTATTACGAAAAAGGATTAATATGGATTTTTTTGTGTGTTTAATATAAGAATAAGCATAATTCAAATAGTGATTATAAGATTAGTTTAAATTATTGTGCAGATGTATTTTGTAGCAAAAACAACAGCTGAGAAAACAGCATGGAAATTTGCCGAGGAGAATGGGATTGATTTGGTTACCGTTCAACCCTCTTTTGTGTTTGGGCCATTCATTACTCCTTCAATGCCTCTTAGCATTGATATTTCAATTGCTCTAATCACAGGTGGGTACATTTCATTCTTTTGGCTTGTTTGGTGCTGAGACTAAAATAATACATCAAAAAGTGGTCCAGTTGATTTTCGCTTACCACCGGTACCAACCAAACAGATACATAACATTTTATTTGTATTGAGTTGTCAACCAACTAAACACGACTTAAATATTCATGATTTTTTTTTTTTACAGGAAATGAACGCTTTTATCCAATGTTGACAAGAGGGCGTGCTGTGCACGTAGATGACGTGTGCGATGCTCACATATACTTGTTTGAACATCCACAAGCTAAGGGAAGATACATTTGCTCCTCTCATTCTTTCACCATCTTTGATCTTGCAAAATCGCTCCGCCAAAAATACCCACACTACAATATACCAACCAAGTAAGTAATAATATCATGTCTCCGTTATGAAAGTTGTATTTAATGTTTCCTCGCTGCTATAAAAAACTTATGTTTGAAATTTCCGAATCACTTAAATCAAAGAACTAATGATATCATTCTGTATATCCGGCTGGCATCAGCAGAATATTGCGAGTTCTTGAATTTATTACTGCGTTCATGAATCAGCACATAAAGTCAAGAACTCACAGTATATATATATATACTTATGATTCATGATCGCAATAGTAAATTTCGTTAATGTTTTTGGGCAAAGACCTGTAATTATACGCCAGATTACTGATATGTTAATGAGATTTTCAATGCAATTCTTATGCAGATTTGAGGGTGTCGATGAATCATTGAAAGCAATCCCTTGTTCTTCAAAGAAATTGATGGAGCTAGGTTTTAAATTTAAGTACAACCCTGAAGAATATGAAGTTGGGGATTTTTGCAGTGAAGCTATTGAGTCATGCAAACAAAAGGGGCTAATGTCCACTTCATAGTGCAAGCAAAGCCCATTCAAAGGGAATTGAAGATATCCAAAAGAATAAAAAGAGCCCTCTAATGCCTTTCCCTTCTCATATAAAATTTTTAATTTTTTGTTGTAATTTTGAGGAATTACATATAATTTGTGTTTTTGTTTGGGGAAATTCTCTTCACTTCCTATATTTTCTCAATTAATCTCATTCACGAGGAAACAAACTCAAAATTTGATTTTCCATATTCGTTTAATTTAAGTTCTAAGTGTGATATCTCTCGAACAAACAGATTGATCATTCTTGACAAACCAAACTTGAAATTAGATTTTTCTACCGTTGCACAATATGAATTGGATTCAAAAGTTTGAAGCCTACATGAGGCATTGAAATTAAAGAATTACATTTTATTGATTTACAAAAATGAAATAATATTTACAGTTTATGAATTTGAACTACTAACTGAACTTATGACATGACGTTAAATATCTTAGGAATCTATACTATATTATAAGAGGAAGACTAATTTCAACTATCATTGAAACTGTGTCATACCTTTGATTTTCTAATTATGCCCCAATAATATATTTTTTTTTCAAAAATTATGATTGTAACAAGATTCAAATCCTGGTTAGTAAGCAATATGGTTCACAATAAACCACTAAGCCATCTCTCATATTTATTGAAGGCTTTTTTTCTCCATTTTTTTTAATAATGATATATGTGAGTTGCACATATCGTATATGTTGGATAATATAGTATTAACATATAAAATGTATTACATTACAAACAAATATATCAAGTGTGTTAAGTAAGAATTTCATCAATTTCAAAGCTGATTGCTAACTAATTAAAACTAACATCAACAATATTTGACATAAAACGTGAACTTATCACGAAATAAGTGACTTTGAATCAAGCATAAATTTAATTAGGTCAGATTCAGGCCAGGCTCTCATTAGTATATTTGACATTAGGGTTGCATAGAAAATCGAAAAATTTGAAAAATCAAATCGAACCGGCTCAAATTAAGTCAAACCGAGTGGTTTTCAAACTTTGCAGTTCAATTCGGTTAAGAAATCGGACAATCGAAATAGGTCGGTTCAATTGTCGATTTTGGTGTATTAAACCGAAAAAAATTGAATCGACTAGTACATTTATCATATTTCTATTGGTTTGGTGTATAAAGCTAATGACCTATTTTCTTTAAAATAACATAAGTTGAAAAATTAAAAAGAAAGTCGAAAAATAATAAAAATTTTAAAAATTGAAAATGCTCAGATATAGAAAAAAAAAAAAAAAAAGAAAAAGAAAGCCCATCAAAAAACTTATAAAAAATTTAAAATAATATAGACCCATAAACCAAAACAATAATTTAGGATCAAAGCCCAAAACAATAATTTAGGACCAATGCCCTCCATCACCACACAAAAAAAAAAAAGGATTGCCCAAATTGATTGAACTTAGGTGTAAAATTAAAAGGTTGGTTCATTTGCCACTTTAACTTGAACCGTGCGTATCTCTACTGGCACAGGTAACTTGTGATTTCTCGCCACTCTTTTTAGGTGCCGGTCAACGCTTACTATTGCACTATAAAACTATTGGCTCCTTATTTTAGATTTTGAATCTAGCAAAATTAATTAATCTACTTATATTCGATTTAGCCTTAATGTTGTTAATCTTTTATACAAGTATCTTGATACGACCGGATAAAATTGGACCGGACTCGGGCCTTCAAACCTGAAATTGACAACCCGATAGAAAACCCGTACCCAAACAAGCTATTAACCCGTAATAAGATTTTACTTAATTACTTAAAAACAGTAGAAAAAGAGCTCTCGGTTATTGTTGTATTACCATCCCTTTTTCTTGTTCACTCTTGCCTTGAACAAAAAGAAAAGCTCTTCCCTTTAAACACAGAAGAGATCAACACTGTGAGAGAAAAGGGCTTCTTGTGTATTGCAAACCCCTAAAACGACGCCGCAGCAAAGATGTTCAGAAACCAGTACGATACCGACGTGACGACATGGTCACCGGCGGGGAGACTTTTTCAGGTGGAGTACGCCATGGAGGCGGTGAAGCAAGGATCGGCGGCGATAGGTCTCCGATCGAAGACTCACGTGGTTCTCGCCTGCGTCAACAAGGCCAATTCGGAGCTATCTTCTCACCAGAAGAAGATCTTCAAGGTCGATGACCACATCGGAGTTGCAATCGCCGGTCTCACCGCCGACGGACGTGTGCTATCACGGTATATGAGATCCGAGTGCATTAATTACAGTTACTCCTATGAGTCTCCTCTTCCGGTTGGTCGACTCGTTGTTCAGCTCGCCGATAAGGCTCAGGTTTGGTTTTCTCCTTAAAAAACCTTAACATCGCCTCTCTATCACTATGTATTGTAGATTGTGTATATAGAGATGTTTATGTGATGGATTTTGGATGAGGCTCATGTAATCTCCTATGTAAACCCTGGCTTCGCTCTTTATCACTATGTTTTGTGTAGATGTCTATGTATAGAGATGTTAGTCGATGAATTCAGGTTTTCTCCTTCATTAACCCTACCTAAGCTTTTCTATCCTTTCTATCACAATGTCTGTATAAATGTGTATGTATAGAGAATTAGAGTTGTTATTTGATGGATTTTGGAAAGTTATGGTTCTGTTATTAGATTGTTCAAAATTTAGGGTTTGGATTTCACTTTGATTTGTGGAAAGAGATCTCTTAGGTAAAACAATAAAAACTGTATGTGGTAGTCTACTTAGTTGATTCGGTTTCAAAAATTTGGGTAAATCAATAGAAATTCACCAAAAAACAATAGCAAATTAGTGAGTTTCCAGACTCTGCTCAGTAGAGGTTTCAGATTCCTGGATCCCAAGCATTACATTGCGCAAAAATGATAGAGCTTTGGGGTTTCTGATGGCTCCTTTTACTTGAGATCCGAGTGCATTAATACAGTTACTCCTACAAGTCTCCCTTCCTGTCGGTTGACTTGTTGTTCAGCTCACTGATGAGACTCAGATTTTCTCCTTAATAAACCCTAGTTTGCTCTCTATGACTACCTTTGGTGTAGATGAGTTTAGTTTAAGGACTGCTTAGTAGTCGTTTCAGATTTCCTGGATCCCAAGCATTATGTTCCACAAAAATGGCGATTTGGGGTTTTTGATATTCTCTCCTCATATGGACTTCGAGAAAAAGTGGGGAGAAGCTGGGCCTCTAAATGATATTTGTGTATTTCTCTTTGGCTGCTATTGACTCGATCTTTGTCGTTTGGGCATATTGTTGATTTGTGTGGATTATAGGCAGTAAACTGTTGGTCTTCTTTGTTTCCTGAAGTTGCAATTGGTAGTCTCTGCTACGGTTTGTTCTTGCAACGTGACAACTGTTGCTTCAAGTAAACAAGTATTGATCAAATTTCTTCCTCATTTTCCCTTACTTTTCTGTACTCTAGCAGTGTGACAATGTTTTGAGGTATTAGATTTGCTCCATTTCAATTTAGGTGAACTTAGAAGAGCTAGGGTGCCCTTTTTGTCTGTGTTACAACTTAAGAATTCTCTTTGGGTTTTTTTATTGCTCTTCTTTTCACGAAAAATGCTCAGGATTCTATACTTACCATCTCTTTAGTCTTTTGATAGCGTTGATTTTTAAAGAATTAATTTCATGATTCAACTTGCTTTAGCCTAATTTTTCTCTTTCCCATGGAATCCAAAATCACTTTCCCTTAAGTTTTTTATTTCTATTGGAAAAAAATTCATGTAAAGCAATTTCAAGGAGCTCAATTCTGTTCTTTGTAAACCAACCAAACCACCTTACTTCCTTTTAGAGGTTTTCCTATGTTCCAATACATATGTTTTGTTCAGAAGTTTCACCAACTTCAAAAATTGTTTGAAATAAAACTAGGCAAAAATCCTACAAAAAGGTTCATGCTAAATCTTTTTATTTATGTGTCAAAAACCTGAATTTCCTTAGAGGTGTTGGGTTCCTTTACAAGTAATTTAGATTCTTTTATTGCTGAAGGCTTCCCTTTTTTCTTTTTTATTTATTTCTTAATGTGTTTCAGTTCTGTTGATGATTGTTTTTCTTTTTGTGAATCTGTTTGAGTTTGACATATATGCCTTTGGAGACTTGCAGCTATATCATGGTAAAAGGTTTCTCTTTGATTGCGGATCATATTGTAGATATAGCCTACAGCTGGTTTGGGAGTAGGTGCTGATGTAGGCATATAGGATATATAGGACAGATTTGGTAGGATAGGATCCTACATGATTCAGGTTCCTACTACGAGCTATGGTGGTTGTTGATTTAGAACTACCTCCTTTTTTTTTTCCAAATGATCATTGGGCTTGGCCCCGTTTTTGTTTGTGCTTAGCTATTAAATGACCAATCTGTTAATTGTTTTTCAGAAAATTACCCTGATCTTCTCCATTTACTTCATAGCTCTTCAATGATAACCAACTATCTCCTCCCCTCGTCCCCCTTCTCTACCTCAGCTACCACAACCATAGCACTGTCACAAAGACAGAGAACCAATGCGGCAATGCCAAATGAAACTAAAACTGATAGCTAAATAGATTTCAAATTCAAATCAAAATATGAAACAGTACCAGATTAGAAGCTGAACTTGGAAATGGAGAAGCTATTGATACGTGGGTGGTGTTGTGGTGGCTATCAAGATGTGTGTGCATGTGTGCGCAAGCATGTACATGTATACTGTCACTCACCAGTTCCTCTGGTACAAGCAGTGTCCAGAACGGAAGTTTCCTTGCTAGATCTGGTCTTTGTAACTCAGGTCATATTTACAGTTATCTTATCCACTCAATTTGAAGGTATAAGGGAAAGTAAGAATTATAGGCACCTCTTTTTGGAGTGTTTATATAGTTTTTCAAATTTGTTGAGGAGGATTTATGGTTGTCTCATCTGGATGATTAACAAGCTATCTCATTCAACATAACAAAATTTTGTTCTTTGACATTGAATTATCAGCCATGTTTGATTGATTCTGGTGAGATATTTTCTTGTGTGACTTGGTAGTGTGGGTGTGCTTGGTTTTATGTTGTTCCGATTCCTTAAATCATTGAATGCCATGCATTGCGGAATCTTCTTTGATTTCCTTTTTCTTTTGATAATTTTCTATTGTATCCGCTGGAGGTATGATGAAGTTTCTGTATGTGATTGATTGTGAAAATGTGGGCACGATTTACTAGTCGGATTGAGGACTGATAAGAAAGGAGGATAGGGTAGGATTAATATTACATATAGTAAGATAAGAATCTGTAGGATAAAGCTTATTGTAATCCTGTTTTTGGAGCAGTCCCTGATTAAAAGTCCAGTTGGGATATATTGATATGATAACAAATGTTATATATGCATATTTCATTTTATAGGCATACAAAAAATACATAACAAGGGCTAGTATTATCGTTTTCTTGTAGTTTCTTATCTCACACCCCTTGGATAAAACAATCCCACCTAGTTGGGATTGTTTTCTTCCATGTTTTTTTTTTGGGGGGGGGGGTTATGAATTCATTTCAGGATAAATAGTCCACTTTTATATTGTCCGTGTATTCTACATGCCAAACTCAGGTTTAGTGTCATACATGAATTTTCAGGTTATATATTCTAACCATGTTCCCCTGGCTTGGTCTTTTTCGCTACACTCATCAGCCAACTATTCATACCAGATGCGTTGATGGGTTGTTGGTTATACATTCTTGGTATGTACAACTCATGAATTCACCTGGTATGATTATCTGGTTGAGAAAATCAGTGAGAATATATATTTCCTTTTCTTTAATTTGCGTGACATTTATGCATCCGATGGTCCATTATCCGTTGGAAATTGACGATGTTACATTTGTGTGTGTGTGTGTCTCTATATATATATATCACTGTATGGCAGGTTTGCACTCAGCGGTCATGGAAACGGCCATATGGTGTTGGTCTACTCATAGCTGGCTTGGACGAGTCAGGGGCCCACCTCTACTACAACTGTCCAAGCGGCAACTACTTCGAATACCAAGCTTTTGCCATTGGGTCCCGCTCACAAGCTGCGAAGACATACTTGGAGCGGAAGTTTGAGAAATTCAGTGGATCTTCCCGAGATGAGCTGCTTAAGGATGCCCTTTTCGCCATAAGGGAGACCCTACAAGGCGAGAAACTTACAAGCACCATATGCACGGTTGCAGTTCTTGGAGTAGGCGAGGCTTTCCAAATACTGGACCAAGGAACAGTACAAGCACTGATCGATGCATTTGAGATATCTGGGGAAGAGGCTCCAGCTGAACAGGCTGCTCCTGCTGGTGCTGGGGAGGGTCAAGGTGCGGCTGAGCCGAGTGGTGCCGATGACCAAGAAGCCGCCCCGGCTGAGCCAATGGATATTTGAGGTCTGTTTCTGTTTGTTTTAGAATGGGATTTTCGAGGTTGGCGATGAATTATGAGGAGCACCATAAACTTTAATTTTAATCTTTTAGACTTCATTAGTGGTGCAAACTTTTGAACTTTTATCTCACGTTAAAGTGATTAATCTTATTGTTTGAATTGAACTTTCCTTGTTTACTCTAGTTTATTTTTGTTTATAAAAATTCGCTTCCTTTCCCCTTAAATTGTTCATCTTTTCTTGACTATCAACATAATTGATGGTTATTGATGACGAATGAGCGGCAAAAATCGTTGAATCAAATTACTTTAGGGTGCGTTCGGATAAATAGATTTGGAATTCTATGAAAATTGCAATTTTATAAAATTGCAATTCTTCGAATTCCAATATCATTGTTTGGATTGTATATAGTTTTTATTTTGAATTTTATAAAAAAATTTTAATTTATTTATTTGTCTAATTTGTAAAATTGATTTAGCGACGATGGATTTAAATTATATAAATTCTAAATAGTCATAATTTAATTTAATTATATACATATAAAGGGTAAATTTCAAGTGCGGATTACTATTCACGCACTGTCCATACGGATTGGTCCATTTGGCATGCTTCCCGATGGAATTTTTTGATGAAATTTTGTAGGGATGTTCTTCATCGTGTCTAGAACATCTCTACCAAATTTCATCAAAAAATTCAACCGGGAAGTGGGTTAACTACGTGATTGAAAAATATTGGATTTTATAAATCTATTTTTGGACCAATATTTTTCAATCACGTAGTTAACTTACTTCCCGGTTGAATTTTTTGATGAAGTTTGGTGGAGATGTTCTAGACACGATGAAGAACATTCCCACAAAATTTCATCAAAAAATTCTATTGGGAAGCGTGCCAAATGGATCAATTCGTACGGACAGTGCGTGAGTGAGTTCGCATGGGAAAGGGACTCTACATATATATATATATATATATTTATAGTGAGGGGATTGACAGGGGGCGGGGTGTTGGGTTTGGGCGTAATAATCTGTGTGTAATTAATAGAAATTAAAAATTATGATGCACAGTCAAGGCGTGGGGCTAGTGTGAGGGAAGGGGGCGTTGGGTTTGAATGTGGGCGAATTTATTTTTTTGGAATGAAATTGAAAAACTCTATTTCTCCTTCAGAATTTTTTCAATTGTAATTTATTATATTTGGATGTCTTGTATGTAAAATAGTAAAAATAAATTATAAGATCACTTCTTTTAAGTTGGAATTTGGAGAATGACTCCTTATAATGCAAAATATTAAGTCGTAATTTTTAAAAGGCAAAATATAACAAATTTACTTGATGTAAATTCTTTGCTAATTTACCAAACAATGAACATCTACTTTTCTGAATTCTAAATTTCGACTTTTGTTTAAATCCTAAATTTGTTTTTCATCCAAACACATGATTAGTATCGATGGTTTTAGTACCAAACTCCATTTTATTTGAATGGTTTTAATAAAGGACATGACTTTTAAATCATTAATATAAAAATCCATTATTTTTAGTAAAGGACATAGTTTAGCTTCAAGGAAAGATGATTAATATTTTTTTTTTTTTTGATTTTAGATATAATATATATATATATATATATATATAATTTTTTTACCCTTCGTCAAGCTATTTATTTATGTATGCCAATTTTTTAGCGCGCTTGTTTCTCCACTTTAATTATTAATGGCTGTATTAATTAATATTAAATTTTCTCCCTAATTTATGAGATATATTATTTTATTACGTTGTTTTGAAAAAAATTGATATTTGAATTAGCGTAATAAATTTGATACTAGTTAAGACTCTATTAGTTCCTTTCAAAGGAATTACCTTATAATTTAAACACTATACATTAACATATGTTAATTTTTTCAAAGCATGGAGCTTATCACATATTTGAGGCAGAATTTTAAAGTTATGGAGATGGATAATACTGCGAGATTTTACAAATGGTTTTTTGAGGTTGCTAGTTAGTTGTATTACAGTTTATTATATAGTAATTATTATGTCATCATTTCTTATAGAGAGAGCGCTCCTAACATGGATGCATTTGGATTTCCAGAATTCCAGGGACGATAAAGGGGTGTTCGGCTTCAGCAGCTTATGTACGGTGTTTTTGCTTTGGATAATCCACAACATGAACATTTCAATATGGGTAAATTCAAACAATATTAGTAGTTGTTCTTACTATTTATTTTTCACTCTCTTGACAATATTAAGGGCAATTCTTTTAAAGAGGATTTAGCTCCCTCTTCATTATCATGCGATCCAATTTCGTCCAATAGAATTTAATTCAAGAGTTAAACGGATAAAAATTTTCATGTAACTTGATGGAGATGATTTTTATTACACTTTCTTGATAAAATTTTGTGGAAGTGATCTTACTTCCACCAATTTTCATGAAAAAATTCATTTGTTTAACACACGAACTAGGTCCCATTAGATAAACTTGAATCGAAAGAATAATAAAGAGGAGCCAAGTTAAATGAGGACCATAATAAGTGAGCAACTAAATTAACAAGGTATGTGCTTCTTTCCTTTTCCGGGTATTATATTAAGAATTTTTTACGTCCGTACGTAGGCGACAACTTGTTAGCACAATTTTAATGTTGCATGTCCTATATAGGAGTTTAAAGTTACATGAATATTACATTGATTGAGTGTGCTATTAGTAACTAAGATAACACAAATTAATTAGATCCAAACTCATATTACTTACTAATTAATTATGGGAACGGATTAAACTATACTTTACCTCAAAACTCAATAGAAGTTCTATAAAATAATTATTACTTATTATCACGAGTATGAAATAAAGTAGGTTTCAGTTAGCACTAAATTTAATTTCATTTGTCTTAATCATGTCATATGTGAAAGTCTTTCCAAGTTTTCTAATTATCTTAAAATAGGATTAATCATCTCACTTCTCTTTCTTATTTGCACCACATGTTTGCAAATGTTACCCAACATTTGCAAACATCAAACTGCATCAACTATGAGAGAAAAATGTAAGATTTCCCTTTCTTTTTTTTTTTTTTCTATTTTTTTTTAAAATGTTTAATGAATTATGAATTTATGTTAATATGTCTAGTTGTCTGATGAAATATTAAGTTACGTAACTTAATATTTCTTATATGCACGTATACAAGACTTAATATGCCTATATTTAATTTAAATTTTAAAACGTTTAAAGATTATTATTTTTTGCATGTTAATTGTTCACACATATAGGCATTTTCACGTATAAAGTTATTTATGTCTTATTTGTAATAAGAAGGGGATCTTTTGCATCATCATCATCAACGTGAAACTTAATATGCTTGATATAGTCTCCATGTTATATTATATCTATATTCAAACAGATAACAATGTCTGAAAATTTCATTTATAGTGTACACTTAATTTTGTCGATTAAGTTTAGTAATATCTAATAATTCCATTTTGCAATTTAATTTTTTTTTTTTTGAATTGATTTGGTCTAAAGTTTTGAATTTGATTTTAGATTATCTTATATATATATATTATCTAAATTTTAGGAGATTTATGTAGTGTTTGAATTTAATTCACATAATTTTTTTTGAATGAATTTGACTTTTAAGTTTTGAATTTGAAACTAAGTTATGTTACGGATATTGTCTAGATTTTAGGTATTTGAATTAGTGTCAAAATTAACTTTGGGTGAAGGGTATTTTCAAAAATTTTGGTATTAATTTATAGATTTTTAATTTATTTATTGCAATTTTTTTATAATTGTCCTTATGACTAAATAATTTTTTTTAAACATATCCGGGAATCCTACTACAACTCTAAAACTTTAACGTTTTGGTCTAACTAAACAATGAAATTCTAAAACCAAACTTAATTCCCCCTCCCCCCCCTTCGTTCTAGTTACAAAACGGGGTAAAACCCAAAACAAAACAAATTAAATAAACTCTTTTAGACTAGATTACAAAAAATTAAGAAAAAGAAAAAAATTTAGCATCGCAATACGAACTAAGAGTATAATAAAGTCATTCCAATCTCAAAAGAAACAAAAGCGTCAAGGCATGCATATTCAACCTGAGCATAAGATAGACGCTTAGCATCCCACTTGCTCAAGGTAATATGTTTCGGTTTGTCCATCACCTTCCCAAGTACCGCTGATGCCATTCTCTTCAAACCCATCTTTTCAAACTCCTTATTATTGTACACTGAAGCAGCCAGGGGTTGAAGATCCTTGACACACCCGCCCACTGACAACTTGCGATGATCTGACAGCTTCTGCACATCCTGTCCTATCCCAACACCAACAAACGTGAAATTTGTGTTGTTAAGAAAAGCATAAAGCGAGGCAGGAATTTCTTGTGCGTGATGTAATTGGAATATGAGACAGCGGCGTCCCACGCAGAGCTGGAGAATCGCAATGGACTTGTTTGCATTTAAGCGCCACTCTGTATCAATACCGATAACCAGTTTGTGGAGTTTTCGACGATGTATACGAGTAATTTCGTTGATCCATCGATCAACAACAGTGGCACTGCACGTTACAACGGCTTGGATATTATCATTGTAGTATGTGATATCGTACACTGCGGTTGATCGGGAATTTGCTGGATGGTATTTGAGGTACTTTATCATTGTGGAAGACATTGCAAAAAAATTAAAGGATGATCGAGAGTGCACAGTTGAGACAAAAGGATGATCGAAAGTGCTGAATTGGTGATTATGGGAGATTACATATATAGTAATGTATTTATACTTGAGTTAAACAAAGCATTGCCTTATGTGCAATCTTGATAGAAAAAGGAAAATTAATCCTTTTGCAATTAGGATTGGTCTTAATTTGCTTTCACAAGAAAGTTTTTTGTACTTGAGTTAAACAAAGCCTTGCCTTATGTCCAGTCTTGATAGTAAACTCTTTTGCAATTAGGAGTGGGCTTAATTAGCTTTCCGTTAATTGCAGGACAAGTAAGCAATTAGGAGTGGCCTTAATTAGCTTTCCGTTAATTGCAGGACAAGTAATTAAAAAAGAATTTTTTTTCCAAGTCAAACTTATATACTATGATAATAGTCAAATTAAACTTTTAGTATTTTATTTCTTGGTAAAGTAAAACTATAAGTGCAAGGGAAGGGAGGCTGAAGTTGTTTCAGGCGTCGTGGTCGACGGTGCAAGGACAGTCGGCTGGGAGGGCGGCGGTGGAGTTGCAGCAGAGGACTGCTTTGAACGACGGTGGTATGTATGAAGCAGAGGAGGTCGAATGGGAGCAGAAATGTTGAATGGGGTAACAGTGGAGGTGGGTGGGGTACGTAGATGTCGGGTCATGCAGGTGATCTGGATCAAATGAAAGGTCTAGAGTTAAGGGCAAAGGAGAATTTGAGGTGGTTGGGCCTGAGGAGGGGAAAATGATGGTGGGCTTGGTGGCATATGGGCAAATGTCTCCAACAAACTTAACATCTCTACTGGAATTTTATTTTTTTAGTAGATAAATTGAAGAGTTTATAACCTTTTTGCCTGATGGGATGGCACGAGTGTCAAATTTATGTGTGGGGTGAACATTAGTCGCATAAGCTAAACATTCGAAAGTACGAAGGTGAGAATATGAGGGTGGTTTTGAATAAAGCTGTTCATACGGGGTTTTAAAAGCTAGAAGTGGTGAAAGTAAGCAATTAATAATGTGAACGGCAGTGAGCACACATTCGCCCCAAAATTGATTAGGGAGATTAGCATGGAATTTTAAAGCTCGCGCTAATTGCAAAATATGTTGATGTTTGCATTCTACAACACCATTTTGTTGGGGTGTGTAGACACAAGAGTGTTGAAAATTAACGCCATTGTCATTAAAAAAGAAAGAAGCGAGAGAAATTCGATTCCATTATCACTTCGGAAAGTTTTAATGCGAGAGTCAAATTGTGTGAAAGCATAGTTAAAAAAATGTTTTAAAAGTGGTTGTGCTTCACTTTTGTGGTGCATTAAAAATATCCATGTAAAATGCGTATAGTCATCGACAATAGTAAGAAAGTAATGAGAACATGTGAGAGAAGAATGGCAGTAGGGACCCCAAATATTGCAATGAATTATTTCAAATGGTTGAATAGTGGAAATTTTACTAGAAGAAAAAGGAAAGCGACTTTGTTTGGCTAAAGGACACATAGGACAAACATTATGTGAGTGAACCGGAAAATGTGAAAAATTCCTAGCAATAAATCATAAACAAGAGGGTGAGGTATGGTCGAGGCGGCGATGCCAAAAAGTAGTGGATGTGGTGAGATTGCACGTTGGTCAGTGTGGAAGTGAGGAATGGTTAATTGGTGATGGTCTTGTTGCTATCGCCATTAAATAATACAATCCGTCGCATTATTTACCCAAACTAGTCGTCTTACTCGTTGCAAGATCTTGTAAAACACACCAATGAGGATAAAACGCCACTGAACAATTTAAATTATATGTTAAACGATTGAAGGAAATTAAATTAACTTTGAAAGTAAGAACGGATAACACATCATGGAGATAATAATATGAATTTAAAGGGAATGATCTAACTACAATTTTGGCTCTTTCGCCACTAGGTAATGAAACAGACGGTAATGAAAGATTTTTATTTTTATGAAATAGAGTGGAGGATGAGGTAATATGATTGGTCGCTCCGCTGTCAATAATCCAATTGCAAGGTGCGACATTAGACAAACCTGATACCAGATTGGCCTTAAGACTAGAAACCTCGTGTTGGTGGTCAAGAAGTGAAAGAAGCCGTTGAAGTTGGTCTTCAGAAATGAAAACGGATGGTCCAGAAGAAGTAATATTATTAATAGCTTGAGGATTAAGATTATTTGCTCTTAGGCCAGAATTAGTGACTGCTTTAGTGTGGCCCACTGGATAACCATGTAACTCATAACAAGTTTGGACCCAATGACCCATCTGATCACAATGGGTACAATGAGGCCGCCTTCTTGCTGAATTATTACGGTGTGTACCTGTACGGTCAAATCGTCGATCATTTGAGCGGGTACTTGGACTATCGAAATTAACAGGGCGGTCGGAACCAGCAGAGAAACGCAACGACTTGCGGTCACGTGGAGGCGAGAAATCGCGCTGGGTGGCAGAGTGACGACTAGTGGTGGTCCGGACTGCCATGGCAGCTGTATTAGTGGATTCGACGATAGGTTAAGAACCAAGGAGTCGCTGTTTTTCTTCTTGTATAATTGAGGCAAAGGCTTGTCAAATGGTCGGGAGAGGACTCATGAGCAGAAGTTGTCCTCGGATGGCTTGAAAAGTCTCATCTAAACCCATCAGAAATTGCATTAATTTTTGTTGGTTAGTTTGGGTACCTGGAATTTGATTGAGAGCAACGAATTCGTCCTAAAGGCCCTTTAACTTTGTGTAACAAGCAGAGACAAAAAGTTGGTCCTATCGGAAAGAGGCGATGTCCTATTGAATTTCGAAGATGCGAGGGCCATTTTTTTATGAATACCGTTCTTGAAGGTCTTCCCATACCTCATGAACAGTGGGATAATAAATAACGATGTCCACAATTTCTGGATCGATCATGTTGAGGATCCAAGAGTGGACCATGTGGTTACAGCGAGACCAATTTCTGTGGCCATCCGGGTTCGTTGCTTGGGCAGGGGCGGTGATGGAGCCATTAACAAAACCGAGTTTGTTTTTAGAATTCAAAGCGAAAGTCATAGCCTTCTCTAGCCGGAATAGTTATCGCCGTTTGGGTTTTTGAAACAAGAACCAAACCAGAATTATCAGAATTATAGAGGAAGTAAGGATCCGGAGAATCTGCCATGGACGGATTAATTGTCATGATGCTAAGAAAAAAAAAAGAGGTGCTACACAAGAAGATAAAGTGTAGTCGAGAAAGAGAAAGATGATCGGGATCTTAGAAACCTTCGCTCTGATACCATGTAAAAGAGAAGAAGATGAAATTGAGAAACTGAATGTATATTTTCATTGAACTACAAGAGAGGCATATATACAATGTTTACAATCTAAAAACAGCTAACTAACAAAGAGCTAAAAATAGATTGATGCTAAAAATAGCTATGAACTAAAAATATACAGGTGGTTACAAATTCTTGTAACCAAGTCTATTATTAGCCGAAGACTTTTTCTCAACAGTAAACTCTTTTGCAATTAGGAGTGGCCTTTATTAGCTTTCCGTTAATTGCACGGCAAGTAAGAAAGGTTTTTTTTTTTCAAGCCAAACTTATATACTATGATAATAGTCAAATTATACTTTTAATATTTTATGTCTTGGTAAAGTAAACCTATAAGTGCAAATTCTATTAAAAAGTTAATTACAAGTAACAGAGATGTGTACTGTGTACACCTAGTTGGGCAGAACAAGTGGTAAAACGTCTTAGTTATAATTGAGAGATCCCAAGTTCAATTCCGACAATCTACCCTGATCCACCAACGAGTTAAATGGCACCCACCCACAATCCTTACAATCCTTCGCCAACCCCAATCCCCCACCAGACTGCTTCTACCTCTTTTTACTATGAAAGACACGATTGGTTGATGTATTCAATTTAAGGAGAGATTTTACCGTGATCAATCACAGGTTGTTTTTTTTAATGTCAACGTTAATGTTCTAGCAATTTTGTTATTAAAAAGAAAATTACAGAGTTAAATAGGCATTTTAAAGCTGAAGTTCTGGATCAAAATCGGTTCGCCACCGTCATTGGTTTCTTCAATGTTTTAATTCAGTTCCTTTTAACAGTTTTGTCTTTGTATTTGAATTTACAGAAAACCAAATTATGCAACGTCACAAATTATGTTGTTACTTCAAGAAAAGTAGAAAACAATTAAAGGTCAATTTTCTTCCTCAATTTTCCATATTTTGTCTGTACTCAAGCTGCGTGATAAGCAATGTCACAAATATTGGACCAGACCAAGGAACTGTACAAGCACTCATCAATGCAATTGAGATAGCTGGGGAGAGGCTCCGATCCGGCGGGGGCTTCGATCTGCTGGTGCTGTTGCAGAGGGCCGGGTCAAGGTGAGGCTAAGCCAAGTGCTGTTGAAGACCAAGCTAGGAGCCGCGTCCGGTTGTTTTAGAACTTTATCTTTGCGTTACAATATAATGATTAATCTTTTTGGATTGAATTTGAACCTTTTTTTCTTTACTTCAAAATTAATACCAATCGCTATAAGCTCTTTATATTAAGATCACCCAAAAAACAAAACTATTAAAAAAAAAAAAAGAAAAAAAAAGAAGAAGAAAAGAAAAAACAAAACACAAAATTACCCCTGTTAGTGTATAAAAAAGTCATTTGAGTAGAATAATTCTCCAATTTCAAAGGAAACAAAAGCATCAAGGCATGCATATTCAACCTGAGCCAAAGATAGACTCACATCATCCCATCTGCTTAATGTAATATCTCTCGGCTTCTCCATCTCCATATTCAACACCATCTTCGCCAGTCCCTTCAAACCCATGCATTTAATTTCATTATCTTCATATATCAAAGCGGCCTCGTGTCTAAGATCCATAATACGGCCACCCACGTGCAACTCTCGATATTCAGACAACTTTTGCACATCTTGTTTGATCCCGACGCCAACAAACGTGAAGTTTGTGTTGTTGAGGAACGCATAAAGCGAGGCGGGGATTTCGTCCGCGTGAAGCAATTGGAATATGAGACAGTTATGGCCGACACATAGCTGGAGGATGGCAATGGATTTGGTCGCATTTAGGCACCACTCGGTGTCAATGCCGATGACTAGCTTGTCGAGTTGCTCGCGATGGTTGATCATGATATCGTTGATCCACCGGTCAACGTCTGTGCCCCTTCTCGTTACAGTAGTTAAGATGTGATCATGGTAGGATATCACATCGTATACAGCGGTCAGCTGTTCTATCATTTTGAAAGAAATAAAAAACAGTTGGTAATATTGAGTACAAAATTGGTGGCTTGAGAGAACTAATGCAGTATTGTATTTGTACCTAATTTAAAAGCTTGCCTTTTGTGGAGTTCTAACAGGAAGAGAATTCTAACTATTTTGAAGTTGTACTAGGATGGGCACTAATTTAAATTTATTTTTGGACAATGCTAGCACGATATATATGACACTTTCAAACCACAGTTACAAAATTATACTTCTAATAAATCACCGCCACGTCTTGACCTTCATGTTACAAAGATAAAGTCATCCAGTTACAAGACTGTCCAAAAATATAAAATATCCAACTAAAACTTACCAATTTGTGGACTAGTTAATATTACTGCGGTCACATTTCGAAAATAGAGTACGCCAAAGAAAACGACAATAGAGAATTTATTTTCTTAGTTTTTTTTTTCCTGTTTGCATTTTGGGCTTGTAAATACTCCATCTGAAAGTTTGTTTTTTTTAATTTTTTTGAGGTATGATTCGGGGTGTGTGTTATAGATATTTATCTTTTGTTGTAAGGGTCAGTCTATGTGTTTACGACCTCTATAAATTTTCTTGTTGTGATGACCAATTTGTCTTGTTCTTACGTTCTTATATATTTTCAGAACGAAAAAACAATCGAGAGTATTGGTTCAAATCTCAAATATTGAACGTCAAAAATACGTGCGATTTTAGAATACCCCAGCAGCCAACCAAATCTTCCAAAACCAACCCCTTGGCAAAGCAAAATCTATATTAATACAGAAAGCAAATTCCCCTCCCTACTTTTAGGGTAGTTATGAGACTAAATTAATTATGTATTTCCACTTTTGTCCGTGCTTTGATTACTTTTATTAAATATTAAAAAATGCAAATTGTGTGGTTTACTTGTATGGAATCTGGCAAAAATCTTTTTAAGCGATCTTCTGGTAAAATTTTCTCAAGACTATATTCTGGTAAAATGGCACGATAAAATATAGATTGGCCTCAAAAACACATGCTCACTCACAGGGGCGTAGCCACAGTGTGGCGAGGGGGTGTGGGCGCATCCCCGACAATTTCAACAAATTTTTTTTTAAAAATAAAATAAAAAATAGGGACTTGCCCTAGAGAGAAGTAGCCACAACACTCACAACACACACATTCGTCTCTCTCTCATCTCTTTCTCTCTCTAGAAAATATTGAAGAACTCAAGTTCTTTTTAGGCTTATTTGTATTTTAATTTAGAGATTTGTGTAGAATTTATATTGAAAATCGTTCATCTTCCTTAAGAGAGTGATTTGGGCACTTTTTATTGAGTTATCCTTGTTGTGTTTAATTCGAAATTTGGGGTTTGTTTCGAGGTATTGGATAATTGAATTTCACTCAAGATTTGAAGGTGTTGTATATGTTTGACCCAAATCTGTTGTATGTTCGAATCTGCTATGTTGCGCGATTTTTTGGATCTGCTGTGTGCGTATCTCGGTTGTGCCGTGTACCTATTTCGGATCTGATTTGCTGTGTGTATTTGGAGCTATTCTTTGGAAGCTTTTTGAGCCTATTTTTCTTGAATCTGTATGGCTGTGTTCTTTGTAAATCGGGTATTATTTTTTTAATTCTGTTCTTGATTATTTTTATAGTCGAGATCTATTTTGTAATATTGAATACATTCTAAATCTGTTCCTGTTGTTAATATTAAATCTATTTTGAGATCTGAAAGCTTAATGCATTGTATGTCCGATTTTGGTATTATTTGAATCTGAAAATCTGTGGTAATGTTATGTTATAAATATGTTTTAGCTATTGATCATTACTGCTGCAAAGATCTGTTTTATATGGCTGCGAAAATGTGCTGAATCATTTTTTGATTTTTGCTGTTATTGCTACTGCTATTCTAATTTGTTTTGAATCTGTTATTGCTACTGCTATTCTGAGTATCTACCTTAGCACGTGGGTGTCACTCACGGAACGAACTAATATGTGTATGAACTTTATCACCAAATGAAGCCAAACTGATAGTAGAGAAGGAGAGAATTCGAGTTGAGATGAGAGTATTGTGTTGTATATAATGCGGTCCCAAAGCCTTCAATTTATACAAGGGGGAGGAGCCTTTGTATTAATTCATGCATTAATCAAAAAATGTTTTTTAGTGTTAATTACAATAATTAAACAAAACCATTTTTTTAAGATTTAATACAAACGTTTTTGAATTTTAAATCTCTCATTAAGAGAAATTTAAATAATAAGAAAAATAAACTAGCTCTAGGTGCAAAACTTGACCCCGCGCGGCTGGTCATTTTTGAAGCGACATTCATGTCCGCAGGTGCGGGCGCACACAAGCCAAGCTTATGTCAGGCCAAATTCGGTCCGTGATTTGCACCCCCCTGCGCCTAGGTGCGCAAGAGAGAGCCTTATTTTTCTTAGAAGCTTATAAGTTAGTGAAAGGTTTTCCTTTATAAACTCATAATTTTTTTCCCAAAATTCCAATGTGAGACTTAACCTTTTCCATTTCATTTTCCATCTCAAATAGCTCACTTTGAATGATAATTTCTCATTCACCCTATATCCGTTTTGAGCATACAAATATACAATCTCGATGTACTCTCGGAGAAGAACATGAATTTATTAATTTCTTTTACAATCGAGTGTAAAATCCTGTTTAAAATTATCCTCAAAATGGCTCAAAAATGACTTCAATGTCAATTTTTTTCCAACAAGATGTACTTGAATCCATCGATAACGAAGTTGTTATTCAAATTGTGCACCCTCGGCTTCAAATTTCTGGCTATGCCATTGCTCATTCATTCATATACAATAAAGCTTACACACATATGTTGACAATTCATATCCCCACAAGCTAACCCCGATTATTCCATAAGAGACTCTGAAAACAAAAGCTAGGCCTCTAATGGTGTTGGCAACACTTCCTCCAGCTAGCTATTATCTTTTTTGGAGAGGTATCTTAAGGAAAAGAATGCATATGAGTATTAACCTCGATCATTCAATATATATATGCTTTAGCTCTTGAAATGCAACCTAGCTACAAACAGACAAATGCATTCTTACATTACCTAGCTACAACTAGCGAAGAACTTAAAGATTTTCCTCTACAAATGTACGTACGCGATCACGATTGATGGAGATCAATCTTCAAAAGAATAAAGAAAATGAAATTAGAAAATATAAAAGGTAACATCGATCTCTATACCATTTGGTTCACACAACAGCCCTGGCTGCTGCACCGGCCTGTCACCAACACCCCAACATTTTTTGGAGGTCTTTTTGACGTACTTGTGGAATAGCTAGTACGTGGCGGCAATTTCTTTGGGACGTGTTATATATGCCGTGGAAAGTAAGGTGTATTTACGGAACTCGTAATGCATGTCATCATAATACATATCGATCTGCCGAATATATATTTACCAGAACTAGCTAGCTAGATTTA
This sequence comes from Lonicera japonica, assembly GCA_021464415.1. Classification (NCBI taxonomy): domain Eukaryota; kingdom Viridiplantae; phylum Streptophyta; class Magnoliopsida; order Dipsacales; family Caprifoliaceae; genus Lonicera; species Lonicera japonica. The sequence continues at coordinate 66,369,990 of CM038466.1, read as the reverse complement.
ATTAATTTCTCTTTGAGATGTACACTTAATTGGTCAGGGTACTCTCATATATCACTAAAACTTTCTAATTATATGTTGCATGTGCCTGCTGTTAGAAATTGTCATTTTGCACCATTTTGAGAGCAATTTTATTTAAAACCAATTGGGCGGTTTTGAAAAGTTATTACGGATTTATGTTATCTTCCGTGAGTACATTAAGATCGTATTTTTATTTTCTCAAAATGGATAATGGGTGAATGAGAAATTGTTACCCAAAGTAAGCTACTTGAGATGGAAAATGAAATGAAACGTGGTTAGTCCCACATTGAAATTTTGTGGGGAAAGTTATGAGTTTATAAAGGATCACATTTATTTAGCTCATAAGCTTCTAAGAAAAATAAGGCTCTCTCTTGCGCACCCAGGCACAGGGGGTGCAAATCTCGGATCAATTTTGGCTTGACACAGGCTTGGCTTGTGTGCGTCCGCACCTGCGGACACGAATGTCGCTTTTTGCACACGTTGGTTTTTTTTCTCCATTTTCATTCAATTTTTGAACTGTTGTAACAATCAAATTAATTCAGAAAACGTCTGAATTATGGCTCATTATTAACCAAAATAGATTTTTGGTTTAATTGGCAAATTTAATACCGCATTCCCTCACTTTTGTATAAATTAGTCTCTCTTCTCTTTGCTCAACAAACAATTCAAGATACTGTTCACAAACAAACACACTTACAAAAGTTATTATCCTCCTATCTGGTGATATTGTTAATATACTTGCTCAATTCGTTGTGAGTAACACCAGTGTGTTTAAGATAGATACTCTAACTCGTTTTACCCTAGGAAACAGATGCCGTAAGCAACTTCTAAGCACCTCCGGCGAGGCGGCGTAACTGTTTTAAAGGAATTTTATGGTACACAAGACTCGGGAATATTTTTCTTTTTCCGTATTTTATTCTGTTTATGCGCGGCATTTTCTAACACTTGCATGTACTTAATTTGTTATATATATGTAAATTTCTTTATATATACTCATTTTATGGTTGTTCGATTTTAATATCTTGTAACTTTATCTACCTAAAAAAAAGAAAGAAAAAGTGGGCGACGAATCGAGAGGGAGAGGGTAAGTGGCAGCAAATAACATCAAATTCTACTTCTTTATTGGATTACAATAATCGTCAATCTTCCTCAAAACCTTGAAATTTAAGAAGACTCCATTTGGAACAAACTGAATAACTATCAGCAAATCAACAAACTGATCTCTGAATGTCTATTGCTATACAAAACTTTGAAAACCTTGTTTAATTTTATTTGGCTATGAATACTGAATCGATAACATTTTACAATTTTATTCTTATTATTATAATATATATCAATAACTAATGCATAAAAAAAGGGGCATTGGAATAAAATTTCACATAAGTTAAATTAATTATTTATGCACAAGACTTGCTTCTTAACCAAGGACAAGCCACCTTAAAGCTAGCCCCCACTCAATTTTTTTTGTAGTGTTAAATTTAAATAAAGGGTATGATTATTAACACTTGAAGTGAGTTCTTTGCATTTCAAGACTTCTAATGGATTTTGGAGCGCTAAAGGAATTTTTTTATAACCCCAATAGTCATACCATATATTAAATTAACATTTGGTGGTTTTTATGCGATTTTTTTTTTCATTTTTCTTCTCTTTTTCATGTATAATTCTCCCATTGATCACCCAAAGATTTGGATTCTATGGAAAAATCGAAAAAGTTGTAGAACAACTAACCAAATCACATATCTTATTTTTTAACTTCTCATAAATTTAGTAGTATTTTCAATTATTTTTCAACTTTTTTTATTCAAACGCACCTGTTGGTTCTTGAAGTTTTCTTGTGACTTGCTATCACATGGAAATGCATATATAAACTCTTATTGAAGAGAGTTTTACCATTTTGCATTTTCATTATAGAAATTTTTATCGGTAGAAATGACAATTAATTAGAGATGACCTTAGTTCTCTCCATTTTTCAATGTTTTATCACCCCCCCCCTCACAATATTTTCTGGTTTCGTCCTTGCTCTTAACGTTGAATGCAAAATTTTGATCCAATTCAACATTGGAAATAAGGAAACAAACACTATTTCTACCTTATTAATTCAATACAAAACTGAGTTCAAGTACCGGTCTGAATTTAGCTTTATATACAACAAATTCATTTCCTTCTAGTAAAATAAAATAAAATAGTTCATTGAAAGTCATGAACACAAATTGATTCCTCAATATTCTGGGCCTCATGGTTATTCACAGAATGTCAGAAGCAGATGATTAATGAACTTCAATCACATGCATATGATCACTAATCCCTGAATTACAAAGAAAGGAAATTAAAAGAAACTAGCATAATCTTAAGAGCTTTTAAGATTCGGTCCTTAAGATGAAAGTGTTAAATCATACAATCCACAAGTTCTTTTTTCTTTTTCTTTTTTAAGATGAAAGTGTTAAATCATACAATCCACGAGTTCTTTTTTCTTTTTCTTTTTTTAAAGATACAGTATATGAGTATGATAGCATATATGACAATTTCATATACTATCTCTTACTGCGTTGGCCCCCGACGAGGACTCAATATCATAGTATGTCTCAGTATGACAGCATATATGACAATTTCATAGTATCTGTCTCAGTGTGATAGCATATATGTCTTAAGTTAATTATACAATATTTAAGTTTTCCATACAACAAATACATTTCTTTCTAGTGAAAAGAAAAAAAAAACAGTTGATCGAAAGTTATGAACACAAAATGAACTTTTAATACATGTACGTATGACCACCAGCTATTAATGATGCATTACAAAGAATAGAAAGCAAAGTAGCATAATCTTAAAAACAAGAGTAAAGAGTACTGGGATCCAGCATTAGAGGAGCTGCTAGCTGCAGTGTTACACACTCCAATTCAGCTCCCATGCATTGTACTCTCTCTCTCTCTCTGTCTCTCGCTCTCTTATGTGGGCTAAATTATAATTAGTCCTCGAGTAATGATAAAGTACCAAATAAAATGATCAAATTATTAGATTAAAAAATGTATTAGATTAGACATTTATCAATACATTTTTAACACTTTATTTGCTCTAATAAATTAGTCATGTAATTTGACATCTCAAATTTCTTGTAATAAATTTGCATGACCACCCAAATTTAAGTTTTACTAGTTTAATCGTCTTTGATTAATAGTATGGCTTATCATATTTTACACAACTCGCTAACTTAATATAAAATTAGAGGGATAGAGTTAAGTATAAACAAGGTTTGGGTTAAACTCGAATCAAATACGACTAACCATTTTAATAAACAAGTCGTGGTCAAATTAGTAAATTTGATACTACTAATCTGATATTGACCCGCAATCCACATCTTTCGTCGTTTAGGCATAGTTAAACAGGTTATGCATAACCCATTTATATTATACATATTAGTTTAAATTATCTATTTATTAACACAGGACTTATTAAACAAATTAATTATGTCATATTATACATATCAATTAGTTTAAATTATCTATTTATTACCACAATATTTATTAAACAAATTAATTATGTCATGCCATCTAAGGTATAAATTAAATGAGTCAAGTATGATTTATTATAAATAATTCAATTGCGTTTAGGTTGGCAGTCAAGCTAACAAATTTAAAAGTGATTGCATCCCTAATTGTCATGTATAAAATAACATGTAAATGGTAATGATATTGTCCATCCACATTTTTTGTTATTAACATTCTCCACTAAAGCAAACTCATTTTTTATATTGCCATTCCAAGAATCTATCACAAACGTCCTGTAGGATTAAAACAAGTTAATCTTTTACACTAATAGGTAAAACAAGTTAATCTTTTACTCAATGGTTAAAAGAAGTTAGTCTCTTACTTTCAGCCATCAGAGTGCCATCACCAGCTCTGCTTTCTTTTCTCTGGTCATCTCTCTCGGTCTCCATCTCTTCGATTTGCTCTCCAGTCTCTGGTCACGACCTCAATTTAATGATGTAATTCGAGTGCGTAGTTGTCCTTCTCGGCCCATGTCCGAGCACAACCTCCATTTTTTTCGTGAGCCAAAGCCACCCCACGACCCACATGCACGGGGAGTGGGGTTGAACCGTTGAACTGCCACTCTTCCTACATTGGCCGAATGAGCACCCGACAGAACCAATAATATGTTATATTTTTTGATGGTTTGAATGTATTTGAAATTGGGGGTTTTTTGACCGAAGAACTTAGCCGTTTGAAAATCGAATTACAGAATACCAAAAAAGGAATGTATTTGAAATTGAACAAAGAATAATTAAATTGTTATTTCTTGCATACAACAAAGACGGTGAAGATAATAAAAACAGAGGAGAAAGAAAGGTGAAGATAATAAGAACAGATGATTACACATATTAGTTTGGGGGCAGAATTGTGAAGAAGAAAGTGACTCGGGTTGGGCCCGGGTCACCAACTAGCCCGTTGGTTCGCGCACATAATAATAATAATATTATCTTCAACTTAAACATCTTTAAGCTACAAGTGTAGGATTTTCATCTTAAAGGGGGAATCAACAATTTTAACCCTAAAGTGTGGGATAGTTGTAACTTAAACCTTGATGTTTCAATTTTGGTAATTTAAACCTTCCATCCACAACCGTTTGAAATGGAGTAACGGCGTCTGATGTGGCGCCTACGCAGCATGCTGACGTGGTGTCTGCGTGGAATGTAAATTAAGGAGAATCGACAATTTTAACCCTAAAGTTTGGGATAGTTGCAACTTAAACCTCGATGTTTCAATTTTGGCAATTTAAACCTCGATGTACATTAATTGTTGCAATCCCCATCTTCAATTTTGTCTATGAGAAATGTGAGAAATAATTAGGGCACATAAATCATAATTATTCTCTGATAGTTTTCTATCCGCCGTCAGCTGGAGCATCTGGCCAGATCTGACCGGATGTATCTTTCAGATCTTAAACTTCCATTCTAAAACCGGATCTCCTTTCCTTATAAATGCTTACCCGATCTTCGAATACATGGCGAATTCGAAGAAGATTCTAATTGATTTCGTTGTATTTTAACAAAATACAGGCATTGTAGATCCGATCTCGAATCTTCACTACGATAATATGTTGTTCGATCAGATTTACGTTGTTTACTCTGCTCTAGGTTCATTAGGGGATCAAAATGAAGTCGGAGCTACGCCGAAGAATGCTAAATAGTATAATAGTAATTTGATGAAATTAATGGCTCAAAAAAATTACCATTGTACTTTTTAGCATTCTCCGGTCAGATTTGGCCAGATGCTCTGGCCGACAGTAGATAGAAAACTATTAGAGAATAATTATGATTTTTGTGCCTTAATTATTTCTCACATTCCACGTAGGCAAAATTGAAGGTGGAGATTGTAACAATTAATATACATCGAGGTTTAAATTGCCAAAATTGAAACATCAAGGTTTAAGTTGCAATTACCCCAATCTTTAGGGTTAAAATTGTCGATTCCCCTTAATTCACATTCCACGTCGACACCACGTCAGCATGCCACGTCAAATGCTGTTACTCCATTTCAAACAGTTGTGGATGGAAGGTGAGGATCGTAACAATTAATATACATCGAGGTTTAAATTACCAAAATTGAAACATCAAGGCTTAAATTGCAATTACCCCCAAACTTTAGGGTTAAAATTGTCGATTCCCCATCTTAAAGGGTCTCTTTACTATGCGGAGACTTTATCCCATTTATATAACCATGTTGTACAATATTTTGAGTTCCTGACCGCCAGCACTCACGTCAGACCCAAGTCACTAACCGGATTCGTTGGTTTGCGCACATAGTAATAATAATGTCCTCAACTTAAACACCTTTGAGCCATATGTGTGGGGTTTTTGTTTTAAAAGGCCCTGTTACTATGTGGAGACTTTCCCCCACTTATATACCGATGTTGAATTTTACAATTTTTTCATAGAGGATCAATGGTTTGAGCCAACCATTCTCAACACAGAAAACATATGACTTTTTGGGTTTGTTGATTCGTATAGAGTGGAGATTTTTTGGCCAAAAAATAATTGTTTTTTGGTGATGGAGGGTGGTGTCTTGGTGGTGGGCGGTGGTGGAAGGTGGAGCGGCAGTGGTGCATTTTGTATTAAGGTGCTAAGGGTAAATGATAAAAAAGATGTGAGTAATGTTAGTAATAAAAGAAAACACATAAAAGGATGTTTGTAATAGGGGTAGGGCAGGCAATATTTGACACAACACACTAACCCGATATGAACTCCACGTGGAATTAGCGGTTTTGGGTCAAACATAAATGGGTTTGTGTCAATTTCGGGTCAGATACGCTTAACCCGCAAACTAAACGGGTCATGTTCGGGTTAACCCACTAACTCGAAATTGACCCGCAATTAATACGATTATTATTTTTATTTTCTTTTGCAGCTATATATGTATATTTTTTTTATTTTGCCATATTGCTTGAACAATTATATTCTTATTTTGAGTATTGGTATAGATGATAGTTATTATGTTTTTTATGATGGATAAAATAATAATTTTTTATGTTTATGTTTAGTGATGGAACGTTATAAATTTTGACTCTAAATTATCAATATTGAATTTTGGTATTGGGTGATACTTATTATTACGTATTAAAAATTTAAAATTATTATAAAACAAGTTAGTTTTTTTACATGAGACTTAATTATCATTATAATCTTAAATGGTTAGTCGTGTCGTGTCAAGTTGCAGATTCAACACGACCTATTTATTAAACGGGTTAATCGGGTTGTGTCGTGTAACCTGTAAAATAATCAAGTCGTGTTCGAGTTAATATAAATAACACGATTAGTTAAACAGGTCGTGTTCGGGTTGACATTAATACTATAATATTTGTGTATTGACAAGATCCGAATACGACACACGAACCCGAATTGCCAACCCTAAATAGGGGATGCTAGTGACAAAAAATGGGATGGACAATATCATCACCCCACTTAAATTCAACTTTTCAATTCATTTTCACACAAAAGGTGAAATTTAAAAACATATGCTCCAATGATACATTTTTAAATATTGTGTAACAATTTGAAAAGACCAATAATATAACAAAACATATTTGTCTTGAGGATTATATTTTAAATATATAATTTTTCTTAAAATCCATATTTTGTATTACAAATTATTATAATTTAATTAAAGTTTTATAAAAAGATTGTAGAGAGAGAAAGTTGACATGACATTGTAAAAAGGCTATATATTTTACATTACACTTTTACACAAATCCCAAGTGTTCAAGTATTTAGAGCATTGCCTTGAGGTCAAGGTTGCCCGGTGGTAGGTAACTTTCACCCTTACCTTGAAGTCAAGAGTTCGACTCATGGGGTGGGAGGGGAGATTTTTTCTTTATTTGTAGGATTAAGGGAGAGACTTAGACCTCCCTTACTTTTTTTTTAAAAAAGGAAAGTATTTAGAGCATTTCCAATGGTAATGTAAAAATTGACTTGTAAATCACGTGTTCATTAATTTTTACTTGTTAATTATTAATTTAAGCAATTTATTATTATTTTTCTTGATTTTTTTTTATAAATATTCACAATGGATCTTGGTTTATATGTATTGATGAGCATATTTCAAATATATAATTTTTATTAAAATTTATGTTTTACATTCAAAATTATTATATTTTTAAATTTTATTTAAAAAATAAGAAGAGAAAACTGATGTAGCAACGCAAACTTTAATTTTAAAAAACTGTTGAAGACAATTTTTTTATAAGCTATGTAAAAGAGTGCCAGAGAAATCTTTTTTACAAAGCTATTTAAATTTTATACAAAATAAAAATATAAAAACCTATTAGAAATACTCTTAGAATCAATTTTTTTACAACTATATATTTTATACAAAATAAAAATTTACACTAGTCTCGGAAAAATTCTAAAAACCAAAACTGAAATCCACGTGGTGATTCTTTATGTGGGTGAGTCTGGATATTAAAAAAAGAGAGTTTGTATGAAAAAAAAATTTGCAAAAGAATTTGAGAATAATATTTTTTAAAATTAAGGGTCTATATTTGACCATATTCTAAAATGAGTGCAAAGTAAACTTTGCAGTAAATTTTTAAATTGCATTTTTTTATGAAATAATGCAAAATCAAGTTTGCGCTACATGTTTTTTAGCATATTATTATAAATAAATGTTTAATTAATCATACTTTAGAATAATTTTAACAAACTACATATTCAAAACCTATTTATTAATATAATGCACATAATAATCTTTTTGAAATTATGCAAAGTTAAGTTTGCACTATTTAGTTTCTAAAATATTACTATGAATTTATGTTTATTTTGCGTTATTTTAAAGTATTATGAATAAAACATATGAATACATTTGTTAAAAAATATAAACACATCATGCTAAACAAATTTGCACTAAATTTTTTTAATTGTAAGGTTAAGTTTGTATAAAATATGATTTTGTGTAAAGTTAAATTTGCATTCAACACAATTTAATTGAAAGTAAAATTTGCAATCGGTTAAAACTCTTATTTTAAAATATAATTAATAAATAAATCCTTATCTCAAAATATACTAATAATATTTGAGCCTTTATTTATAAAAATTATTATTCATTAACTTTTTTTCGAAAAATATTATGACACAACCCCGTTTAACCTTATTTTCAGGTCAGACGACATTTCAGTTAGCTTAGATATTGTGTACATTTCTTTTCTGCGTTAAAACTGTCAAAATTACAAAAAATACAGCGTGAACTGGAGCAGGCCTTTCAATCGGATCTTCGAAAATCCTAGAATTTTACGTCGTTGAGGTTAGTGTTATCTATTGCTACCACCATCAATTACTAATTTTTCTTTCTACTCCCTCCATGTGTTTCTAATTTGTCAAATTAGGGTTCTGAATTTGGGGCTTTATTACTATATATATATATTGAAATAACGAACAATTTGTTCGTTATTAATGTTATCTTATTTGACTTGCTTGAGGAGTTTTTACCAATCGATATTAAATGAATATGCCTGTTTTGCATTTATTGTTGTTATTAATCTTATCTCGTTTACCCCTTTTTTCCCTGTGATAGAATGTTTTATTCGCCAGTTGTTATTTTTGTGGATTTGAATTGTATTTTCATTTTTGGACATGATATTATGGAAAATAAGGATTTTCTCTTAATTTTTTGCCCCAAAAAAAGCTATTTGATGTTCTATTGTTCTATGGAAATTAGGATTTTGATTTAGGAATGCAGTGTTCTACGTGCTTCCTAAGAAGCCCGAAAATTAGGGTTTGTGTATGTGAAAAAAAAAAAAAGGGAAAGGTTTCCATGGCGTTTTTTGCTTTCACCAATTAAAATTTGTGCATTTAGTATAGGATATTAGTATGGCATAGCTTCGGGAATAGTGGGACAACTTGGCATAATTTCAAATTATTAATCTCAAACAACGTAACAAAAATTGTTGAACTAAATCACCATATCATCTAACATCTAAATTTAGTACTGATAACTGTAGGCTCTTTAAAATTAAATCATAAAAGATAAATATTCAAAACCAGAGCAAAATAATAATAATAAAAAAAAAAAAACTAAGGATGAATTTCAACCCTATAGTCCAGTAATGTCATCAGGATACAATAATTTCATCCCGATTTCAAAGGAAACAAAAGCATCAAGGCATGCCTACTCAACCTGATCATCAGATAGACACACAACATCCCACTTGCTTACTGTAATATCATATGGCTTCTTCATTTCCTTACCTAATACCCTCGGGGCCATTGTCTTCAAACCCATCTCTTCATATTCATCATTCTGAATTTCCAATACACCTCAGCAGCCACCCGTTGAATTTCCTTAGTACAGCCACCCACAGACAACCCTCAATATTGGGACAACTTTCCCATATTGTTATCAATACTGACAGCAACGTACGTGAAGTTTGTGTCGTTGAGGAACTTGTAAAGCGAGGCAGGGATTTCGTCTACGTGGAGCAATTGGAATATGAGACAGCGGTGGCCGACACAGAGCTGGAGGATGGCAATGGATTTGGTCTTGTTCAAGCACCACTTGGTGTCAATGCCGATGAGTAGCTTGTGGAGTCGATCTTGGTGTTTACGAATGATTTCGTTGATCCGTTGATCAACGTCTGATCAACGTCAGTGCCACTGCTTGTTACAGTGGTTAGGACGTGATCATCGTCAAATTTGACATCATACACAGCGGTTAATTGATAATTTGCGAGACACGTTATCATTGTGGAAAACAAAGAACACAAAAAACGTAATGGAGATGGAGACTGCGTTGGCGACCTGGGTGTATATTAATATACTATTTTGCATTCTTGAAATACCTACTCTAATTAGATTGTAAATCCAATATCCATGTTTGAATATAACTCAATAATTTATAAACCTATTGATGCTCAAATATAACTCCTTGCACAATTCCAATTCCAGTATAAGAGGTCTCCTTAATAAAATTAAAGAGTTATATTTCGAGATTTTATTGGATTTGAATTTTTGAACATGCGTAACATTACCACCGTCAATTTAATAGTTAGATATATTTATTTATTTTAAAAAAGAAGTAACAACAAAATTAAAATCCATATGGCAATTTATATAGGTGACTCAAAGACACCTGTGGATTTTAGAATTAGCCATTATGTACATTTCTTCTTCGCACTGAAATACTCTGTTAACTGGAGCAGCTTTCAATTGGATCTTTTGAAAATGCTAATAATTTTATGTGGTTGAGGTTGGCTATTTTATAACTTTCACCATGAATTGTTTAATTTTTCTTTCTACTGCATCCGTGTGTTTCTAATTTGTCAAATTAGCATTCCAAATTTGGGGCTTTATAACCATATACATTTGACATAATAACATATTTGTTCGCTTAATGTTAACTTATTTGACATATACGAGGAGTTTTTACCACTTGATATTAAATGAATGGGCATATTTTGCATTTGTTGTTGTTGTTGTTGTTGTTGTTGTTGTTGTTGTTTCTTATATTGTGTTCTCTATTTTGATTATGTTGTTTTGGAGAATTTAATGTTTTTCTCGTGTTTTTTGGGGAAAAGGGACTATTTGTTATGCAATTGTTCTTTGGAAATTAAAGTTATTGGTGGAGTTTTTTTTATTTAAAACTACAGTGTTCTATGTGGTACCTGAGAAGCTGGATAAATTTAGATGAGTATTCATGGTCTTAATATCAGTTAATTGTTTCGCTGGAAAAATAAATCCTGCGCCCCATTTAGATAGGCTTACCTCATTTCTTAGAAGGCTGATCTTTGGTTCTCAAAATCCTTGCTACTGTATTGTACTGGAGTGAAATGTAGTCTTTGCACCTCTAAATTGGCCTGATGTTATTTTCTCTGAGAGTGCATATAATTGGTTTTTATGGGAAAAAGAATGAATTCCTTGGAATTGTTTTCAGGGAAAATTTTACCATAGAAAACAAAACTTAGAGGGAGGTAGTTTTTCAGTTACATGGGAAGGGGAATATAGGATAAACCAAATTGTACCGTGGGAATTATGCAATCAAACACTAGTATGTATGTAAAATGTGAAATTCTAAGCATTATTATGGGAAAAAAATGTAGTCAAGCACCACACCCTGGTTGAATTTTTATTTAAACCAGAAAATATTCATGGTGATCCTTATTTTTTTTTATTTTTTTTTGTATTTTGATTTATATATATAGGTTTGTCGTATTTGGCTACAGGTGGAACAGTACTACTTATCATGGAAGGAGTTGGGGGTGATGGTGGTGCCTCCCCACTGGCGCCTCTAGCCAAGTGGAGAAATGATTTCTCAAGGGCGTTTCAGTATTATTTGGATAGGTCCACTCCCCTTCCAGTGCAGAGGTGGCTCGGGACTCTTGCTGTTGCAGCAATTTATGTCTTGAGGGTTTATTATGTTCAAGGGTTTTACATTGTCTCCTACGGTTTAGGAATCTACATTCTCAATCTTTTGATTGGGTTTCTCTCACCCAAGGTTGACCCGGAGCTTGAAGCTTTGGATGGGGCTGCACTGCCAACAAAAGAGACTGATGAGTTTAGGCCTTTCATTCGCCGACTTCCTGAGTTTAAGTTCTGGTAAAGAAGCCATTCATTTATACTAGTCCATACTTATATACCCTCACTCTACGTTTGAATTAATGTGATGCAATTATCTTACAAACACAGCCTTAAAATGGTGGATGTACAAAACTACAAATTTTACAAATCATGGCATTTGGTTTATAGGGAGTGGCGTATTACATATTCAGTTGCTTATCTATGTAGTCAGTGTTCTAAAACTCGGCGAGTCAAGCCAATTTCTCGCCTAGTACTCAGCACTCGGCAGCCAGGCGAGTTGATTTTGCCTACTCGTTAGGCTTAACTCGGACAGGGGAAAACTTGGGAATAACTTGGTAAAACTCACCGAGTTCACGCGAGCTATGAGACTTGGCGAGTATTGGAATTTTTTCTTTTAAAAAAAGGGGAAGATGAAGAAGAGGAGAAAAGAGAGGAAGAAGAAAAGGGGAAGAAGAACAGGGGAAGACGAAGAAGAAGAGAAAACTAAGCTAATATGGAAGTGGTCGGCGGCGAAGTGGTCGGTGGCGAGTTGGGGGAAGAAGAAGGAGAACGACGTCGGTAGCAACGAAGAAGAGAAAAGGGAGGAAGATGTATATATAATATAATTTTTATATATAGATAGATAGAGAAAAAGAACCCTCATATAATATAATTTTTATCTTCTCTGTTTTTTTCTTGACAAAAATCTTGAAATTAGTGGAAGATAATATAATTTTTATATATAGATAGATAGAGAAAAAGAAACCTTCTCTGTTTTGTTCTGACAAAAAAGTTGAAGGTGGTGGAAGATTGAAACATTGAAAGGCTCTCAATATTTTATTATATATTTAAAATAGTGGTGGTAAATAAAATTAAGTTAATATAGAACTTATTTATTGAGAAGCCCGTTCATTTTTTATATTGGGCTTTCTAATATTTAATAAAATATGTATAAAATATTAATATTTTTTTATTTATATGCATATTTGGTGTATGTATACATGAGTTTTTAACATATTATATTATTTAGAATATTATTTATATTAAAATATACCCTATCCGATTTTTTCCGATTAATCCCCGAGTAATTGAAAACTACCCACTCCCCACCTCGCCGATTGAGTCCCGAGTTTTAGAACACTGCATGTAGTCATATTTGTTATTGCATCGATCTGTCAAGGTTCCTGTTTTCTCTCCAGGTACAAAATTGTTCAGTCTTTCCTATTTTGTATTAAAACTTGCGCCATCATATCCTTATTGTATATGTATTTTGTATTCATATCAATAGCTAATGTTCGACTCGACACTATCAGGGATTTTGAACAGAGTATAGTTAATGCTGATTGCAAGGTATTATTAGAGCATCTCCAATGCAACCATCAATTGGGGAAAATTGAGATGCCACATAGGATAGATAGACAAAAGTTCTAAAAAGATGCTCTCTAATGCAACCATCAATAATGACCATCAAGCTTAAGAGGCAAAAATGAGAATAGACATTGTGAATGTAACCCTCTACTTTTAGAGGGTCTCTTAGACAATGTCTTAATATGCCACATCATCTTTTATGTCCACCTACTTTTATTTTTCTAGTTTTTAAATATTTTAACTTTTATTTTTTTTATAAAAATTATATTTTTGAAAAGTATGAACCAAGATCACCAAACAAGATCCATATTGCATATAAAGTTTTTAAATTTATTTTCATGAATTTCTAATATACAATCTTTTGGACAATTGCATTGGAGATGATTTTTGTAGGACTTGTCTGTAAATAAACTTTTTTGTGCCATATAGGAAAGACATGCTTACATGTCCATGATTTGAAACTCTCCAACCCATTTTTGCATTGGAGATGCTCATACATTAGTGCCCAACTTCTCATAACCCTGAGTACTCGACTACTCATTTAGTTCGAGTTTTTGTTTGTCCTTGGAATCTTAAAATGGTAAATTCACACTAGGAGTCTCTTATAATTCATGTCAAAATTTCCATTTGAAATTACCACTTTGGATACCGGGAACTAACATAAACTCAAACCAGACGAGCAGTTTGCAGTAAAATGTTAGTGGTTGCCTTAATATGTATGATTAAAACAGCTTTGTTTTCCGTCCGACGGTTCTGAATTGTTTTGTAGCCGATTTAGTCAGTGTAAGAGTTCAGCCTTGCTTTTTCCTTATTAAAATGCATTCTTATATACATGCTCTTTTCATGATCAAGTGTTCTTTCTGTAGAATCCAGTTTTTTGTGATACATGCTTTTAGGGGATGTAAAAATGTAGATGTTTTTATAACAGTGGATATAGACCAATAAGACCAATAAGATTTGGAAGATTAGTAAGGCCAATGCTAAGAAAGCAAAGCTTCATGGCCACAGAATCATGGGCATTAAAGAATGATTGATCATAGTAATAGTTGTGCGAGGATGACACAGCGTTGATTAACTTGTGATTATGAATGAAGTATCAGAACTGTTGAAGAGTTTTTAGAGCATCTCCAAGAGGCACTCAAAAACTTCAGTTCAAAATTGTCCTAAAGCGACATGTGGCACTTTGAAGAGTCATTTTGCATTATATAACTTTGTTAAGTCTTACCAGACTCTTCAAATCTTAATAGAATGTTATTTTATCCCATTTCAATGCGTGATTTTAGGATTTGAAGAGATAGAAATCAAACTCTTCAAACCTTGAAGAGTGATTTGGAATTTGAAGAGTAGGTTTCTGTTGTGGTTCTTCAAATGCTTTTCCAAGTGAAATTTGAGGAGTCACGTGGAGGTGGTATTAGCCGTGATCTAAACTTTAATAACCCTAGAGACAAGATGACGGAAAATGATACATATTAAAATTAGTTGAAACTGAGAAGAAAATTTCATTGCATCTACTAATCGAAAATGGTATTTAGGCAGTTTAATTTGAATTAGTCTTGGAAATTTGTAATGGCTTTTCTCAAGATACTGGATATGTTTTCTGACCTCTCTTGTTAAAGTTTGCTTACTTGTATATATTCTATTATTATCATGGTGCCTTATGGCTTTCAATATTGTGTCTGATAATGGGATTATAAGACATAATTACAAGAATCTATCTGCCTGCAATATAATTATCTACTAAATATGTCGCAAATAGTTTTGGTTTAAAAGTAGCCTGTTATTTAATTTTGTTATTCTGGTATATCTTTGTGATCAATTTGCTTGAAATAAAGTAAGACTTTTGTTTTGTTCAATGATTTCAGGTATGCCATAACAAAGGCTTTCTGTGTAGCCTTTCTAATGACATTCTTTTCCCTATTTGATGTTCCGGTTTTCTGGCCTATACTACTTTGCTATTGGATCGTTCTCTTTGTCCTTACGATGAAGCGCCAAATCATGCACATGATCAAATACAAATATGTCCCCCTCAACATTGGAAAGCAGGTGAGATACCTCATTTATTTTATCGTCACCAATTCTTCTCTCCCCCTCTTTTGTCTGTTTGTTCTCAATTGAAAATGTGGTGGTTGTGGTTAAGTTGGCCGCCTCCATTTTTCTTCCTCCTTGAATTGTTTTACATTGAAAAATGTTTTTTTCGGAACAAAAAATTAAGGGAGGAGGTGGTTTTTTTCCATGGAAGATAAATTAGGCTGAAATAAGTCGTACAATGCGATTGTTTCCTTTGAAAATTGAGAGACTGTTTGGATTGATAGGGCGACAGGAAATGAAATGATTTGTTAGTAGATAAATGGAAGGAAAAGGAACGAAGAAGATAAAAGGTGATGCTTGGATCATTAATAATGAAAGGAAAGGAAATGAAGAATGGAGAAAGAGAGTACTATCACATATTTATGCTAGCTTAAATGTATATCCTTTTGTATTTGGAGATGCATGTCTTCTTTATTTTAATTGACGAAGGGTTATTTACGAAATGTATAAAGTTTCATTGGAGTTGTTTTCCTATTCCTCTCCTGTCATTCTGGAAGGAAACAAAATGAGTGTAAGGCAAACGAACGCCACTAAAGGTGGAAAATATGGATTCTCATTAGAATTATTAATGAAAAAGAACGAGGGTTTAACATGCAGTAACTTTTTGGGTTGTCCATGTATTAAACAGACGTATACCGGGAAGAAGTCTAGTGGTGCAAGTAGCAGCGGCTCGTCATCAAGGGACTGAAGTTGGAGAAGCTATTCTAACAGGATTGGACAGTGTAGGAGTAACAACAGAAGCCTTTTATAGTTTCCGCCAAATATATGTTCTTGTCATTCGGGATTTATTTCAGTTTATGTTCAGATTTATAGTAGCAAATGTAATATGTATGGATAAACGTAGGAATTCTTTTTAATGTTTTTCATTTTCTACTGTATTCTATTAGGGGAACCTCATTTGGATGCTTATAAACCCAGATGTGTTTTTTCAGTTACCACTGAAGTTTTGTTGCTATGTTAATATTTGTGCAAACTATCTATTTCAATTACCCAGATGCTTGTCGAACAGTTTTGGTACTCATGGGTACGGCTTGGACACGGCTATTTTAACCCAAGTATGACATCTTAAAGTCTTAAAGATGGGAGTCTGTCTGTGCTACGGTCCGTCCCTCTGCAGATTGAACATTTAGCAATGTTTTTCGTTGACACTTCTGGAGATACATTTAGCTATATAAACAGTTGCTATAATGTCTGCGTACAAACCATCCTCACAGGAGACTTGCTGCTTAAAGGTGTATCATGAAATCGTAAATGCTTCTCCCGCTGAGTCTCCGAGGTTTTTAAAATTTGTTGTGTACGAGTGTCTGTGCTGTACCCTAAAATTGACTTCTTTTTTTTTTTTGGACAAAACTTAAAATTGACTTGTAGGAGAAAGAACGTTCATAATAACATGATTGACTGCAGAGTACAAGGCTGATGAGGTGATACCTCATTTTGTATACACTTCTTGTGTACATTTTTTTTGAGTATGGCATTATTACATCCATTTTTTTGAGTATGGCATTATTACACCTCAAGAACAAGTTATGCCAGATGGAAGTTGAGCACAAATTCGATTGGTATACCAACTTCCAACTACCAAACAGCCAAAATTACAATTGTCATTATCAACTACTCACTCTTGAGACTTTGCTAATTCAAATCAATATTCTATATACATATAATATATATATAACATCGTGTAGTGGTTTGGAAAATTTTTTTAACAACATTATGTGAAAGACTTGTGAAGAGCATGGGGCAGCCAGCTATGCTTATTAAGCTAAGTTGTTAAAGGTCTTCTCTTACTCTCAGAGCTTCCAATTTCTCTCTTCTTTTGCTAATAAAAACGCTTTGAAAAGAAACATTCAATCATCATTCTCTCCTCGTATATATTTTTCAAACAAATGAGTGGTGGCAGGACTTTTGTTGTGATACTGTTCTTCTGGGCTCTCCTCATAATCATCACTCCAAAACTTATTCAAATGTCGGCTTCTGCAAAACCCTACTTGGATTTTCACGGTAAGATATCGCAACAGTTGGGATCTTCATTTGTTATTTCCGTAAGGTTTTTCTCTTTAAATATATGCAGCCTTCATTTTAAATTAAGAGTAATACTTTTTTCGACTTTTGATATCAGAAAGTTACAATTTCAAGATTAGGTTTTTCTTTTTAATAATTCACTAACCTCCGTAGAGGGTTAGCATCCTACCATAAATAATGAAAAAAGAAGATACAAAAGGTGTTGTGTTAATATGATACACTTGTGTGTTCATCGGAACTTGTCAATCCAAGAACTGGACCAGACTTAAATCCATGGTTTGGTTTGGGTTGGGATTTTCACCAACTGTTTGCATTTGATGCCAAATGTCAAATAACTGAATAGGTCAGTAGTGGTTCAGCTGGATTGAACTACTTGATCGAATTAATACATAATCGAAATCAATTATTAATTTTCTACAGAAATACGATTTACAGGCGAGAAAAGGGAAGCGATGAAGAGCGAGAAAGGGACGGGGACATTGCCCAGAAGAGCACTGGCAGCCAAGGCACACACATCTGCACCAGCACCAGCACCAAAATCAGCATCGACATTTGATGTTTCGCTTTGAACAGCTAGTAAAACGGTGATCCTGGGCGTATTATGTTGATTTGAGTTAAAAGCTTATGATTACAGTAAATACATGTTAATAGTAGATGCAGCAAAAGGACTAATCAATCAGTTTCTACAGGGAAATAAATTGGAAAAATAGAGAAAACACCTGTAATAAAATGAATTATTCATCGTTTTGATTTGATGGAGCAATAATCCGGCTTTAAAGGCACGTTTGTTTGGTTATCGTGAATAATAATAATAATTCTGTCTCAAATTAGTAGTCTGTAAGTTCGGTTTACAAGTCAAATATTATACAGTGCCAATCAAAATACTCTCGTATCTTACTTGCAAATCAAAAATTTCCAGTAATTATTTATGCATAACCAAATACAACCTAGATTCGAAATACGATGCTAACACATCTAATTTTACTCCAATTAATACGTAGACAATATATAAAAACAAACTATTTATGTCTCATAATTTACATCGGTTCCCTTTGAAACTGAAACCTCAAAAACCCACTTTTAAGTTAGTACATAAATTGGGATACAATCATACAAAGGTACATACAAAATATATATATATATATATACGGGAATTTTCCTATGCGGACCAGTCCGTATGGACCGGGACTTTTAACGACGATTTTCCATCGCTAAAAACATATCCCTATGTATTCGCGACGAAAAACTGTCGCTAAAGGTCCGGTCCTTATAGGAAATGTACCATATATATATTTTACAGTAGTGGAGTGGTTGGTACCACATATAAAGCATCAGTTACTAATGCCACTGCCCTGTTGAGGGTTGGAGGAGTCCTTGGCAGTTAGGTGGTACTGTGATGCATACTTGTAGAGAGGTGCTTCAGATTCAATGACGGGTCTTTCGTTCAAAAATGCCCACTTGCTACTATTCCACCTGCACCCATTTTACCAAGTGTTTATTTTCTATATATACACACACACTTGCAATAACTAAAATCGTAATTTCTCTGTCTCCAATTAAAATTTTATGTCATGTGAACTCTAGTATTAAAAGACTATTTTTTAAATTTTTTTTTGGCATATACAACTATTTTTCTTTTCAATAGTTTTTTAACATCTTTATCCCAACTTAAAAAGTCTACCATTCATTTTCAAAACCTCCGGAACTAAAGTCTTTTTTTTTTATGTATACAATGTAACAAATCTCATAATAGTAAATAAATCTTGTTCTTAACCATTGATTTTATTAAAATTGGTGTATTCTCAGGGAGAAAAAAAAAACAGTGAGAATCAATTTGGGCATAAATAGTACCTTTTTTCTTTGTTCTCTTAATCATATTTAATTTGGTACCAAGATAAAAGCAGGGTAATTATATGAGATTGAATCACATAAATAAATATATATATATATACCTACCAGCCATTTTGGAGCACAAGTTTGTCAAACTCAT
This sequence comes from Lonicera japonica, assembly GCA_021464415.1. Lineage (NCBI taxonomy): Eukaryota > Viridiplantae > Streptophyta > Magnoliopsida > Dipsacales > Caprifoliaceae > Lonicera > Lonicera japonica. The sequence goes on along the minus strand of CM038466.1, from coordinate 66,350,467 downwards.
GTTCAGCTTCCATGTCCAAGGAGTTTTCTTTTGTATCAGGTAGGGGCATAGAGGTTGATCTTTGATACTTCAAACTTTCAGCCTCCTTCGGTCTTGCTGTTGTATCCACCTGTCATAAATATATTGTTACAAATCTTTACTCACCCTCAATTTTCAAGCAACTATATTAATTATTTAATAATACACTTAAAATACTAAGGAGTGTTTGATTTGCAAAGAAAATGTAAGATTTATTCGATTGTCATTAATTATAAATAAGAAAGCCGCGATTTATTTTTTCATTGTATTCCATAATTTTAATGTAAACCAAATGCACGCACAAGAAAGTAATCCAGGACTGAAGAAACAACAAGACTCAAGGTCGTGATTTACTTTTACATTGTATTCCACATTTCATTTGCATTAAATTAAAACTATTTACATTTAAAATACCATACATGTATGATAACTATTTAAAATACAGAACTACACCTTTAGGGCTATTTTGTTCGAATTTTAACTCATTCCTAAAATGCTACATGCCATTCCAAAGAATAATTCCTGTATTTGATGTTGGAAAAAATAGGTATTAACGTCATTTTTTGAGCGGTTTTGAGGATAATTTTAAACATAATTTTGCACTCGGTTGTAAAATAAAATTATAGATTCATGTTCTCCCTCGTGAGTGGATTGAAATCGTATATTTGTTTGCTCAAAACAGATATGGGGTGAATGAGAAATTGTCACTCAAAGTGAGTTAGTTAAGATAAAAAAATGGAATGAAAAATGTAATTCCTGCACTAGAATTTTGTAGGAAATGCTATAAGCTTATAAAGGATCACTTCTAACTAGTTTATAAGCTTTTAAAAAAAAACAAGGCTCGCTCTTGCGCACTCAGATGCAGGATGGATGCAAATCATGGACCAAAACAAACACCGTAAGCAGGCTCTCAAATTTCTTTGGGATTAAAAATGGAGTATTTCTTCAAAAAATTTCCTCTTAAATGGACGAGAATAAAATTGATGAAAATAAAGAATTCCTTGATATTCTCTTTTAAATTTTTTCTCTTAAAACCAAAATATCCATATTCATTTTACTTGCCATCACAACTTTTTCTCTCTTTTTTTTGCCATCTATGTTGTTTCTAAAAGAAAAAAAAAATTTGTTACTAAACATCTCTTTATTATTAAATATATATGACAATTTTTCATAATTTTTAACAATAAAAATTTAAATTTTAACTTTGTAAAAGGATCGGTACTTATCTTTTAATTTTAAAACGACAATTTTTTTTTATAATTTAAACGTATTTAATTTATACCCTTGTTCGAATCAAATATAAAATAGTAATTCAATGTTTCAGAAAAAAATAAATATTCGAATTAAATATTGGCAAGACATCTAGGACGTGACTGTGAAAAGCATTTCAAGAATCTAAGACGTGCACTCCATTATCAAAATTTGAATCAAACGAACCCTTAATGCATGCATCATAAAAAAGAAGAAGAAAGAAATAGAAATTAATTATACCTGCTTGTTGTCATGATGTTCCTCATTTTGCTTCTTTGATCTCCAGTAAGTTTCAATTCTTTCTTTGGTCAGTGACCTATTCCTCTGATATTTCACTAACCAAAAGAAAAAAAAAAAGAATAGTTAAATTAAAAGAGAAAATAATAATTGAGAGAGCTTGTAAAAGATCAAGAATCAGAGAAGGTATAAAATAAACGACCATTAACAAGAAAGTGAAATAATTATTAATTACCATCTTTAGGATCTTTAAGAGGAGAATTCCATCCAGCCATTAAAGAACCCATTTTCTAACACACTCTGTTTTCTCTACTCCTGTAGCCAAACACTGCCGATTTGTATTACTATCTAGACTGTTGGAAGTGCCTTCTATAAATATCAAGGGTAAATGGAAGTGTCCGGATCATTGATGGCGGGCCCTGAGCTATTCTTGAACTTATCTAAGATCAACAAATTTATATTATATAAACAGATCAAGTTGAAAAAGGTATTATGGATAATCTTGGGACTTAATTATATAATTTACTTTTAGTATTTTTGAGCTCACAGATTCTAGCAGCACACAGAAGAAATGTAATACAACCAAGAAATGATGACAACATTTGAAACGGATGGGGCCAGAGTTACAGGAAGAGTTGTCGTCGGACGATTTTTTTCATAAAGTTTAATAGAATTTTTATTATGAATAAATCAATCTCAATCAACTTTTATTAAAAAAAATTTATTTAAGTAATTATTTTATTAATTTTTAAATTAAATTTTTTAATAAATTTTTTTTTAGATTGATTTATTAAAAATTTATAAAATAATTACTTAAATTAAAATTTTTAATAAAATTAGTAGATATAATTTATTTTATCTCTACAATTTTATTAACAAAGTTGTTCTTTTAAATTTTGAAAGTGAGAGTCATTCTTTTATTACTAACCCCCTTATTTTATTCCTAACACCCTTTGAAAATTTTATCAATATTAAAATAAAATTTTATTCTTACCACCCTCATTACACTTTTTTATCCTAGGGTTAAAGCAACTAACTATTAATTAATAATGTAATTAACTTAAATCTTCAATACCTCCATTTCTTAATCACAATAAAACAATTTTATTATCTTTCACCACTTTCTTCATTCTTCTTCATCTTCAAAACATACATATATACGCACGCATATATACATATATATACAGAGCATTTCCTATACGATCCAATCCTTACGGATTGGACCCAAATCTCGCTGAACCCTTTTTTCAATTTAAAACATCTACTTGAAATCAAACAACCCTATTTAATAAAAACAAAATATCCCCAAATAATAGTGATTTTTTTTTCTCTCTCAAGGTTTCTTTCTCTTCCACTATCTCTCCAACTCCATGCCTCCATCAACTAATCATCTCTCTCAACACGCTACTTCAACACTGGATGGCGAAGTTTCTCCAAGATTTATTACTTTTTTGATCGATCAGTCGACCAAACACCCAATTAATGAAATACAAAAAATAAAAATAAAAAAATGGTCCAACCATCCTCCTCCACGGCCTTGCCACCCCCAGCCAGCTATTATTGCCACCGCCGGCGACGGCTATCACCCCAAACATTAACTCAAAATTAAAAAAATAAAAGAAAGAAAAGTGTGTTTATCTCTTCTTATTTGTTCCTCTTTCTCTCTTTGTACACAAATCTCTCTTTTCTGTTTCCCTCAAAACCTAAATCACACTTGAACTAAGTTATTTTAAGGCTTAACTCTAACTTCTTTTTTTCTTGTTATCTAAGTTTGAAACCCAATTCAGAGAATATTCCAACTGATTTCCCAGCTGGGTTTCTTGGGAAAATGATTAACAGTCTAAGTGCACTGATGAGGTCTCAATTGCTGGATTTTGATATCCATAGAGAGGGAATGGCTTGTTAAAAGATGATGATTAGACCATAAAATTAAATATACTAATAGCAACTCCAAAAAAACAGTAATGGAAGATTTTTTTCTATAAAATTAAAACTATCATCATTCCAAATTAATACATTTTTATTAGCAGTGAGATATGCCCAAATTGGAAGATCTTCCTCTATTGGCCATTGCACTATAGAAACAATCATATTCGAGCAACGCAAAGATGCTCTACAAATTTAGGGATATAAATTTTTTTTTTTACAAAGCAGAGATTTGCAAAAGACCTATAATGGGTTTATTGAGTTTTAGAGAGAGAAATATAAAAGAATCTCAACAGGAAGGATGGTCAGATTCTGAAAAACTACGGCCAAATATTTACGAAGAGAGGGGATGCGGATTTTGGTTTAGCTAAGAAAGCTGGAGTTGGAGAATGGTTACGAATTGATGGAGGCATGGAGTTGGAGAGAGAGTGGAAGAGAAAGAAACCTTGAGAGAGAAACAAAAAACCACTGTTATTTGGGGATATTTTATTTTTATGAAATGAGGTTGTTTGGTTCCACGTAGATGTTTTAAATTGAAAAAGGGGTTCAGCGAGATTTGGGTCCAATCCGTAAGGACTGGACCGTATAGGAAATGCTCTGCATATATATATATATATATTTAAAAACGAAAAAAATAGAGAAAAAATAAATGAAAAAATTCATTCACAGATCTATTGATTCACTCGCTTCATGTTAACCGAGTTGCAGGTTTTCACATTTAGTTCATGACAAGAGAGTAGGGCTGTAGAAAATCATTTAACAGTCACTCGATTGATGTCAAGAGAGTATCTCTCATTTAATTTTTTATAAAGCTGAACTATTATGTAATTCTTATGAGGATGTAACTCTCATATAATTTTTTTGTGAAGATGCAACTATCGTTTAACTTTTTGGGAAGTTAATGAAGAAATGACCATATATTATTTTTTGTCATTATAAGTCATGTATTATTACAAGATGTAACTCTCATCTTTAAGTTTTTAGGCCTTAGTTATTGTTCAAGTACCAGATGTTCAATGTCAAGCTAGTACCAATAAAGATACTTACCCAATGACAACTGAGTATTACCATATTCACTCACCATAAATTAGATGAGTATATCTCAAAAAATGAACAATGACCTTAATTATTATTCAAGTACCAGGTGCTCAATGTCGAAGAAGTGTCAATGAAGATACTAATCTAATGACGGCCGAGTATTACTACTTAATTATGTTTCTTAAGTTAGAGGTAGTAGAGTGGAGTGTCTGTGATAAAAATTTAAAAAGTCGGGAGTGTAAGGTATAGAGGATGTTAGTTACAAAAAAAAGGAGGGGTGCATTTATCACCACCTATATCTAATCAATTGCATGTACATTTGGGTCTTTTCCTCCAATTCGAATAATTTTAGTGAAAAATGGTACTGTTGCGTGTCTCTAGTCATATTAAGACTGCAAACAAAAACCCTTATATGCAAAAATCTAATTAAGCGTAGTAAAATAAGAAAATAAGAGCTCAATCCAAATCTTGGGGGGAGGAATTGAAAATTATAGAAAAAACTTAATATTGCCAAATTAAAACCAATTTTGATTTCGAAAAGTCTTTTTTTTTCTTTTTTTAATTAAAATTAAAATTAAAGAATAACTAATTAGCAATTCACAAGAGAGATTAATCAAATATTAAGAGAAATCAAGGGTTTGAATCCACCACCAATTACTTTAATTTAACTATTTCATTACCACATGTATGTACCCAAGATAAAATAGAAATTCTAATTTACTTAAACACTTAGGAGTGACCTATGGTATGTAGCATGATCTTAATATTCAAGTAAACTAGTAATTTCAAGATATAATCTTAAAATCAATTTTTATCTTTTAAATCTTTTGTAAAATCTAATTTTCTTCTTTCATAAAAATAATAGCATTGATTAAAGTAAGCTTCCAATGAATCTCTACTTAACAAAAACACAAAGGTTCAACACCCATCCATATTAACAATTAAAGTTTATAAGAGAATTTAGTGATTAAAATCAACTCAAGAAATTTCTATGGTGTGTAGTTTATTTCTCAAATCAATAATCACACTAAATTGGATTGCCTCTTTTGGAGGTTAATCAAAAGGATTTTTTTATTAAATTAAGCACATGGGTACTACATGCAATAATATAAGTTAAATTAAATATTGGAGTTTCATCTCTCCTCTTGAAAAGAGATTAGCATTCCATCATAAATATTAAACACAAGAATGATATTAAATAAAATTTCATTACTCAATTAAAATATTAATCTCAATATCAAAGAGGAACTTACAAAATAATAATAATAATCGCAATAAATAAAACTCTCCTTAAAATTTAGAACTCCGGTTGAATGATTCTTCCGGCGGTGGTGCGCGCGATTCCTTCTCTCTCTATCTCTTTACAAGTTTAATTCTCTCTTGTGGTTGTGTGTTTAGAATGGGGGCTAATGGCCTTTATTTATAAGTGTAAGGATTAGTGTTTAAGGGGAGAAAAATGGAAGGTTTAGAAAATGAATTAATTTAGATAGAGTGGAGAGTAAGAAAGTTAATTTTAGGAATAAAAGGTTCTTAATAAGGTAAATGAGAGAATGGGTTTAGTTGATGGAATAATTCAAAACATGGGTTGCTGAAAAATGTTTAAGTGGGCTTCCATTATGGATAATGAGATAAATGGTTTGGGAGAGGGCCCGTAAGAGAGAAATATAAACACTCATTTCTGCGGCTGTGCGCAGGCAGTAGGTTTAGGAACTTTTTTTACCATCAAGATGCTAGAATCTGAAGATCGTCAAAACACGAAAGTTGTATCCTTTTGAGTCTTCTTTACAACCATATATAGCATGCAAAATTCTGAGTTCTGAACGCAAAGTTATGATCAAAATACCGAACTGTCACCTAAATGATCAAAAGCAGATTTTTCGCACACTTAAATATTAATGCACTTCTTCTTGGATTTGGACTTCCACACCTCTTAGAACATGATCAATCATCAATTTCAAGATTGCCTAACCACCAGAACAATTGCCATTGCCTTTTGACACATCTTTGCTGCATTGTTGTTAAATTTAGCACAAAATTGCGCTATTTTCACTTTTCAATTATAAAGCAAGCAAAAGATGATATTAGCATAGTTTAGGCAATAATAACGGACCACCAAGAAGATTTTTGGGTATAAAATATGGCATTTTGATGTTTATCAGGTAGTAGACAAAAAATAAAAGAAAATATATATGAATTATCCCCAATTATGAATGAAACTTTTATTATTTTTAAGATGGCTCTATTGCTAACACAATAAAAATATATGACATAATCCTCTTAAAGTATTGTTATGCTCCGATAAAGATGTATAATTATTTTGATAATAAATCTAGACTTACTTTAAAATTTTGAGAAAAAAAGTAAGATAAGGTTAATACCATAGGGAGTAAATTTTTTATAGGAGCAAAAATTACATGAGGTCATGAGGCTCCAATAATAAAGCACCATTTGTCCACTCTTACTTATCTAAACTTAACTGTAATTAACTAATAAAACAATTCAAAACTCTTATTAAACAAAAGAAAAAAAAGAAGAGATAATCCTTTTCGTATTCCGTTCTTTACCTTTTGCCCTTATAGAAGTGGAAAATTCTTGACCCTAAACTTAATTCATCACTTCACAGTTTATTTTGATGAAGCAGTGACATCTTGTAGGTGATTTATCTTTTCTTTTTCTTTATTTTCTTTTCATTTGATTTATTTGTTTTATAGGTATTCTAAATTTGATTTATTTCTTCTTCATCTTCTAATCAAATAATTAAAGTTTGGAACCTTTGGGGACTGGATGGTTTTTTTATTTGTTTTTATAGGCTTAACTTAATTTGATTTATTTCATCTTCATATTTTAATCTAATAATTAAAGTTCGGAATCTTTAGGACTTGGTTTTTTTTATATATATTTTCTTGTTGAAATTGGGGCAATTTTTAATTTTAGGTGAAAATGCTAGCTTGATCTGATATACGTACTAGCATTGTTTATTGTTTCTATATTGTATACTTATCTACGTTAATATAATGTTTATTGTTAACATGTATTCGTTTCACATGTACATAATGAACAATCCTGGTAATTAACATATACTTGACTTGAGTAAAATTGAGATTTCAAATTAGCAAAACAATATAATACATGAAAATAAGGAGATTTTAGAAGCTAACACTACAAATATTTACTATATGAGTTTTCAAAATATGCACTAGAGAAGGAAATATTGATTAGTAAGACATTTAAAACAGTTGATGAAGTATATCAGTTTTACAATGCTTACGCCAGGGTTGTTGGATTTAGTGTACAAAACATTGGGCATCAATAAATAAAGTAAGTAAGACAATGATTGCATGAATATTTTGTTGCTCTTCTGAAGGACAACGTGAAAAACATCTAATGGGAACGCCTTTAAAATCTCAAGATATGTTACGTATTGGTTGCATGGCATGACTTCAAGTTATGTTAGGTGTTGATGGAAATCATAATGTTACCGAATTCATTACGGACCATAATCACGAGCTAGCATCCTAAGATAAGGTGCATCTACTGAGATCACAGAGAAAAATATAGACTGCTCAAACTGGTTTAATTGATAATATATAATCGGTAGGCCTTGGATCAACATAAATTTTCACTTACATGAGTATAGAAGCTGATGGAAGCAAAAATCTCAATTTCATTCAAGAGGATTGTGACAACTACATGCAAAAAAAACGTGTTAGGTATTTTAAAAAAAGGATATGCAATTGCTCTTTGAGATTATTTTAAGAGCAAACAGAAAGAAAGCAATTCAATTTTTATATTATACAACTTGACGATGATGATCATATCTCTAATTATTTTTTTGTGAGATGCTAAGTCAAGAATAAACTATAATATCTTCGGAGATGTTATATGCTTTGATGCAACATTTAAAACAAATGGATATGATATGCCGTTTGTTTCGATTGTTGGTGTGAATAACATTAATCAGACCGTGCTCTTTGGTTGTGCTTTATTGAGGGATGAGACGACAAGCTCATTCATTTGCTTATTCAAAACGTTTTTAAATACAATGAGGGGAAAACACATGGATGTTGTTGGTGCGAAAATCTAAAAAAGGTTTATTTCCAGTCACACAATCAAATGGTTGAATAATAATTAAAATGATGGCAGGTTGACAAGAATAAGTGTGAGAACCCGTGTTCTCGACGCCCGGGGGTCCTCGTGGGCGGCGATTCTGTTTGTTGATTTGGAAATCGATTTTGAAAAGAATAAGAGTCGCCAGTTTGTTTTACTAAACAAACAAACAAAAAATTTGTGTAAAAGAGACGTATTTATGGACTAAATATCCTCTTATACACAATGTATGCGAAACCAGTTGATTCGAGGGTTCGGGGATTAAGTTACGAATCGGGAAGGTGTTAGGCACCCAATTCGCCCTTTCGGTCTCTTGAGTAGGATATGCGTGTGCTATAATTCAGCTCTTGCATGCTATTGCTATTACTTTACAGCTTTTCGTGCTTACCTTAGAAACAGGGATTTTGGGGTTGGGATGAAAACGATGTGTTTCCTAATTCGCCCATGATTTTGAAAATAAGTGTGTGTGTGTGTGATTTGAAAAAATAGAGTTTGATAATAATAAATGCAATGGAATAAGTGATTTTGTAAAGTATTGGGCTTTTCGGAAACTGATTCAATGTGGAATCTTATACTCGATATGATATGAGATGACTTGACCGATCGTATACCATAGTCTATTGATTAAACCGGTATAGATGGCAGTAGTGCTCTCATAATCGAGTGTTTATCACATACACACCACAATCTATGAGTTATATTGGATATATAGCGATTATCGATTCCTTCGTATAACTATGCCGCTAATCCGGGCTTTTGAAAAAGTAAGAAAGTAATAATACTATTTTGGAATTGGATTAGGGTTTGTTATACGCCTTTGGTTTTGAAAAATAATTTAAAAAAGGGTTTTGAAAAGCTATCAAGTGATAAAAATTATGCAGACAAGAACATGAATTATAAAACTGCCGAATAAATAAAAGAAGAGAGAGAAAATTATACCTGAGCCTCCTAGGAGGGAGAGAATAAAGGTCTCTTGGTGTGTACCATGAAATCCCCTTGATTGTTGATGAAAATAATGAATGGAGGGGGGGTCTATTTATAGTTGTCAAAATACTTAGAGAGCAAGAAAAGAGATTGCAACTAGGACTCTTGGAAATTATCGCGAAGCCTTCCCACTGTTGGATCATCCTGATTTTTGGATATGTGTTGTAAATAGGAATCTTCTAGATCGTGTAAAAATTTCAGGTCGATCATATTTCGGGAAGGTTCCTTTTCGTTCTGATTGGTACGAAGAGTTTGTGTCCGCGTAGGAAAGGTACTTGTTGTAGACAATGTCCCTTGTTTGCACGACAAGTCAGGTTCTAACCGTTGGATCATGCTGAATTTTGGATATGTATTGAAAATATAAGTCTTCTAGACCCTGTAAAAAATTGGAGGCGATCGGAGTTCGGGAAGGACTCGGTATCCTTGGCTTGGTACAAAGAGTTTGTTCCCGCGTAGGAAACGTATTTGCGTACAACAATCTCGACAATTGAACTTCCAATTGTTGGATTATGCTGATTTTTTGACATGTTTTCCCTCCAAATGTTTTTTAACTTGTGTCCAAATTTGAGGTCAATCAGAATTCGGGAAGGCCACTATTTATTTTAATTTTCTACGAAGGACATTTCAACTAGAATTGCACGATAGACAAATTGATTCTTGAGGATCCCATGTCTGACAAAGCTGAAATTTTAATATGATCTTCCCCACAATAAGGCCTATCCACTTACCAAATTTCAAATCATTTTAACTTCGAGAAGACCTCTATTTGACCACCTGAAATAAACTCGTGATTTTCGGAATTTCCAGAGATCCGACTGTCGGATTGAGCTGATTTTCGAGTATGTTACTCCCCATGATAATTTATAACAACTCTCAAAGTTTGAGGATGATCTGAAATGTGTAACTCTCCTTTCACAAGTTTTCAGGAATTTTGACGGTCTTCGATTTCGATAATTTTCGATAATTCTGTAACTCCTCATCCGGGGTCCTTTTGGCTTTCTTCTTTGACCTGTATCACATGTACAAAGTTTTTGTTCATCCAAAAATGCTCGTGCATGCATGCGTGTTCATTTATTTGAAAATCATATTTCTTGCGGGGGTCGCAAAATGAGGTGTTCACAGACCCTCTCGGTCTAGGTTCTTTGTGAAGCAAAGAAACCAGGACGATAAATAGAACGCATCATTTTGCGGCACTTGCATGAATCACAAATGATATTTTGAAAATAATGCAATGTAAATGATGACATGCTCCGCTGCTTATCTCTCTTCTTGGGATGGATGGGCGATTTTTGGAACGTGTCGTGTACCTTGCTGTGATGTGTGATCCACGTAGAGGGGTGAGCCCCATGCTTTAGCGAAGTGTATGAACCGTGTAGAGGGTGAGCCCCTGCCTTAACGGGATTGAGAACCGTGTAGAGGGTGAGCCCCTGCCTTAACGGGATTGAGAACCGTGTAGAGGGTGAGCCCCTGCCTTAACGGGATTGAGAACCGTGTAGAGGGTGAGCTCCTGCCTTAACGGGATTTGGGAACCGTGTAGAGGGTGAGCCCCTGCCTTAACGGGATTTGAGAACCGTGTAGAGCGTAAGCCCCTGCCTTAACGGGATTGGAAATCGTGTAGAGGGTGAACCCCTGCCTTAACGAGATTGGGAACCGTGTAGAGGGTGAGCCCCTACCTTAACGGGATTTGGGAACCGTGTAGAGGGTGAGCCCCTTCCTTAACGGGATTTGGGAACCGTGTAGAGGGTGAGCCCCTGCCTTAACGAGATTGGGAACCGTGTAGAGGGTGAGCCCCTGCCTTAACGGGATTTGGAAACCGTGTAGAGGGTGAGCCCCTGCCTTAACGGGATTTGAAACCGTGTAGAGGGTGAGCCCCTGCCTTAACGGGATTTGGAAACCGTGTAGAGGGTGAGCCCCTGCCTTAACGGGATTTGGGAACCGTGTAGAGGGTGAGCCCCTGCCTTAACGGGATTTGGAAATCGTGTAGAGGGTGAGCCCCTGCCTTAACGGGATTTGGGAAATCGTGTAGAGGGTGAGCCCCTGCCTTAACGGGATTTGAGAACCGTGTAGAGGGTAAGCCCCTGCCTTAACGGGATTGGAAATCGTGTAGAGGGTGAACCCCTGCCTTAACGGGATTGGGAACCGTGTAGAGGGTGAGCCCCTACCTTAACGGGATTTGGGAACCGTGTAGAGGGTGAGCCCCTTCCTTAACGGGATTTGAGAACCGTGTAGAGGGTGAGCCCCTGCCTTAACGGAATTTGAGAACCGTGTAGAGGGTGAGCCCATGCCTTAACGGGATTGGGAACCGTGTAAAGGGTGAGCCCCTGCCTTAACGGGTTTGTGAACCTTGCTTGTGAACCGTGTAAAGGGTGAGCCCCTGCTTTAACGGACTTGTGAACCGTGTAGAGGGTGAGCCCCTGCTTTAACGGACTTATAAACCGTGCTTGTGAATTGTATAGAGGGTGAGCCCCTACTTTAACGGACTTGTGAACCGTGTAGAGGGTTAGCCCCTGCCTTAACGGGATTGGGAACCGTGTAGAAGGTGAGTTCCTGCCTTAACGGGATTTGGGAACCGTGTAGAGGGTGAGCCCCTGCCTTAACGGGATTGGGAACCGTGTAGAGGGTGAGCCCCTGCCTTAACGGGATTGGGAACCGTGTAGAGGGTGAGCCCCTGCCTTAACGGGATTGGGAACCGTGTAGAGGGTGAGCCCCTGCCTTAACGGGATTGGGAACCGTGTAGAGGGTGAGCCCCTGCCTTAACGGGTTTGTGAACCTTGCTTGTGAACCGTGTAAAGGGTGAGCCCCTGCTTTAACGGACTTGTGAACCGTGTAGAGGGTGAGCCCCTGTTTTAACGGACTTATGAACCGTGCTTGTGAACTGTATAGAGGGTGAGCCCCTACTTTAACGGACTTGTGAACCGTGTAGAGGGTTAGCCCCTGCCTTAACGGGATTGGGAACCGTGTAGAAGGTGAGTTCCTGCCTTAACAGGATTGGGAGCCGTGTAGAGGGTGAGTCCCTACCTTAACGGGATTGGAGAACCGTGTAGAGGGTGAGCCCCTACCTTAACGGGATTGGAAATCGTGTAGAGGGTGAGCCCCTGCCTTAACCGGATTTGAGAACCGTGTAGAGGGTGAGCCCCTGCCTTAACGGGATTGGGAACCGTGTAGAGGGTGAGCCCCTGCTTTAACGGACTTGTGAACCGTGTAGAGGGTGAATCCCTGCTTTAACGGACTTGTGAACCGTGTAGAGGGTGAGCCCCTGGTTTAACGGACTTATGAACCGTGTAGAGGGTGAGCCCCTACTTTAACGGACTGTGTGAACCGTGTAGAGAGTGAGCCCCTGCTTTAACGGACTGTATGGTGTATGTTTGCTGGGGATATGATGATTGATTGTATGCTAGCTAAGAATTAATGGTATGATGATTGATGGTCTGCTGAGGAGATGAGAATTCCTATTGGATAGGATAAAGGCTGAGAGTTGATGATCTGCTAAGGATATGAGAACTCATACTGGCTTGGATAATGGTTGATGTGCGGATTGATGATTTGCTACGAAAATGAGAATTCCTAATGGTTAGGATAATGGCTGAGGGTTGATGCTCTGCTGAGGATATGAGAACTCCTACTGGCTTGGATAATGGTTGATGTGCGGATTGATGATTTGCTACGAAAATGAGAATTCCTACTGGTTAGGATAATGGCTGAGGGTTGATACTCTGCTGAGGATATGAGAACTCCTACTAGCATGGATAATGGTTGATGTGCGGATTGATGATCTACTACGGAAATGAGAATTCCTACTGGCTAGGATAATGGTTGAAGGTTGATGCTGAGGAGGTGAGAGTCTCTGAGAAGACATAGAGAAAGAGTTCCGGTGTGATCTTTTTATTTTATTTTATTTTATTTTATTTTTTTAAAAGAAGTACTTTTGGCTGGCCTCTTTCTTCTTGAGAAATGATCGAGTTACGTTCTCTCTGTTCTCGAACCTCGTGCATGAATTTTGGACTTTACCTCTTGCTCAGCTTCCGTGGCATTTTTTCTCTTATCACTAGGGTGCGATTCTGCTTATTGTTTCCTGACTTCGTGAGAGAAGAATTTTTTGTGTCTGCATCATTTTCTGTTTTTCGATGCCCTTATTCCTCCTTAATTGATTGAAAGCTTTTTTTATGCAGCTTTTTTTATGCAGCTTTTTTTTTTGCAAGGTCAGCAGCCTTCCTCACCCAAGACGTAGCCCTGGGCTTTTTAGCCTAGCTGTCACTCTTGGTGTGGCTCTCGCTGCCATCTTTTTTTCTGCTTTTTTCAATTTTCTTTTCTTTTGGCACTGTGGGATTTATCCTCTTTTCTACTCTTTCAATTTTTTCTTGTACCCACTTTGTTTTCTCTCACATTGTTAGGTTTTCTGAGCATCATCGTCCTTGTGATTTTGAGAATGTTTACTTTGAAAGTTCGCATTTGACATCGTCGTGCTGTGTTTGTGATTTTTGATCCGAGAACCTTTGGGAGCGTATCTTGAAGACTTCTTGAGAAAGAAGAAGCTAGGCCAAAAGTCCTTTTTGTGAGGGCTTGTTCCCTGTGTTTTTTATGAAATCTTGTCATTCCAGTCTTTTTCTCCATCTTTCTTTGATATCCTCTCAAAAGGGGCTTTTTGGTTTTAGAGAAGGCTTGAGTTTGCCTGTAGGAAGGGCTTTAATATGTGCCTGTGGAAAGGGTTTGGGTTGGCGCCTGTAAAAGGGACTTGGATTGGTGCCTGTAGAAAGGACTTTGGATTGGTGCCTGTGGAAAGGGCTTTGGATTGGCCTGTAGGAAGCGCTTGGATTGGTGCCTGTAGGAAGGGCTTTAGTATGTGCCTGTGGAAAGGGTTTGGGTTGGCGCCTGTAAAAGGGGCTTGGATTGGTGCCTATAGAAAGGGCTTGGGATTTGATATGCCTGTACAAAGGGCTTGTGAAGTGATTCGCCTCTCTGGGAGACTTTGTGAAGTGATTCGCCTCTCTAGGATGGCTTGTGAAGTGATTTGACTCTCTGTGAAGGCTTATGAAGTGACTTGCCTCTCTAGGATGGCTTGTGAAGTGATTTGACTCTCTGTGAAGGCTTATGAAGTGACTTGCCTCTCTAAGAGGGCTTGTGAAGTGATTTGACTCTCTGTGAAGGCTTATGAAGTGACTTACCTCTTTGGGAAAGCATGTGATCTTATCATGACGATCTGGTTGGTGATGGTGGTGTGACTAATCATCGAGGTATATACCATGACGCAGTGGTGAAGCCTGTCTGGTAGGCCATGAAGCTTAGTGCCTATGTATTCTTAGACTGGTGCGCGGTACACTTATGCAAGTGTTCATGTGTGTGCACTATGCAAATGCTTATGTCATGCTTCCCTACATTTCACGTATTCGCATACTTCTTAAATCATCGCACCAACATTTTAAAAACTTGGTTTTGAAAAGGTTTCGAATCTTGAGTTGCCTGATTTATGGAGTATGTTACGCTACTTGAAATTACCTAAATGCAGATGCATGCATGCAAGACCGACAATTTTCCGAGAACATAGCAACAATGAAAAGACAAATATTGATTTTTGGTCAATCAGTGAGTGAGCGTAAGGTGATAAGAGAAATGGAGTGCTGCCGACTTGAGATTTTGCTGATCTTGCGTCATGCTTCCATCTTTGACAAGTTGCTATCTTCTTCGAGTCCGTGTGCGTTACTGCTTTTTGCTCTTACCCTCAATCTCAGGAGGCTTACATATATTATGCATTTTCAGGAGTGGGTGTGGATAGGCTTGATTCTTGAGAGGGGCAGGGGCTTTCAATTGCTAAACTAATTGATAGATTTGATTATACCTTTAGGGTTTTTGGTTCTGCTGATAGGATAACAACAAGGTCGTGGTGATGTGGGTAGGACATTCTCAGTGCGAATGATGAATGGAGAGGCTAGTCTTTAGAGAACTGTTCGGGTCTTCTTGTCGATACCCTCAGTAAATGTACCCTTGGCACCCTCAATATGTGCGAATGATGATGGTAAGGCTAGTCTTCGGAGAGTTGTTCTGGTCTTCTTATCGAAACTCTCAGTGTATATACCCTATACACCCTCAGTGTATGCGAACAATAATGGTGAGGCTAGTCTTCAGGGAGCTGTTCGGGTCTTCTTGTCAATACCCTCAGTGCATATACCCTCTGCACCCTCAGTGTGTGTGAACGGTGATGGTGAGGCTAATCTTCGAGGAGCTATTATGATCTGCATCAAGGACGGCTTGAGGATTATGGTTTTAAAGGGATTGGTTATGTTTATGGTTCAACCAGGCGGTTTCGGGATCTTGCGGCGGTGGTGGTATAATGATTTTGGCAAGGGCACATGAAGTGGATGGTTGATGTTGATATGAACTAGGAGGCGAATGTTAGGTGGAGTTACTGGGTCTCGAGTTTGGTTGCCTTCGGTTGGGTATGGATTTGGATTGAATTGGTTTGGTTCAGCAAGTATTCTGACAGCGATTAGGGCTCAAGATGGGCTTGGGTGGCCACTTGGTGATCTTTCATGATGGTTACAAACTCGATCAGATCATGGATTAGATGATAGAGGTGTTCAAGGGTTAAGGTGCCACCCTCAGTTTGTGGGAGAACGAGACCAGGCGACGGACCCACTGCATGAGAAGCTTCACCGTAATTACCCTCAGTATTGTCGACCCCGATTTGATGAAGTAGTAGCTCGGTGTTACAATGAAGATGCGTGATCGGTGGTGCATCTGATCTCGTGAGTCGTCTAGTTTGAATCTCTGAGAGCCCAGCCAACCAGTGCCAGTAGTAGATAATCGGAGTGTGGCAAAGAATGGGGAGAAAGAAGTTGGGGATTTGACCAAAAAATTAATATTTTGCCATGAGTTGCATAATTCTCGAAAAACTATGACTCAACAGAAAAATAAAATCGAAAACCACTTTTTGGTGACAAGGCAAAAACGGACCGACAGCAACAACTTGAGAGCCCCGTGAATAGATTTAGGGTAGGAATATGAATTCCTGGGGTGCCCTTATAACCTTCCGATTTTTGAAATTCTTTTTTTTTAAAAAAAAATTCATTTTGAAAAATGACTCGGTTTTTGGAAAAAAAAAATTGGAAAACATTTTTTAAAAATCGGGAAGTTCTCTCCTCTTAGAGTTGCTTTTCATGGAAATAGTGACAGGTAAATTCTCACTAACGAGTTTTAGTGAGGAATTTCTACGAACGGGGTTGGACAGTCTCCGGCCGTACTTGCCAAACCAAGAGTTGGTATGTATGATAAGGCATTTTGTTCACTAATCTCACGACCGACGGTCAAGAAAACATGCAGAAATTCGTGTGTACTAGGCTGACGCATCCTATATGCAAGCGTGGTTGAAAAGGGTAAGGTTTTAGGCTCCCTCCTATTTGGCTAGGTCTTGCTATATACCCCAAGGGCGAGTACGTACAAGGACCTTTTGATATACATTCTGGGTACGTGAGTGTTCTCGTCACTCGATATACCTCAGTTTGGTACTTGGCCAAGGAGAATGGTCTCATGCGCTTTTGGCTAGTGTAGACTCGCAAGTCCACGCCTAGTCACGACTTTGGTCCGGAGGTTGATAGGGTAAATTCACACTCGCGGTAATGCATGATGACAGTGGGTGCGTGCAAAATAACAATTATGGAGGTATATTATGATGAACGCTTTAAGATTTGTTCGAGTACTTTCAATTTTTATTTACGAAAAGATTTTCTCAAACAATTATTACAAACAAAAAGGAATCAAGGTATCCACCTAAATCGCATCTATGTTATCCTATAACTAAGGCCGAAAAAGAAAGCATGCAAACATAAATAATTATCCACACATATTCTACTCTTGTTTATAGTCTAATCCTCTTAAGTCTCCCCAGCAGAGTCGCCACTATGAGAACCCGCGTTCTCGAAGTCCGGGGGTCCTCGTGGGCGGCGATTCCGTTTGTTGATTTGGAAATTGGTTTTGAAAAGAATAAGAGTCGCCAGTTTGTTTTACTAAACAAACAAAAAAAAGTTTGTGTAAAATAGACGTATTTATTGACTAAATATCCTCTTATACACAATGTATGCGAAACCAGTTGATTCAAGGGTTCGGAGATTAAGTTACGAATCGGGAAGGTGTTAGGCACCCAATTCGCCCTTTCGATCTCTTGAGTAGGATATGCGTGTGTTATAATTCAGCTCTTGCATGCTATTACTATTACTTTACAGCTTTTCGTGCTTACCTTAGAAACAGGGATTTTGGGGTTGGGATGAAAATGATGTGTTTCCTAATTCGCCCATGATTTTGAAAATAAGTGTGTGTGTGATTTGAAAAAATAGAGTTTGATAATAATAGATGCAATGAAATAAGTGATTTTGTAAAGTATTGGGCTTTTCGGAAACTGATTCAATGTGGAATCTTATACTCGATATGATATGAGGTGACTTGACTGATCGTATACCATAGTCTATTGATTAAACCGGTATAGATGGCAGTAGTGTTCTCATAATCGAGTGTTTATCACATACACACCACAATCTATGAGTTACATTGGATATATAGCGATTATCGATTCCTTCGTATAACAATGCCGCTAATCCGGGCTTTTGAAAAAGTAAGAAAGCAATAATACTATTTTGGAATTGGATTAGGGTTTGTTATACGCCTTTGGTTTTGAAAAATAATTTAAAAAAAGGTTTTGAAAAGCTATTAAGTGATAAAAATTATGCAGACAAGAACATGAATTATAAAACTGCCGAATAAATAAAAGAAGAGAGAGAAAATTATACCTGAGCCTCCTTGGAGGGAGAGAATAAGGGTCTCTTGGTGTGTACCATGAAATCCCCTTGATTGTTAATGAAAATAATGAATGGAGGGGGGTCTATTTATAGTTGTCAAAATACTTGGAGAGCAAGAAAAGAGATTGCAACTAGGACTCTTGGAAATTATCGCGAAGCCTTCCCACCGTTGGATCATCCTGATTTTTGGATATGTGTTGGAAATAGGAATTTTCTAGATCATGTAAAAATTTCAGGTCGATCAGATTTCGGGAAGGTTCCCTTTCGTTCTGATTGGTACGAAGAGTTTGTGTCTGCGTAGGAAAGGTACTTGTTGTAGACAAGGTCCCTTGTTTGCACGAAAAGTCAGCTTCTAACCGTTGGATCACAATGAATTTTTGATATGTATTGTCAATATAAGTCTTATAGACCCTGTAAAAAATTGGAGGCGATCGGAGTTCGGGAAGGACTCAGTCTCCTTGGCTTGGTACAAAGAGTTTGTTCCCGCGTAGGAAACGTATAATGGATGTTCACCCTATATGCGAATATATGTTAATCCTCCTTGTTAACCTAAAGCTCTTAATCTTATTTTGATAATAACAATAAATCAATCATGTGTAATTTAACATGCTTATTGAATTAAGTTTGTAATTCATTATCTTATGAATTCAAGAAAAGCATGAATTTTACGAATAAAGCATGCCACGTGACAAGGATCATTCAATCCATATCCGATCAAGTCAACAAAGTATTGGGCAAGTCTAGGAAGATCAATCTCATCACTCACATGCTATCAATGCATTCATGAAGATTAAGATTAAAGAAATATGCAAAAAGCTTCAAGACAAAAGCTTCAAGTGAAGATCGATTGAAGAAACAAATCAAAGCATTCGAAGATTCGTTAATTCAATAATTTAGTGAGTGTTTAGGATTAATGTAAAGTTTCTTATTTGATTATTTATATATCTCATACATATTAATATAGCATTCATAGATTGATCAAAATCAAGTTTGAATGAAAATTCCTTTAAAAACACAATTCTTACAATAGATCAATTAGTACATTAGGAACATATTTTTTAGTGCATTAGGAACATATTTTTTAAACTATCATAGTATTGAGTTTTCCAAACTATCATATTTTGGAGTTTTCAAACTATCATATTTTGAGTTTTCCAAAAAATTAGTGCATTAGGAACATATTTTTTAGGTCCCCAAAGCATTAAAATTAATTTTGGAGCTAAATTGCAAAAGTCCAAAATTTGAAAATTTTGCCTAATGGACAGTGCCCATCAGTCGACAAGCAGATTTGCTCAATCGACTGATACTTCAGAATATAGTCGTTAAATTTTTGATTTTTTATCATTTTTTGTACCAAACCTTTAAAACGGCTATATCACTTTTATGACTATATATACACTATTTAAGACACATTTTGACTAGCTTAAATCACTATAGAAATATATTCTTCATCTATCTTCATCATTCAAAGATTCAAGAATACATTTTGATCAATCATTAATTCATTGAGCTATAAATCTTGATCAAACAAGATAATTCTAGTGTGATCTTCAATTGTATCTATCAAACACTTGAGAGTTGTTATTTATTGGTGTGAATCACCAAACTATCTATATTTAATTGTGATAAATAAATCTCATAGGATAACAAGAAGGTAAATTTTTATTTAATAATTGTGAGAGGTAAATCTCATAGATTAACAAGAGTGTTTCTTGCGTGAGTACTATGGTAGAGCAATACTTATGAAGTATAGTGAGACAACAACACTTGTAGCAGTTTGATTTTCACCCAGAAAAAAATCGGTTTTAATGAAAATTCTTAGGGGACTATCCAAGCCCGGACGTATGGTTTAGGAAACCGAACCGCGTGAACAAAACGTCTTGCGCTTCAATCAATTTAATCTTTCGAACTCAAGCTATTTATTGTTTTGCTTTATTATTGCTTGCTCTTGGGTTTGGTTGATTGATTTGCTTGTTTTTCTTAATATATTTGTTTAGCTTAGGTGCATTGCTTAAACATTTATAGAATTTTTTTTAATTCCGTATTAAGTTTTAAAAACCCTATTCACCCCCATCTAAGGTTGATTTTCGACCAACATTCCTCTTGTGAATAGAGTTAGGAGCTCTTGGAAGAGCTTTAGTGTTCGACCTTTAGAATTTGGTATGTGAAAAAAATGTTTAGGCCGGATACGCATACTATCTGGAGCTTTGGCCTCCAAGTGGCTCTCAAACCAGAGCTCTCGAGCTCTTCTCGCCGTAATGGACTCGGCTGCTGACATGGGTTGCCACATGTCTTCTTGTGACTGACTGAGTAAACCAATTTATTTATTTACTATATCAGATACAATCTTTTCAGATCAAGCTATTTCCATAGCCAATGTAGCCCAAAATGTATTTATAAACACGCATCATCATTTATGTTGGTGGCACATTTATCAGAATGCGTTGAAACATTTGTTAATGAGTTTTAAACATTTAAGTCTTTTGTTCATGATTTAAAAAAATGCATTTATGAAAATGAGACTTAAGAATAATTTAATGAGAATTGGTAAAAGCTACTTAAGAAGTATGAGTTAAAGAAGAACGAGTTGATGCAAAAAATATATCAATTACGTGAGAAATGGGCGCAAGTATTTGTGTGGCAACACTTTTGTGCATCTATAACAACATCCCAAAGAAGTGAAAGCATGAATAGTTATTTTAAAAAAGATTTTAATAAAAAAAACAAACTTTGCGAGAGTTTGTTGATCAATATAATAAAGTTGTGGCTCGCTGATTTGAAAAAGAAACAAAAGTAGATTTTAAATCAATGGCAACAAAACCCAATTTGGTGTTAGGATGGGCAGCAAAACTCAAAGTAATGGATTTATATACAAAAAAAATTTTCAATGAGTTCCAAGAAGAGTTTAAAAGGCTTATAGATTTGGATCTAGAACTTGTCGGTGATGATGGGTCAATACGCAAGTAGAAGGTGTTTTCGTATATTGGGGATAGATCTTGTACTGTTACTGTTGTTGTTACTTCTTCGTACTACACAATTAAGTGCAGTTTGCGAGAAATTTGAATTCTCGGGGCTACTTTGTCTACATGCTCTCAAGGTGTTGCGTAAACTAAATTTACTTGACGTTCTTGCCCAATACTATTTAAAGAGGTGGACCAAAGAAGCTATAACTGTGGCTAGTGTTAGTGCTTGCAAGGAAAAAATAGGTATTGTTTTGGATCCATCCTTATTAGCTCATTACAGTGAGTAGTCACACATGGCCCTAACCATAGCCATAAAAGGTTCTAAAACTCACGAGTTGAGTTTAGCGGTTAAGCATGCACTATTGAGATCCTTAGATGATATTAATTTTTATATGGATTCCTAACCTTATGATAAAATTCTTAAAATTATAAACTCTACAAATGTTGACGAGTTCGAAGAAGGCATTACAAATCTTTTGAAGTTTGACGTAATGATAAGAGATCCGTTGTGCAGAGATGAAAATGGTCAATAAATGTGTAGATTCAAAAGTTGCCTAGAAGAGTGTAAAATGTGGTCCTAAATCTCAATCATAGCCAAGAAAAATTTAAACGAATAGGTGTGGAAATAAATATTAATACCATATTTAATTTGTATTTACAGCAAAAGAAATTGCATTATAATTAATTTATATCTTATGTAGGTGGTACTAAAGGAATATCTGCTAAGACCATGCCTTCTAGTACTAGCTCATAATTACATTTGCATTCTTTATTTTATATGAGATAATTAATTAGTGCTTTTCACTCATTTAGGGATTAAATAGTAGGTTTACTTCACTTGAGCAAGCACCGTATGTACCAGCTTAGTGGAGAAAGATATTGTTTAGAGTTCTCTACATACTTTTGGATTTGAAACTTAGTGGCTCAATCACCTGCTTAGTGGAGAAAGATATTGTTTGGAGTCCTTTATGTTATTTAAGTTTTAGACAACTTTTTTTATTTGTTTGATTTCTTAGTATCTCAATCAACTGCTTAGTGGAGAAGGATATTGTTTGGAGTCATATTTTATTTGAGTTTTAGACATCTTTTTTTAATTGTTTGATTCAATTATGGTCATTGAACTTCATAAATCCATTATATTCTAGTTTTGAGAAATACAATATATTATTGTGAGCTGTGACGGTGTATTTTTTTTTTGTATGGCTGTAAATTTAACTTAATTGGAAAAATGCTTGTCTTACTTATAATTCTTATCACATATTCTTACTAAATGTATTACATTGGTTATACCTTAGGTAAGTGTAGTATTGCTCAACTTTATTTTATTTTATTTTATTTTTAATCAATGTAAAATTATTCCTTATTATTTTTAGTTTTGAAGTTTATTTTAATTCATGTTCGTCATTTTGAAGTTTGTTTTAATTCCCTAAATAACAATTACATAAACTCTGAAGGGGTAGTTTCAACTTTTCACTCACAATAGATCAATTAGTACCAATGGCCAATTCATTAAAAAGACGGACTAAGAAAAGTTGGGGGTGGATTTAGAAATAGTAAAAAATAAGGGGTGGAAAGTGTAAAAATAAAAATGGAGGATTAAAAGCAAAATTGATTAACAAACAATCAAATACTTTTTAAATAAGGGTTTTGAATTATTTTATTAGTTAATTAGGGTTAAATTTAGGCGGGTAAGAGTGAAGAAGTAGCGCTTTATTATTGGAACCTTATGACCTCATGTAATTTTGCCCCCATCCAAAATTTACTTAGCATAAAGTATGCACATGCTTGATATATGGTACTTTTATTACTAAACTACAAAAGAGGCATAATTTTATTTTCAAGTTATTAATTATAATTTTTTCTTTGGGATGTTTGAAATTGATCTTCCCTCTCAATTTGTAAGATTATAATCAACATATCAAATTTTCTAATAAAATAAATAAATTAATTATATCATTGAAAATTGATTATATTAAAATTAATATTTACAAAAAAAATTAAAAATGACAATGAGATTATCCATTGAAGAGGGATAAAATAATATTTCTCGAGCAAAATGTTGTGAAATAATTCTAAATTACTTTAGCAATAAAATTCATCTAGTCAAATGTGAAATTCCCTTGTTCAAAAAAAAAAAAAAATGTGAAATTCCCAAAGCCTAAGAGCATCTTTAACAGTAGTGTATATTTAAGCTTTGTGTAAAATATACAAAATTTGTAAAAATTTTAAGCTCTAACAACCTTTTAAATTTAACTTTTGTGTAAAATGAATGTGTAAAATACACCCCAAGTTTACACCGCTACGTCAGCTTTTTCTTTCCTTAATTATTTTATAAAACCTTAAAATGTAATAACTTTTAATATAAATCCTATATTTTAATAAAAATTATATATCTAAAATCTACTCATCAAGACAAACAAATGAAGATCCATTGTTGTTATAATATTATGTATACCAAAATTCAAGAAAAATTATTAAAAATTGCATCAAATGATATCTAATATACATAATTATCTAATTGGTTCATTCAAAATTTACATAAAAGCTTAGAAATGTACCATTGAAGGATATTTTTTTACACTTCTAATTTTGTATAAAAGTATTTTGACACATAAGATTTACATTAAAAAATTTACACAACAGTTAGAAATGCTCTAAATTATGCTTTTGTGAATGTCATATTGTGCCCCTCATCTCCAATTCAATGCTTTTATAAAAAGACATTGCTATTTAGGATTTACTTGGTTTCCTTTTACTTATTCATTTCACTTTATTGATTTCTATTTTTACTCAACCCCGTTCCCAAATGAGTACTGTAATCTTTTTTTTATTCACTGCTTTCCAACAAGAACACCATACTCTCTTGATTAATTTATGTGGTGGCCAGAAGCCCTATAAAGTGATTCTGATAACTGTAGACACCCTGATCCGTGACCCCCGCAAGAACTCTAACGACCTTCAAGAACTACTGTTTTTGGAGTCCGGGACCCACCCGAGCACCCGAAACTACTTCGAAAAGATTTGTTGGCCAACAAACCTATTTTTAAGTGGGATTGTCGCACAACATATCAATATGTCGCGTGACAATCACTGATATGTCGCGCGACAATCACTCATATGTCGCACGACAAACCCCTCTGACCCCGACCATCCACTCTCTGACAAATCAGTCTGTCAGAAACATCACTTCAGCCGTTTGTCGCGCGACATTGGACACATTGTCGCGCAACATATGCCCCTTTTGGGGAAGTGTCGCGCGACAATCTTTTCCGAGCACTATAAATAGGCCAACACCCCCAAGGGTTCAAAGACAGCAACTTGAATTTGGAAAATTATTGGCTTATATCTGATTTTCTAGTCTTTCGTCAAGTATTTTCTGTTATAATCTTATTTCTGAGGAGTATCGAATCTTTTCCCGACACTCGACGTGTCCCGTCTCTGGAATTGTATTCTTGAAAATATCTGAAGAAGGAAAAGATCATTATCGCCAGAGATCTCTCTGCCACATTATATTTTCTTTCTTATTATTATTCTCGTCGGGAAGGTAAATAAAACCTCTTATAGTATTTAAATTATATACCTGTGTACTTGTTTTACTTCTGTTGTTCTGTCAACGTTTTATTTGAATAAACTTATTGCCAAGTTACAAAGTAGTCTACCGTTTTCAAAACAAAAGACCCCAATAAAATCATTTTCAAAATCAGAAAGTATAAGTACATTATCATCCGGATAAAATTCTGTTTTCAAAACCCGGACTGATAAGACATATCTAGGAATTAAAATCAACATATCCTGTCTTTTCTATAGACTGTGACGTGTCTGATAAAACTTCCCTCAAAGAGTTTTAGTTCCATATTAAATTAGTCCCGACACAAGGTCCGAACTTTTATCAAAGTAATCACAACACGAGAAAACCGTCATTATCTGAGGAAATAATACGGTACGCTCTTTCAAAATAAAAAGGTTTTGTCATTTGTATTTACATCTTTCAATAATAAAAATATCGGATCTCGGAACACAAAGGTTTTTCATGCCTTTTCCCGTCTTTCTAGAAATTAGAAATTTTACTTAGAAAGTAGTAGACTGTCAGTAAAAGCATCCAAGTTTTTCAACATAGAATAAACATATAAAAGACCATTAGAGACCGAAAGGGCGGAATGGGTGCTTAACACATTCCCAAACCGTAATGTAGTTCCCGAACCCTATAGAATCCTAGTTTCGTAAAAAAACGTGTAAAGAAAGGCTTATCTGTAACCTTTTCTCTTATGCAACTGTTTTGTCTGTTTTCTCGTAAAACGTACTAGAAACTCTGAACGAACCATCTTCCATCTAGAAATAGGATAGAAAGACACCCGATATGAATTATCAACACGGATCGAAGCAAATGGAGGGACGGGATCCGTTCCGACGTTTCAGACGCCCAACAACGGGAGCGAGACCCGGGGGTCGCATTTGCGGATTCTCACAGTGGCGACTCTGCTGGGAATTTAGAAAACTAGACTCTTATATTTGGACTTTTTGTTTATTGGTTGAATATCTGCTTTTACTGTTTTCCCTACTTGTGTTAATTGATTGAGAAGAAACCTTTTTCTAAAGAAGGAGTTTTTCAAAAATACGTAAATAAAGATAATGATATCTGTGAAATTAACCTTTCGAACTTTGCACACACTTTCACAAATCATGCATTGGTTCTACGAGTGTGAATTTACCCCAAATCCTCGGAAGTATTATAAGTGAGTAGGGAGTTGGCTTGCTTGGGCCAACATAAACCGAAAGCATTTACTTCCACTCTCCTTAACCAAGTACGCTCCCGAGGTATATCGAGTGACGAGAACACTCACGTACCCAGGAAGTATATCAAAAAACTCTTGCACGTATCCGCCCCTGGGGTATATCGCAAGGTCTTGCCAAATAGGAGGGAGCCTGAAGCCTTAATCGTTCATACACCTGCGCTGTATATAAGATCGAATCGGCTAAAACACTTGTCAAAATAGACCTGAGTATTTTCTCGACAATTTTTAGTGGTTCTTTTGGCAAAAATTGAGTCGCATCGTAGTCTTTCTTCATCTTCGCCACGTGGTTTGTCTACAGCCATAAACAACTATAGTCTGGAAGGTTGGGCCGGTCAAGATTATACCGAAAGACTAGTAAGACCAAGCACACCCGAAATGGCTGATGGACATGAGAATCAAGAGACAGATCAGAGCCTAGCCGAGGCATCTGCAGTTCAGCCAACTTTAGCCGAGATGTACCGTTTGTTGATGACCGTGAGCATGAATCTAGCAAGCCTCACAAACGAGCAACAGAATACCCGAGTCCGAGTAGAAGAGTTGTCAGCCGGACGGGCCGCACCACCGGAGTTTGAACGACTACCATCGAATCGAGATCAAGGGTAGTCATCGCAAGTACTTCCCCCAGTTCAAGGAACCAATCCACCACAAACTGGTCTTATCCCACCCGGTCCCCTTCAGACCGATCCCAATAACCAAAATCAATGGGCCCTGGATTCAGGCCCCACTTACCAACAACAAGAGCCACCCATCATCTGGCCACAACCTCAGCAAGGCCTTGATCCCCAATACCAGCCATGGCCACAAGTCCCCGCGAGACCTATTCCACCACCGGCCCCAATAGCCCCTCCTAATGAGTACCCAAACATTAACCGACTTCGGACAGTGTATGCAGAATCGGTTATAGCTCGGGAATAACCCGATGAGGTGTCAAGAGAGAGTGAAGAAATGAATAAACTGAAAGAGCAGATAAAAGTTCTGCAAAGAGGGATTTCTCTGATAAAAGGGGTAGACGAGATCACATATATGAATGCCTTCTCCCTCTACCCAGAAGCAAGATTACCTCAGGGATTCAAACTCCCTTCCATCACCAAATTCACAGGAACCACACCCCCGAAAACTCACCTTCAATCCTACATCAAATCTATGCAAGTGTCTGATTGTGGAGAGCTGGAATTAGCTCAAGCCTTTCACATGACTCTCACGGGGGCCGTCCTGAGATGATTTTTTGATTTGGAGAGACACTACACAAAAACTTGGGGAGATATCATCAAGGAGTTCATGACCAAATACGGGTCCAACGAGGATTTAGAAATTACCTGGAAACACCTAGAAATGGCCAAGCAAGGTGAGAAAGAAAGTTTCAGCGATTTCGTCACACGCTAGAGAAAGATGGCCTCCCAAATGTTCAAACGACCCGATGAAGAAGAGCAGTTGGAGATCATATAGAAGAATTTCACCCCAGCTGTACTGAGTTGCATGGGAAAGCATGTATTCCCACACTTCAGAGTCCTGTTGAGTATGGGGTCGCAAGTAGAGGAAGAATTGGCCAAGAAGGCAGAGACTGATACCAAAAAAGCCTCATACATCGGGAGAAAGACAGCCACTCCAGTCGTGAATCAAGTAAGCTCATACCCCTATCAACAAAACCCCTTCCAACCGTCACAACAAGCCCTCCGATGAGTTGGCCTGCACAAGAAGATTCTTTGAGCACCGAGGCCAAGAAAAGGAGAAACTTTTGCACCCTTTCTACTACCCTGGTTAAAAGCTTAGAACTGCTCCGAAAGGCCGGACTGATCACTCCACTCAACCCGCGCCCCCCACCAAACCCTATTCCCAGCACCTGGAGAATGAATGAGAACTGTGCATATCATCAAGCAGCGAGCCATGACACGGAACGCTGCTTGGCTCTTCGCCATCGTATCCAGGACCTCATTGAAGCCGAAATCATCCCCGAATCCGGCGGGCTCAATGTTACCAACAACCCCCTTCCCAACCATGCTCCACCTGCGGGAATTAACGCCTTAACCACTGATGAAGAAAGTTTTGATCCCGTGAAACTCATCCGGGATGACCCAGCCTACAAGTCACCAGTTGTGCTGCCAGTAAAGGCTCAAGTGGCCCCAGGCCTCAATCCGATAATCGACTAATAGATGGCTAAAACGAACTTCCTACCCGGGCAGGGGTTAGGAAAGGCCAATTAGGGGATCCCACAACCGCTCACGATCAAAACCAATCCCGAAAAATCTAGGATATGATGGACACAGGATAAGAAGAAATAACCATGGAAGCCCCGAGGCCTTCCCAATGAGACAATTTGTATGACAGAAACCTCCCCCAAAACTTTCAGTTGGTCGGCAGAATCAGAGTCATCGGAAGCCTCATAGCGGTCAGACCCAGCATCCCTTTGGATACAACAAATTACCCGATTAGGAAGGGTATATCAGCCACCACTAATGGATGCCGAGAAATCACCACCTCCTAAGGAAATAGGAGAATATCGACTATTGGAACAGTTGAAAAAAATCCAGGCACACATCACCATTTGGGGCCTTTTGGTCGCCTCCAAATCTCACAGGACCGCCTTCATCAAACTTCTAGATGAGGCCGTCATATCACTAGAACAATTACCAAACATGATCGGGTCCCTTACAGTCCAAAGAAGTCTATCATTCTCAGATGAAGACTTATCTCCATTAGGGAAGAAACATAGCATGGCCTTCCATATCACTGTCCGGACCCGAGGGAAAATCCTGCCGCAAGTCCTCATCGACAACGGGTCAACCATAAATGTCTGCCCTTTGAAGACCGCCAAATGTTTGGGTATCTTAGACTCAGAACTTTCTCCGTCAGCTGTGATCGTTAGAGTTTATGACAACACCAGAAGGGCCGTGCTGGGTTCCCTAAAGCTAGATTTCATGGTCGGTCCCGGAAGCTTTCCAGCCGACTTCCAAATCATAGACATTCCCTCCAATTTCAACCTCTTATTGGGAAGAGCATGGTTGTACGACATAGGAGCACTCCCCTCTTCCTTACACCTGAAGATCAAGATACCATTCGAAGGGAAGATAATCACCATCCAAGGAGATCCTGAGAGAACCTTGGCAGATTTGGAATTACCTGTGTTAGGCATTGGGAGTCAGAGCATACAGCTGGGAGGCTTTTCTTACGAGCCTCAAGTACAAGCTCTCACCATCCAGAGGATCGAGTATCTACCCCCTGATAATATCCCCGGTCTCAACACCAAGATCACAAGTATGCTGAGAATGATGAAATACTTACCTAGAGCCAGTCTAGAAATGGGACAGCCAGGATTACTTCAGGCCTTAAAACCAATGGCGAGGCGTGAAAGAGAAGGGTTGGGGTACCGGCAAACCAAAGAAAACAACCAAGAGAAAAAAGGGTCGAAGGCATCAGTATCCAAGTTTTAGCTCTCTGAATGGGTTTTTCGTCAAAGAAAGAGAGGACTTCCCCTTTTGCGGCTTTCAGGAACCTTGGAGAAACAACGACGGAGATAACCTTCCAGGATGGGAAATCTTCTATGAAGAGGACCTCTATCTTAAGGAAAATATTTTGCACAGCTTCTCCACCAAATTGACGATCGGGCAGAAAGAAGAAAATAAAGACAAGGAAGATGAAGAGGAAGAACTGATTGGAGATCTCTTCGACATCATGGCTCTAGGGGATGACGAGCCAAGAAACGACCCTGTGCACTTGATACACGCTGATCCGGGTTACCAGGGAAAGGGGAAAAGAGTGAAATTGTAAGGGTGGGAGATAAGAGTGAGGGTAAGACTAGGGATGAGTCGCTCTTAGATTTACTTTTTAGACTTGTACATGTAAGCACTATTATCAATAAAGAAGACTCTGTTTTGCGTTATCCTGTTGATGTTAATTCTGTAATTGCTTATATGGAGTTAGAAAGACTAAACGAACACCCTGAACGGGAGGAGCAGCGTATACAGAGCGAGGAAGGAGACACTCTTGTAATTAATGTCGGGACGAAAGAAGAAAGGAAAGAGGTCCGTATTGAGGCAAGTCTAAGCGAGACAGAAAGAAAGGAATTCACACAAACTCTGAGAGAGTACGTGGATGTCTTCGCTTGGTCCTATGCCGATATGCCAGGTTTGAACAGCCAGATAGTCATGCACGAGATACACACCAAGTCGAAATTTAGACCCGTCAAGCAAAAATTAAGAAAGCTTACGCATGAGTGGTCCCTGAAAGTGAAAGAAGAAGTGATGAAACAACTGAGTGTGGGGTTCGTGCGGGTGATCGAATACCCTTCATGGTTAGCCAACATTGTGCCCGTTCCAAAGGCAAATGGGAAGGTCCGCATGTGTGTAGATTACAGAGATCTCAATAAAGTCTGCCCGAAAGACGATTTCTCATTACCCAACATTGATTTGATAGTGGATAATACCGCCAACCATGCCCTAAAGTCATTCGTAGATGGTTTCGCCGGGTATAATCAGATCAAGATGCACCCGGATCACCATGAGAAAACATCATTCATCACACTGTGGATGACATACTGCTACACCGTTATGCCATTTGGGCTGAAGAACGCCGGGACAACATGTCAGAGGGCAGCTACCGCTATCTTCCATGACATGATTCATAAAGAAGTAGAAGTGTATGTGGACGACATGATAATCAAATCGAAGGAAATAGAAGGCTATATACCAGTCTTGCGAGCCTTTTTTGATCGCCTCCGCCAGTACCAGATGAGACTCAATCCGCAGAAATATGTGTTCGGGGTAGCCAAAGGAAAGCTTTTGGGTTATGTCGTCAGCCAGAAAGGCATCGAGGTAGACCCTGCCAAAGTTCGAGCCATCCGAGAAATGCCTGAGCCTCGTACCGAGAAAGAAGTCCGGGGATTTCTGGGTAATTTACAGTACATCAGCAGATTCATCTCTCAACTTACTCAGACTTGCGAACTTATCTTCAAACTCTTGAGGAAGTCCTCACCAGGAGAATGGGTCGATCAGTGACAAGAAGCTTTTGATAGAATAAAAGACTATCTCTCCAACCCCCAGTATTAGCCCCACCACAGACCGAATTGTCACTAATTCTATACCTGATCGTCATTGATTCGGCCGCATGAGCCATGCTAGCCCAACATCTGACCGATACACGGAAAGAACAGGCCATCTACTACATCAGCAAGAAATTGTCCCCATTTGAGATAAACTACACGCCATTGGAAAAATCATGCACCGCTCTCGTCTGGATAACACAGAAATTACGGCATTACATGCTGGCTTTTCCGGTCATCCTGGCATCACGAATCGATCCATTGAAATACCTCTTCAAAAAATCGGCTCTCTCGAACCGCATGGCAAAATGGTTATTCTTACTCTCCGAATTTGACATCACCTACATGACCCAGAAGGCAGTCAAAGGCAAGATCATATCTGATTACCTGGCCCACAATCTAATATTGGAAGACATGCTAGAAGAAGCCGAATTCCCAGACGAAACTATCATGAATGTTGAGATCAATGAAGACTGAAAATTATACTTTGACGGGCGCCAACCGAAACGGGAACGGGATAGGCATCCTGTTATTCTCTCCAGACCAAACCCACTCCCCAGTATCGTATCGTCTAGACTTCTTCTGCACCAACAATATGGCCGAATATGAAGCATGTATAATTGGATTAGAGATCGCACTCTAAATGGGTATAAGAAGAATACAAGTGTACGGAGATTCAGCATTAGTGGTCCATCAAGTTCTGAAGGAATGAAAGATCAGAGATGAGAAATTAGTCCCTTACCTCACCCGACTAGAGGATGTCGCAGGAAGGTTTGAGCATTCAGAGTTTTACTATGTCCCTAGGTCACAAAATAGTTTTGCTGACGCACTAGCAACCCTGGCATCCATGATCGATATCCCGGAGGGGATAAAAGAAATAACTCTTACAGTACAAAAAAGATCAGGACCAGCACACTGCATGGCCCTTGAGGTAGAGAATGAGGAGAACGGGGACTTAACCGCTTGGTTTTACGATATCTGGAACCTGTTGAAAAACCATCAATATCCCGAACAAGCTGACAAGAGAACCCGGGTTACGCTCAGAAGATTAGCATCAAGATTCATACTTTGCGCCGGGAGACTATATAAAAGGAACTACGACGGAGCTCATCTCCAATGTCTCACTGAAGAAGAATCTGTCAAAATAATGGATCAGATACATGGGGGCGATTGTGGACTTCATATGAGCGGTCATACACTTACCCGCAAAATCATCAGACAAGGTTATTACTGGTGTACCCTGCAGAACGACTGCGTCAACCACGTACGCCGTTACCACAAGTGCCAAATTTATGCTAAATCCCAGAAGCTTCCTCCGAAAGATTTGTACAATATAACTGCTCCCTGGCCTTTCGCAACCTGGGGAATTAACATTATTGGAAAGATTTCGCCCAAAGCCAGTAACGGCCATAAATTTATAATAGTGGCCATCGACTCCTTTACCAAATGGGTAGAAGCCGAGTCCTTCTAAACCCTTTGACGCCAGGAAAGTTGCCCGATTCCTCAAACAGAATATCATCCGCCGGTATGGGGCCCCACACGAGATAATCTCGAATAACGGCACTCACTTCGAAGGAGAAGCTAATACAATCATGGAGGAATACGATATTACCCGATATAGATCTTCGCCATATAGGCCACAAACCAATGGGGGAGTTGAGGCCGCCAACAAAAATATGAAGAATATCTTAAGCAAGAGGACTGACACCTGTCGAGACTGGCCAGAGAAGTTACCATACGCAGTGTGGGGATATCGCACCACCGAGAGGGTCTCCACAGGGGTAACTCCGTTTTTTCTTACATATGAGATGGAAGCAGTCCTCCCTGTTGAACTAGAGGTCCCTTCCTTCAGAGTTATACTAGAGAATCAAGTTAACGAGCTGGAGTGGGTCCAGGCACGTAATAACGAGCTGGCCTTACTAGATGAGAAGAGATTGAGAGCCGCGTACCACCACCAAGGGTATCAAAAGAGAATTGCTCGAGCATTCAACCAGAAAGTAAAGACTCGGGGTATCAATGAGAACGACATCGTGTTGAAAGAGATTCGAGAGCCAGCCAGAGAACCGAGGGGAAAGTTTGGGCAGAAGTAGACAGGACCGTACATCATCAAAGAGATTGACACTGGGGGTGCCGCTATACTCGCTAACTTAGATGGACAGTTACTGCATTCACTAGTCAACATACATCGACTGAAGAAGTATTACCAATAGACATAACCTGTATAGATAAGAACTACGTAAACTTGAGCCCCAACTCAAAACTTTTGTTCTTTGAAAAATCAAAAGGGGAACGTAGGCAACTTGAGAAGTGACTTCAGGCCCGGTTTAAACATGGTAAAGAAACTTATCTCTCATAAGCAATCCTTCATATATTATTAAAGATGGTTCATAATACCGGAAGTTATAAAGGAGATACAGCATAAAAAAAAAACTAGTCCCTATGGGTTGGCCAAGCAGGGTCCTTAGTAGCCAAATCAATTCGAGCTTCATCGAGAATCTGGTACGCAAAGACAATATTCTCCTCTGTGGGCTCAGAATCCATGAACCGGAACCACTCCATTTAGAAGGGATCATCAATTAGCTCCCTTTCCAAAGACCCCCAACGAGAACAGATGATGTCAACCCGGAGGGACCTGGTAATACTGAAACAGGCATAGTTGAACTGACGAGTCAGTCGAGCACGCCACATCCTCTCTACCGATAAAGAAACATGCGGGGTCACAAATTTAGACTCAGAGAAAAAGTTGTTCAGAGCGAGGGGAATATCCTGAGGAATATTGAACTGCCGAAGAAGACGTCCTGTGAGAACATAGTTCTGATTCCTTGTACTAAGCACCATCGCCCTCAGCTTTCACCAAAGAATGTTCCACCGGATAGCCTGAAAGTTCTTCAAAAACCACACCGTCTAATCAGAGGAAGACATGGTCAAAGCACCAAAGAGGGGACGACGGAAAAAGTGTGTCGAGTTGTCAAATCGCACTCCGTTGAAACCCACCGATCGGAAACTCTCCAATAGCCACATGTATAGCAAACGAGGGCTTCCCTTGAAAAAGGGTGAGGCTCCCCTTTGAAGATCATCTAGGCCGTTCAGAGTCTCTGCAAGAACAATCGGCATTATAGACTCCCCATTTCTAGCCTGGTAAATCAGACTCAGAATAGTCGGATCAACACGAGAAGAGCCCGTCACCAGTAGCATATCAGAAATAAGATAGATCAAGGCCGCCGCAGTACGCCCCGCGCTATAAGAAGCTCTGTCCTCATAACGATGGAAAAACCTCACCATTTTGTGGAGGTTAAGAAGACCATCGTTAATAAATCCATCACAGGCCGCTTGGGGAATGGCCAATAGAGCAATCAGCATGTCTCGAAGACTAATTTCTTCTATGGGAACTGCCATCAGGAGACGGACGTCAGAACGCAATAGCCAGGAGAACTCTTCATAAGTCGGGCAGAGTTCATCTAGCCCGAAACAGAAAAGATGATCCGCAGGGCTCCAGAAATACAAATCACCTAACAAAAAAGAAAAATCTACAGGACGATGGCACCAACCCGCTAAAGGGCTAAAAGCACCAAAGTTCAAACCATTCTCAGAAGATATCAGAGCATTTTGGGCTTCAACATAAGAAAAATTAGAATTTGTGCGATAAGAAAATATTTTGGGAAAGGTGTGGGGATGAAGGAAGGAAGATAGGTGTATTTATAGCAAAAAAGAGGGTCCTGTACCAGTTTGTCGCGCGACAAACCCATATCCAGGAGGGATTGTCGCGCGACAATCCTCCTTGGTATACCCTGTTTTGGCTTTTCTTACCCGTAAGAGTCATTTTTGCCAAAAGAATCACTTCTGCATGCACTGTGCTTACTTTGTTCTTTTGCAAAAACCCTAAGTATCGCCACATTACAAGGTATGGCTCCTAAAATTATCGATTCACGTAATTATTACCTTTTCATCACAGATAAGGAACAAAAAACACATCATCAGACACAAATAAAGATTTTTATAAAAAACTAATAAAAGAACAGTTTTCAAGAAACTAAATCTCTGTCTAAATATCTAAAAATAAAACTACATATCTGTTTCAAACTAAGAAAAAGTGTAGGAAAGAAAAGCTAATCTACTCGAGCACGCTTTGACATGCTCCCACTATCGCCCGAGCCCTCCTCGGGAATAAGGTCAACCACTGGGACACCCTGAGTAGGAGGGACTACCGTCTGGGAAGGCCCCATCGACTGGACAAGAGCCGTAGGACGGATCACCGAGGACCAAGAACGCCTAGAAGTCCGACTACTACTCCTCCAAGACTCCGTCCGGGCATGAGAAAAAGTCAAAGGGTCGCCCGGTCGTAAAGAAACATCAATCGCCCTCTGATAATCACACATGTAAGCTGGAGGGTCTCGACCAACGTACTGAAAAAAGTTCCAATTGTAGAGGTGCTGGGCATGCCAAGCCCTCAGATCCGCCACCCGTAAACTCACCCACTGTGAAAGACATAAGATAAGAGAACCAGCACAGTCGAAATAAATAAATATAGATATAAAAGTATCAAGAAAAGTTGAGGTATGTACCTCGTCGTCAGAGCGACCACCCAATAAGTCAAAAGCGTCCTCAGGAAGAGGATACTCGGGCACCGTATATCGACGTAGACCGGCGCCGACATAAGAAATATCTCTGGGAAGTGGAGGAAGATCCACTGAAGGAATGGACAAGTCCGCCGAAACATCAGCAGAAGTGGACCCAACCTCCTCGCGAATCGGGAACTGGGGAGGCCGAGAAGATGAGCCACCGAGACCCGGAGATCGGGCCGGAGGGCCCATAACAATCGACGGAAGAGGGGTTAGTGTGGCATATGTGCGGACACCCGTAGGATCCACGACGACCATCGCTTTCAAAGGGGGGACCCCGCTGGAAGGAGTGGTCACAGCAGTAGGAGGGGTCCGCCCAAACTACTCATAGTTGACCCTAAAGTCCGCAGGCTCCCAGGATCGCTCTGAAAAATCTGCTGCCCCTCTCTCAACAGCCTCAAAAATAGCCCCCGGGTATGCTAATGAACCGGTGGGGAACTCAAAACCCTCAGCAGGCTGCTCCTCTCTAGGCGTAGTCTGAGGAGGCTGCTCTGGAACAGCCACTGTCCCACCTCCCTCACCACCCTCGGGTCTATCATTACCTCCCTCGGGCCTATCATCTCCTCCCTCAGCACCAGCAGGGACGTCCCTCTCTCCCTCAGGGTCATCATCGTCGGAGTCCAAAATGTTGTCCCTCTGATTGGGGACTGGCGACAGCTGACCGGAGATCGTCTTGGACAAGTGAGTCTACCCTCGTATATAGTTGGGATCACCTCTCAACGTCCGGTACCTCTCATAGAAGACTCATCCCCGAGTCCCCTTCGGCTCCCTCATCAAGTAACGAGCAGCAAAGGCAGTGTAGTCTCCCTCCTCAGTAAACGTCTGAAAACCAAGTCCATCGACCAACGCTTGCACCATCACTGGATCGATCTCGCCCGTCCGCCTCATCAGAACTGGCGGGAATAAAGAAACTCTAGGCCACTGGGCCGGTGTATGCTGGCGAATAACTCTCTCGCCCAAGTAGAAGTGGAGGCCGTACTCGTCCCTGATAAGCCGCGTGGTCCTCGAGGCGGTTAGAGCACTGCCATATCCAAAATAGAGGCCCAGATCACCCCAGGGGGCCCACTCAATCTGAACAAAACAAAATTTTTCAGTTATTTGTATTCTATTTACTATTTATCCATTTGAAAAGAAAAGAATACTAAAGATATTTACATGCTCCTCCAGCAGGTCATGGACGGCAGCAACTACGGTCTTCCAAGTCCGGTATACATAGAAAGCCCTGTAGTTCCCCGCAATGAATCGGCAGAGAAAAGGAAACTGATCTTCGTTCTCGACGAGGAGATCCACCTGGGCACGACCTAGACGGGTATACGCCACGAACCAACTCAGAAGAGGAGACATAAAGAATATCAGCAAACAAACAAGCAGATAATATATAAAGACTAAAGCAGAAGTAATAGACAGAAGTGTATACCTCCCCACAGCAAAGAAAAGCCCTTGAGGTTCAGGGCTAGATGGCGAGAAACCTGGTCCATAGTATCGTAAAGGACGGCAAGAATAAAATCATCCCAGTCGTAGTCAAACATAATACTAAAATCTCGGAGATAGGGCAACAACCAAAGATGGGCCGGGTCCCCCCCACGGGCCTCGAACAAATCGTGGAGCGTTAGTAAGAGAAGGACGCGGGCATACTGACGCGCCTCCTGGTGGGTCATCGGCACCCCTGAAGCAACTAATCTGGCTCTCTCTGTCGCCAGGCATGTGACCAAAATAGCTCGAAGAATCGTATCACCCGAACTCCGTCGCTCAGGAAACCACCCTAGTGCGCCAACAATACCGTCTGCCGTCAGACACAAGAGGACATCAATCTGTATAGGGACCCCCTGAAGGAATCCCGGTCAAAGCAAATAAATCGAGGGGGGTCATCGTCATCTCCCCCCAGCTCCAGTGGAAGGTATGAGTGGTGTCCCACCAATGATAGGCTAGAGCCGACACCAACACAGCCGCCCTAGATACCCGCTCCGAGAGGGCGTTGAAGAAAGAACCAAATGGAGTCGCAAGGAGCAACTCCTGGACAGGGGCCGGTGCCTGTCGCCACTCTAAGGAAATAGTGTTGGGAGAACCCCAACCTCGGCCGACCCACTATAGACAAAGTAAGA
This sequence comes from Lonicera japonica, assembly GCA_021464415.1. Taxonomy (NCBI): domain Eukaryota; kingdom Viridiplantae; phylum Streptophyta; class Magnoliopsida; order Dipsacales; family Caprifoliaceae; genus Lonicera; species Lonicera japonica. The sequence continues at coordinate 66,312,611 of CM038466.1, read as the reverse complement.
AAATGAGAAACCTGAGGGTACTTTAGTGTAATTATAAGAGGTATAGGGTTATAGGGGTAAATTATGTAATTTTCCAAACCTGATGGTACTTCGGTGTAATTATGAGAGATATAGGGTTATAGGGGTAAATTATGTAATTTTTCAAACCTGAGGGTACTTCGGTGTAATTATGAGAGATATAGGGTTATAGGGATAAATTATGTAATTTTCCAAACCTGAGGGTACTTTGTTGTAATTATGAGAGATATAGGGTTATAAGGGTAAAATTATGTAATTTTCCAAACCTGAGGGTACTTTGGTGTAATTAATGAGAGATATAGGGTTATAAGGATAAAATTATGTAATTTTCCAAACCTGAGGGTCCTTTGGTGTAATTACGAGAGATATAGGATTATAAGGGTAAAATTATGTAATTTTCCAAAACCTAAGGGTACTTTGGTGTAATTATGAGAGATATAGGGTTATAAGGGTAAAATTATGTAATTTTCCAAAACTGAGGGTACTTGGGTGTAATTATGAGAGTTATAAAGTTATGAGGGTACATTATGTAGTTTTCTAAAAACCTAAGAGGTATCATAGGTAAAAGTATGTGTTCGCCAAATCGGACGTTATTTCTAGGCAGACATGCATACTAACATTGTTCAAAATACATGCAGGAAATGACAAAAATAATAGAACATATAAAAACACGAAAAGAAGACATACTAGAGACCGTCGACGGATCTCATGAGAAACAGGCTCCATCAAAAGCCACGGAAAATCCGAAACTGGAGCAGCCCGGGTAACGTCTCGGTAGACCACCGCCCGACCGCGGTCCACCCTGTCCTCACCATACCAATCAAGGTCCTCCCAGTCGTCATGATGAGGACTGCAACGGAGAACACCCTGAGCGTCGGTAAAAGTGACCTCCTCCTGGTCACCCTCGAGTCGATCCGGCTGTGCGGGATCCATCTGTGTATATAAAGAATAGGGAGAAAATCGGAAAAGTCAGAAAGCGGCAGGGCTTCCGCGCTTGAGAGAAGAGAGAATGAGAGCTAGAGAAAGAAAGAGAAAGGAGAGAATGAGCTCAGCAAGGGACTTATATAATGAAGCTGTTTGTCGCGCGACAAATGAGCACATTGTCGCGCGACAAAGAGCCCCCACACCGAAGTGTCGCGCGACACATTTACCCCTCCCCTGATTTTTTGACCTTTGTCTCATTTTATCTCATGCAGGGGTACTTCAGAGAAACAGTTTTCGAAAAAATTGCTAAGAACCGCGCACCCAGGATGAAAATTCGAGGAAAACTTCCAAATCATCTCTCCGAAAAAGCGAGGATGGAAAACAACGGTTAAAGTAGTCTCTGATCTCCCAAGAAGGACCAAGACCATCAATGAGAAAGAGAAAAATATCAAGATAAGACGGGAATAAGAAAAAATTGAAAGAGTAGAAAAGAGAAAGAGCCCGCATGAGCGCCCAGAGCAAGCCAGAGAAACAGAAATACAGAGTGACAGGGAGAGCCACACCAAAAGTGACAGCTAGGCCAAAACCGGCTCAGGGCTTCGTTTTGGGTGAGAAAGGCTCCTAATCACGACAAAGGGATAAAAAGACTCCTGATCAAAAATAGAGAAGGCCAGAAAAAGTCTTTCCTAAAAGAGGGAGAAATAAGGACATCGAAAAACAGAAAACGATGTGGGCCCACCAAAAGAGAAAACTAAGGAGAAAACAGAGATCAGAGATTGAACTTTCAAACAAATTTTCTTTTCAGCACAATACAGAAGAGATGGTTTGGAAAACCTCGAACCGTCACTCTGCGGAGAGCAAAAGAAATCCGAAAACTGCCTTCTGAGAGAAGTATCATCACTCAAGGAAAACATGAGAGTAAAGTTCAGAAAGATACAGGAAAACAAACATCCAAAAAAAGATAAAACCCCGAGAAGCTCTTTTTACCTTCGTTAAATTTCCCTCTCTCACTCTAGCAGTCTAAGAGAAACAACAAACAAATTCACCAGGATACAACATAAGCCCTCACTAGAGGCAAAACACAAGCACAAGCCCTCGCCAGAGGCAAAAATACTCACAAAAGCCCTCCCAGAGGCAATTTTCTTTCCTTTTTACAGAGCGAAGCCCTCCTAGAGAGGCACGGTATAGCAATGGTAGTCCTCCTACTTGAGGCGAGAAGATCAGAAGCCCTCCCAGAGAGGCACAGTGTAGCAATGGTAGTCCTCCCACCTGAGGCGAAGCCCTCCTAGAGAGGTACATTGTAGCAATGGTAGTCCTCCCACCTGAGGCGAGAAGATCAAAAGCCCTCCCAGAGAGGCACAATGTAGCAATGATAGTCCTCCCACCTGAGACGAAGCCCTCCCAGAGAGGCACAGTGTAGCAATGGTAGTCTTCCCACCTGAGGCGAAGCCTTCCCAGAGAGGCACAGTGTAGCAATGGTAGTCCTCCCACTTGAGGCGAAGCCCTCGCAGAGAGGCACAGTGTAGCAATGGTAGTCCTCCCACCTGAGGCGAAGCCCTCCCAGAGAGGCACAGTGTAGCAATGGTAATCCTCCCACCTGAGACGAAGCCCTCCTAGAAAGGCACAGTGGAGCAATGGTAGTCCTCTCATCTGAGGCAAAACCAAACACAAAGCCCTCTCCGAAGGCACTCACGAACACTTTTTTGCATACGCACACTTCCTTAGAGTTCCTGCGGAAGCCATGGATCATGGTCTCTTCCAGTCGCCTCAATTCCTTGCAAGTAAGGAGCTTGAGTCGAGAGGGTCTGTAGACACCCCGATCCGTGACCCCCGCAAGAATCCTAATGACCTTCGAGAACTATTGTTTTTGCAGTCCGGGACCCACCCGAGCACCAGAAACTACCCCGAAAGGATTTGTTGGCCAACAAACCTATTTTTAAGTGGGATTGTTGCACGACATATCAGTATGTCGCGCAACAATCACTCCTATGTCGCACGACAAACCCCTCTGACCCTACCATCCACTCTCTGACAAATCAGTCTGTCAGAAACATCACTTCAACCATTTGTCGCGCGACATTGGACACATTGTCGCGCGACATATGCCCCTTTTGGGGAAGTGTCGCGCGACAATCTTTCCCGAGCACTATAAATAGGCTAACACCCCCAAGGATTCAAAGACAGCAACTTGGATTTGGAAAATTATTGGTTTATATCTTATTTTCTAGTCTTTCGTCAAGTATTTTCTGTTATAATCTTATTTCTGAGGAGTATCGAATCTATTCCCGACACTCGACGTGTCCCGTCTCTGGAATCGTATTCTTGAAAATATCTGAAGAAGGAAAAGATTATTATTGGCGGAGATCTCTCTGCCGCATTATATTTTCTTTCTTATTATTATTCTCGTCGGGAAGGTAAAGAAAACCTCTTATAGTATTTAAATTATATACCTGTGTACTTGTTTTACTTCTGTTGTTCTGTCAACGTTTTATTTGAATAAACTTATTGCCTAGTTACAAAGTAGTCTACCGTTTTTAAAACAAAAGACCCCAATAAAATTATTTTCAAAATCAGAAAGTATAAGTACATTATCATCCGGATAAAATTCTGTTTTCAAAACCCGGACTGATAAGACTTATCTAGGAATTAAAATCAACATATCCTGTCTTTTCTATAGACTGCGACGTGTCTGATAAAACTTTCCTCAAAGAGTTTTAGTTCCATATTAAATTAGTCCCGACACAAGATCCGAACTTTTATCAAAGTAATCACAACACGAGAAAACCGTCATTATCTGAGGAAATAATACGATACGCTCTTTCAAAATAAAAAGGTTTTGTCATTTGTATTTACATCTTTCAATAATAAAAATCTCGGATCTCGGAACACAAAGGTTTTTCATACCCTTTCCCGTCTTTCCAGAAATTAGGATTTTTACTTAGAAAGTAGTAGATTGTCAATAAAAGCATCCAAGTTTTTCAACATAGAATAAACATATAAAAGACCACTAGAGACCAAAAGGGCGGAATGGGTGCTTAACACCTTCCCAAACCGTAATGTAGTTCCCGAACCCTATAGAATCCTGGTTTCGTAGACAAACGTGTAAAGAAAGGCTTATCTGTAGCCTTTTCTCTTACACAACTGTTTTGTCCGTTTTCTCGTAAAACGTACTGGCGACTCTGAACGAACCCTCTTGCATCTAGAAATAGGATAGAAAGACACCCGATATGAATTATCAACACCGATCGAAGCAAATGGAGCAACGGGATCCATTCCGACGTTCGAGACGCCCAACAACGAGAGCGAGACTCGGGGGTCGCATTTGCGGATTCTCACAATAACTTAATAGAAAAGAGAATTTGATTCCAAGAGTTTATTATAATAATTTTAAAATATTTTTTTAATAGTTAATAGTGCCTTATTGCATTTAACACGAGATACGACTTAATTTATTTATATGGAAATATTTTTTTTGATAACCTAAAGTGATGTTGATTATTATTACCATTAATTTTTTAATACAAAATTTGCTATACCATAGAATTTGAGGGAGATCGTGGGGATCCAAGTGTGGGAAACACAAACCTTTAACTTCACCCAAATCTATTATTCAAACTATATAGAAAATGAAAAATTTAAGCTAGATCGACCAAGTTATAATATGGAAATTGATACCATACAAAATTATGCAATCAAACCCCACTTAGCGGTGTTACGAAACACACCCAAGTTTTCTTCCAAAATCCATTTACTCTTCACTATGGCAGTTTCATGCAACTTCATCACCTTTGAAATATGGGATCACATATTGAATATGAATTTAAATTTTGTACACAGCGTTCCTTCTTGAAACAAATGTGAATTCATTTCAAACACCAGAGTACAATTCAAGAAACCAAAAGAAAAAAAGAAAGACTTTGTGGGTGTATATTGTACCTTCCTTATTGTTTTACAATCCAGTGTCATTATTCTCTGTACATGTACGTATATATGATGTTTGTATTGTCCATCTGTTCTGTTGTAACTTGCTTCATCAAAGAACATCTATATTATTATCATTATTACTCTTCGCCCCACATGCGTAGAGACACCCATGACGCCGAGGCTTTTCAGGATTATCAGTGTCAGAATCGCTCGGTTCCAAGAACAATCCCCTAAGGCATCTCCTTCTGACTGTGGGCTCGTAAGTGAGCTTCTGAGAAGGGGTTATGTTGATCTCGGCCCTTGAAAGTGACTCAGTTCGATGATTCGAATTTATGGGTTCTTTTAGATTATGAGAAAGAACCACATTAACACCAGGATTCCTTTCTGTAATGGAACCGTCTAACACAATTGAGTTGTTGATACCTTGTGTATTGCTGTTAACATACGACTTTTTTGCCTCTTCATCTGTGGTGTCTGCTTCTTCTAGCTTTCTTTTCCCCTTTGAGCTTTCTTCTCCATCAGTGGTGGCTTCAGTGCTCTCGTCGGGGTTGAGCTTATACCCTCGGTGAATGTGGACCGACCTTTCTCTTTTTGACGATGAATTGGAGCCTAGGTGCATGAATGCTCCTCTGTTCTCGCCAGCAATGGTTATAACACTTGCGGGTTTCTCCTCCATATTATGCTTTGTGTGCCCAATAGTCATCTTATTGACAAATTTCGAAATGTCATCTCTTATCTCTTTGTGAAGGGGAACTCTTTGTCCATTCGATATAGCTGGAGTTTGACGAGATTCACTTACCAGGCATTTTTCTTTTGGATCGGAAATCATGGGTTTGGGTTGTTTTTCACTAGAACGGGAGATAGGTGCTTTCTCCGTTGTTTCAAGAATTTCTTGACTTTCCAGCTGCTTTTCTTGATCTTGAGATGCAACAGTTGGATGCCATTTGGTCTTTGCTTTTAAATGCGAGGACGCCTCAGTTAAAAGCTCAATGACTGTCTTCCTTTCTGGTTCAACAGTGGTCTTCTGTACTTCCTCGTCTTTTGTTTCCTTGGGCTTTCCATCTGATTTTGTGAGGGGCTTAAGATTGGCATCATTTGTAGAAGAGTCTTGTTTCTTGGGTTGAGCCTCCGGTGTTTCTGGTTGAGGCACTATTGGCTTTGTTGGTTCTTTTTCAGGTAGTGGTGGTTCAGCGGAGATTGGAGGAAGCTGAGACAATACTGGCTTTGCATCTTTCTCAGAGATAGGAGGTGTGGGCTCAGTGGTGATTCGAGTTGTGGTTTGTACTGATTTTGGTGGAGAAGGGGCCTGAGCCACTGGTTCTGTTCTTGGTTGCAGTTTAGTGATAGAGGGAGAAGAAGGTAAAGAAGAGGTTGCAGGTGGTGGCTGAGTGCCCAAACGAGATGGAGATCCAGGCTGAGAGGCTGTTTGAAATGTTGGTTGTGGCCGGGGAGTTGTACGAGATGGGGACCAGGGCTGAGAAGCGGCTCGTGATTGAGGGACAGCACGGGTAGGTGACGAGGCTTGGGGTTGAGGGGCGGCAAGAGTTGGTGAAGCAGCTCGGGTTTGGGTTCCCACTCGAGCTGATGATGCCGGTTGAGAAGAGACTACGATTTGAGCACCCACACGAGATGGTGCAGAGGGCTGAGACTCAGTTCTTGGTGGTGCTTGAACTTGCGGAGATGGTGCTGGTGGTGGTGGGAGCTGAGAAGCAGCTTGGGCTTGGGCTGCCACTCGAGCTGGTGATGCCGGTTGAGAAGAGACTCGGCTTTGAGTGCCAACCCGAGAAGGTGAAGAGGGCTGAGACTCGGTCCTTGGCGGTGCTTGAACTTGGGGAGGTGGTGGTGGTGGTGGCGGGGCTACCCCTGCAGGCCTAAATGGAGGCCTCCCAATGGGAGTGGTGGTGGTTGGCTGGGCCGGAGTTTGGATAGCAACCATAGGCCGAGCCGGAGCCGGAGCTGGAGCCGGTGCCGGTGCCGGTGCAGATGGTAGTAACCATGGTAGACGAAAACGGAAAGTGGGCCTTTGATCCGCCATTGACCTTTAGAAAGCACAATTTGATGAAGGAAATGGAAAAAGGGTTATAAAGTTTGGTGAATTTCAACATGATAGAGATATGTGATATAAATACATTTGCGTTTGATACCTTGGAAAGTTGATGGAAGTGGCTTGGGATTTATGTATCTTTGTCCTCTTTAACTTTTACCGCAAGCGCTTCTTTGCCTCTCTTGAGGGACATTCTGATTTGAGATATAAGAGGATTCTTACAGATTTTACTTCTCTAGTAGGCATAGCATCCCCTTTGAACTGCTTTAAGTTTCTTCTTTTTCCACTTTAAGGAGATTTTGGGCACTGTCGAGTGGCGGTGAGGGGGCAGATAAATCTGCCTTTCCTTTTCTCATACTTTTATTCGATGCTGATTCTAAATCCACGTGAATCGCGAATTCATTATACATTTAACAACAAAACCATAATAACAATAACAACAACAATGGCGACTAAGAAGAAGAAGAAGAAGAAGATTCACCTTGGTTGTGAACGCGAATGTCCATTTTTCCAGTTGCCCATCTGCAAAGCAAGCATAAGAATCCCATATTTCAGAGGCATACTAAAGCCTGCTATTTTATTAGGTTTTGTCTCACTGTTTTTGTATATTAGTTTGTATGTATGTAGCTACCTTTCCAGAAAAGCAATGTACTTAATCAAGAAAAGAACACAATCAGATACATCTTAACAAGCAACTGTTGAGATTGCAGCTCCATATCTTCACCAAGTGGAGAGCTTCCAATTTCAAAGTTCAAGCTCTCTCATCTGCACACAAGGTAAATATATTGCGTTAGTAACCTGTCAATATATTAAAAGTAATAACTTCTTAGATGCAGGCTCGAACCGTATCGGGGGTAGGTTCAAAAACCATCGGGAGCAGTTTCAAATCCCTCTAACAAACAGTTGATAAGGGCGGGTAGCCCATTTTTGTAGAGCCCAGTATTAACATTTCCTAATATTATTTTGCTCTAGTCCTTAAGTAGCGTTTTATTTTAAAAAATCCCTCTAACGGGTTTATTTTAATTTCAATTTTTGTAAGGTCAAAATGCAAGTTCTTGCCCAAGCAGTAAGATCACTTAAGCATGCAGTTCTACAGAACTCACATTTGAGGGATGCAACTGAGATGAAAAAAGTTTTTTTCCGACGTGCATGTATTATCTCCTCTTCGATGTCGCAACAAAAAGGATTGGAGAATACGACAGTCGCCGAGGTACTAATGACGAAGGATGAAGAAAAGGTCGGGTCTTGGCTCTGGTGCTCCACTGATGACACTGTGTATGATGCTGTTAAACAAGTATGTTTCCTTATTCTTGCAGAGACAATAAATAAATAAACCACCAAATTAAATGTTAAATAAACATTAACTTAGTGGAGTTAACTCTCCTTTTATTTACGATTTTTGCTAACACAAAATTGCAGATGGCACAATTTAATATTGGATCTTTGGTGGTTCTAAAGCCAGGAGATCCACAGCTAATTGCAGGTATCATCACCGAAAGAGGTAATCGCTCAGCACATTCATAGGATAATTAAAATCCTGATTTCAACTCTTACAAAACAAACTTCCTAATGTTATCATGATCTTGTTATTGTCTTCCCTAAGGCGGCATGCTAAGAACACCATTTACAAAAATAACAGGACTTTGCATTATTGTTTTTACCATTTATAATGCTTGTCTGCCTTCTTTCCATATATGGGTCCTTACTTCTTAATGAGTGCCCTTGAGCACACCTAATGACCCATTTTATTATTTACCCAAATGACCCTAATACTTTTAATAATCTCTAATTTGTTAAATCATATAAATTATAGCCCAATTAACTAAAAAATAACATAAATTAGTTCCCAGATGCATATAAATTTGAAAATTCCTAAATTGCCAATTTTCTTCTTAACAGACTATCTGAAAAAGGTAATCGTGCAGGACAGATCATCAAAGTACACAAAAGTCAGGGAAATTATGACTGAGCAGGTTAGCGCATCAATCCTACTTCGCCTTTTCATCTTTAGGGCCCTTTGTTATCGCATTTCTTTAATCTGCGTAAATGATTTTGACTCAACAGAAAAAGTTGATAACAGTGAGTTCCGACACAAATGTTCTTCATGCAATGCAGCTAATGACAGGTAAAATGACTGTACAACTACATGATGCATAAAGTTCAACCGTGTAGCGGCTAACAACGTAACATAAATAATGAGTGTTCTTGAATTTTACAGAGAATCATATACGGCATGTACCTGTGATAGATGGGAGGATAGTAGGCATGATTTCTATGGTAGATGTTGTCCGAGCGGTGGTTGAGCAGCAAAACGGGGAAGTGAAGCGGCTGAATGAGTTCATCAAGGGAGATTACTATTAGAATCAGACCATTAACTTTTACAAATGTGCAACTTTACTGTACGTGTTAACAGCATCCGTTCCGTAAAATAGCATGTTGTTACAAACAAGATGGCTTGGTTTATTGTAATAGCCTTCAAAGGGTCATTTTATCCAACACCTAGAGCACACCTCAATTGTTGCTCTAGTGTTTTGTATTGATACAAACCCTTGAATTTAGCCAATGAATCAGTAACATTAGTGACAGAATGACATTAAGGGGGGTGTATTTAATTAGGATTTTAAGAGACTATTTTGGGATAAATAAGTCTTGTGGTATTCAATTAAGACTTTTAAATAATCTAAATAAGTCTTGTGGTATTCAATCAAGACTATTTGAATATTTTAAAGAGTGTGTCCAAATCTAGTGGTATTCAATCAGGACTTTAAACAAGTAACAAAAAGTCTTTTGGTATTCAAAAACTTGCTAATTTCAATGGATTTTTTTTAAAATTAGGAATTTGTGTGACTTTTTAATGGAAAGTATAAATACCAAACCCTATAAAGAATCCCACCCTAACTCATGAGACTTTTATTTTATGCTAGAGATTTACCAATTCTCTCATCTCTCTTCTCTACATTTACCTCTTTCTTTCACCCATTTCCCTTCTCAACTTCACTAATGCTTCTGTTTATGAGGAGGGTATGTATATATCATCTCTCTCTTTATATATATATATACATATATGTATGTATGTATGTGTACATTTTCATATTCTTTGAGATTTGAACTTTTTTATGTATTTTAATTTATTTTTTCTCATTAGTGCCTTCTTGCCATTGAAGTGTGGGGCCCTTCAATTGAATCCCATTTTGAAGATTGCTTGTATAATTTTATTGATATTTTAAATAAATTTCATTGATGGGGCATAAACACCAAAATCGGCACTCTCTGCCTTTCACAAGAATCATAATGTTTATTAATTTTTTTTTCGTTTCTTTTATTAAGAAATGGTTGCAGGTTTTATAGAACCTTTAGTAAGGAAAAATTCCACCATCATTTAGAAAGCTTGGATTGTAGAGGCTGGTGCCGGAGAATTCGTGCATCATTGAACTAAACATTACTTATCATAAAATCCAAACATAAAAAGTCTTGAGTATAAAAAATCCATGTGCTCCTTTCAAATCTTATAAATTCTAATGATATAATCTTTAAAATCCAAGAATAAAAAATCTTGAGTATAAAAAATCTTTTAAAAAAATCTTATAAGTCATTACATTTTTAAATAGTCTTTTAAAATCCACTAGACTAAATTACCATAAACAATCTTTTAAAATCTCAATTGAATACACCCCCCTAAATCCCATTCCAAGATTTGCCATCAAATGGTCTTTGTCTCAAATTAAGATTTGGAATATGACTGTCGCACTTTTAAGAAGAACTGACGCATCTAATAAGAAGGTCGGATAGAATTGTTTACTCCTACCACTACTTATAATTTTATTTTATATCATCCTATTATCTTGCAAGTCAAAACAGTGATTACAAAAGAAAGTCATTTACCGAAGACATCATATTCAATAAAAGGCTCTATGGAAGGTGGAAAGATTCTTGATATGAGAAACACAGCTACTAATTGTTCCAATTTCGAGAATAAAGAAGAATAAATAAAGCTTTTTGACTAAAAGGATTGTGATCAATATCATCAACTATACCGAAAAGAGAGAGAGAGAAGAGAATGGTGCATGTTTCTCTTCTACATATTCTCAGCACATTTACTTGAAGTGAATATATCTTTTTCCCTAAAGCTATTATCAGGGCCCCTCCATGCATATCTATTGTTCCCCCTCTCGGACTTGAGCTCCCCTGGGAAAAATTTAAAGGCTTCACTTATTATGCTAAAGAGGACAAAGGAAGGGCAACATTTTCCTTATAACAGTTATATCTATAAGGCATTGTTCACTTGCCACTTAATTTGCCATTTAAATCTAAAATCTTAAAATTTTTAGATTTAAGTGATTGATAAAGTTGTTCACTAACTAAAAAAATTAAGTGACTATTTAATTTTTACCACTTAAAACTTAAAATTTTCATCCAAAATTTTAAGTGGTAAAATTGCCACTTAAATTTGAAACTTAATTTTAAAGAGTGTAAAAGGTCCATTTTGTCCCCTCTCTTTTATCAAAATTACCCGCAGGTTAGGTTAATTCAAAACCCTTCCTTTCTTCATTTCTTCCTGCCGTTCCTCTCCTGTGCGTGTTAGATTAATATTTCTTTTCTCCTCTCCTTTTCCTCTTTCTCCAGTTCCTTTTCTCCTTTCTTTTCTCCTCTCCTTTTCCTCTTTCTCCGCTTCCTTTTCTCCTTTTTGTTCTCCTTATTTTCTTCATATATATGGTGGTTCTCCCCTTGTAAAGATATAGAGATAGAAATATACAAAATATACAATCCCTTGCCTACTGCTCTGTCCAAAATACCGTCTCACTGCCCTGTCCAAAATAATCCACCTCCATCTAGACAAGATTCATCATTGGCATCTTCTTCGTCTTCATTTGTACATCATAGGTTAGCCTTATTAAAAAGTTTAAATTATATGATCTTTCTTATTTTCATTTAGAATCATGTGATCAAAATAAAATAATAAGGGCAAAATAGTCATAACAAAAAAAATTCAGTTTTCAGATGTGTTATATTCAAACAAACAACATTTTTTCAAATACAATTTTCAGAACTAAACAAACAGCTTTTTCAGTTTTCAGTTTTCAATTTTCAGTTTTCAATTTTTTTACTAAACGCCACCTAAGTATCTATCTCTCATTATGTGATGAGAGAAAAATAGTCACATGACGAGAGAGAGCGAGAGAGAGAGAGAGAGAGAGAGAGAGAGAGAGATGTCATTTTGAGGAATTTATCTTTTACATACATTTATTTCGACATGAACATTTTGTGAATTACTGATAATTTCTAGAGTGCAGTAATCAATGCTTGTTAGAATGACAAGTTAAATTTTTTGTGACATTAGTTGGAACCGTTGGTCTAGTATGCAAGGAGAGAGATACTTTACCACTGAACCAAACACAGTGTCTAATAATGTTGCATATTCTTGATAAAAGTGATTATGAGTCAGCTAATTTTCGAACTGAGCAGACATTAATCGGCAAGCTCTTCAAATAAGGTAAAAGTGGGATAAAATTATTAAAGTAGTGTGTCAACTCAAATGCTTTAAATTTTGTTCCAAATGAACCTAAGTTTTGGCCTAAGTGAAGCATCATGTTCCAGTACTAAAAAGAAAACTAAAAACAGTCAAAAGAATAACTCTTTTTGGATGAGGAAATATATGAATACTAGATTCCACAACAACCGGAATAAGTTGACCAATCACAAGTACTTAAGATGTTTGGTCTTTTTATTCAAATATTTCATGCACATCAGTCCAATTTTAATTAACCAGTTTCTAATTGAAATATTGTATTCACTTCTACATTGGAAAATCAAAATCTTGCATAGTTCTTGGTGCGTTTTTCATCTATTGTCTATAGTTTCGATTTAACAAAGATACAATTATCTTCAACCAATAGTAGACTTATTTTATCCACGTTTCAGACCAATAGACAACGCAACTTAGAGAATGAGAAATTAATTATATTTGGAAGTCCCAACTACAAAATTCATAAAAAACAAGAACAGTTAATGGGAAAAGGAAAGGGAAAACGAAAGGGGGAGGTTCTTTATCACTAGCATGTGGTATATATAATCTTTAGGGGGGCCTAGCATTTGAGGTTTACATGATGGAGATATATAAGATAACATTAACAAGGCAAATCTATATTGAACATTATGCTAATTTTCTATCAATAAATAAAAAATAAAACCATATCTTGTATTAGAAAAAATGAAAGAATATCTTAGCTTAATGTATTACTCTTTTGGGCATAAGAACTCATTTTGTCAGTGGGGTAAGGCTTCAAATCCCTATATCTAATCCCACCAGCTGGGTAAAATTCCTTTAAATATTTCCACTTGTTGCTGGTATTAATTATGAAAGACCAAGAAAAGGACTTTTCAAGAATTCATAAAGCCCTTGTCCTTCCACTCTTCTCTAATTCTACACCACAATTTTGTTTTATGCAACTATCCCATCAGGCTTCTATGTATTGTACATTTAAGATATTCATCCAAAAGTAAGCTTAGCAATGAAAAATTATGGTAAATCAAGCATGCTCAACTAAGTCGCATTTTGTAGATCAAGGGCGGACCCAAGACTCGTAAAAGGATGAACTGAAGTAGGTTGAGATAGGTTAATTTTTTTTTCTTTTGTTAGACTGGAATAAAGTCTGCTCTGTCAGCCCGATTCTATCAAGATGAAAATATAAAAAATATTCCCCAACTTGCTACATCCACTAACTTCTCTTCCTGCTTATAAGGAGCTGGGATTTCATTTCCTTCCGATAACCTCTCCCTTGACTTCAGTCTTCTTTAATTTCCTCTGTTGTTTCCTTCCCTTTTGCAGCCTCTTTTCTATTCAACTCTCCAATTCAAATTTCCCAACAACTCCATAAACATAACTTTTCATTTTCTTCTCACATAGGATAGGACTAATGGCATCAAATTCCATCACTTCTTCATGGACAATGAAGCAAAACAAAAAATTTGAAGACGCATTGGCGACGTACGACAGGGACACGCCTGACCGGTGGCATAACGTGGCCATGGCCGTGGGTGGAAAATCGGCAGAAGAAGTGAAGAGGCATTATGAGATACTTGTGAAAGATATTATGCGAATAGAATCCGGCCAAGTACCTTTGCCAAATTACAAGGCCCCTGGAAGCAATAGAGGATTTGTCAATGAACAAAGGTAATTGCTAAAACCTCTGATCATTTCTTAATCTATTTTAAGTTCACATTTGACGCGTCCTAGTGCATTTAGACTGAACGTCTACATTTACGCTCGAGTATTAGTCAAGCAATCTACGAAGCCTTAATCATGTTTTCTTCGTTCTATATATACATGCCAGATCATTAATTAGTAACTGTATTCCTCCCAAATGGTCTTACAGGGATTCACTAGTGTGACCCTTTTATTTGTTTGAACAAATTTAGTAATGTGTACAAATTTACACGTGTTGGAAAACAGGATATACATTGCTCACGTTGGAACCATTAGAAGGAAAATATGATTAAAAAAAAAAGTAATCCAACTTACTGCAAGGCATGTTCTAGGACTGCTATTTTTAGGCAAATTTATCTCCTCCTGGTTTATTAGACCACAATTATATAACGTAGTAGTAGAAATTAGCTTTCAGGATACAATTCATTCAGATATTTATGTTTAGTTCAAGTGTGTGCACGCTCGTTGATCAAATCCAAGAACACCCGGGTAAAAGAATCTAACTATACTAACGGATAGAGAAAGAGGCAAGATACTTGGAATTGAACCGAACGGTGCCTTTTTGAGTGTGTAACCATTTAGTGGTTACAACTACCAATTAATCACCTAGTGGTTACAACCGCCAATTAACCGCCTAGTGATTATATAGCAGTTACATCAAATAATCGCCTAAATATTTTGAAATATTCTAACAGTTCACCCACTAGATAACAATTAAAGTTTTTGATTCAGCTGGTGACTTGACATGGTTAGAATTCCTGTTTGTCAAGCTCTTTAAGTACAAGTTTTGCTGCTAGCATTTAGTTTCATCAATTTGCATTAGAAAAATTGCACTCTAGATGTTGAGTTAACAGCACAATATTCTAATTAGTAATAGTAATTGATATAGTACAATTGCATGCACATTCATTTTCAATTCCTTTCCATTCTGTTTATGTTTTGGTGTTTATTTTAATAGAGGGTCTGCGATCTTATCATACAGAAAAAGCAAGTCTCTAAAACAACCACATGAAATCTAATCCTACTCATTCTAGATAGAACATGCACATGGTACTACCAAGGCTGGCTCTAGGGATGTTGAGGCCCCAAGCGAAAATTAATATCGACAAAAATTGGAGCCCCGTATCATAGTCTTCTCCTTCAACAAAACAATCTTAACACTGGTAGTACTGAACTTGAATTGAATAAAAGAAAAAAAGAATACTAGAATGTGATGCATGTGCAATATTGTACCTAATAACTATAATTATGTTATGTAGATTTTTAAAATATAATAAGAAAATAGTTTGACCAAGTGATGATAACATGTGTTCTTCATCTATAAAGTCATAGGTTCGAACACTAGTTCTAACATTATATATTTAAAGCATAAAGGGGCGTATACCAAATACTTCCTCTCACTTAATAGAAGTAAGAGATGGTCACCATTCATCGTTGGGTTGAATTTATGAGAGATACCAAGGTGAAAATTTTAGTTCGATTATAATCCCCGTTTGCTATTGCTATTTGATAGTAAATTATAGTTGAGTTTCTTTTTTTTTTTTGGGGGGGGGGGGGGGGGGGCAAAGGAAAAAAAATGGGGGCAAAGTTGAGTTGACATCAATTCCTGTGTGCTAAACAAAGCAGAAAATCAAAAAGAGACACAGAGTAAACTAAGCAGCAAAATTGATCCAATCACTATGAATTTAAGGAATTAAAAGTAAATACTATTACTTACTAACTATAGCGTCGCATGCTTCAAGAAAAGCATTATATGGATGTGAATGGCGAGGATGGGATATTTAATCGAGGAACACCTTCTCACTTTGTTAAAGTTGAGAATCTCACTTTCTCCCAATCTCTATTTAATTTCAATGTATAATTTTCATTTTCTAGAGAGCTCTTGGACTTTTATTTTCTACAATTTGGTACCCTTAAATATAAGGGTGCGTTTGATTGCAAGCATGGAATTTATATGGAAAGAAAATAAGTTCTAGGTAATTGAATTGCCTAGAATTGAGTTGCATGGAAAATGTAATTAAATGTGTTTGATTGCTTTAATTTTCTACCCGGAAAATATTGGTTGTATTGTGGCATTTTTAATGTAGAAAAAATTATGTGTATTTTTTTTACATAATTTTATAGTCATGATGGATCTTGTTTAATTGATCTTGATGAGTAGATTTTAAATATAAAATTTTTATTAAATTTTGAATTTTGTAGTTTAAATTATAGCATTTTTAGTGTAAAAAATGGGTAAAATGTTGTCTTGAAAATCGTGCAATTGCCTGGAAAATAAAAACTAGCCCCCCCCCCCCCCAAAGAAAATATTTTCCTTGTTTACAAGGAAAATGTAAGTGTGTGAGCAAAAGTGGGAAAATATTTTCCCTAAAAAAAAAAGCTAATCAAACACCTTAAGTTGTCAAATCAAGTGAAAAATGGGTATTTTCCATGAAAAATGGGTATTTATCAAACACACCCTAAATGTTTACATATAAACTCTTGAAGTTTTTTTTTTTTTTGGTGCCCTATGCTAGAGAGGGGCCCTAGGCAAATGCCTAGGTTGCCTCCCCTCTGGCCGGCTCTAGGTACTACTCTTTAAAGCTCTGACCATGTTATATACATATATATATATATATATAGTTTATAAATAGATTTATTTAGCCACTTCTTTTATCGATAAGGGATCAACACATGCATGTTGCAACAAAATTCTTTAAATTTTTTGATGTATTTTTAATTGAAGAACTCTCACATTCCTTTTGTAACTCTTCGTTGACCCAATACTCTGTTCACTGCAACACTTCTCGGATCTAGCTGAGATTCCTAGCTTCAATTGCACAAGTTCATATATATTAAATCTATTATGTTGTCCCCACTAGGCTTATTGTAAAACTAATTACATCTTTGTCAAAATTAAGAATCACTTTTATTTAAAATTTTTAACAATAGAGTGATTATGTGTCTATACATACAATAGAAACTCAATAAAATAATAACCTTATTAGATCCCGACTCAGGCTCAACATTACACCTTTTTAGACCTATTATCATGCCTTGTTAAAAAATGATTACAATGTTTTTCGCTCTTTGCTAAAATTCATATTTGCCTAAATTTCATCCCTAACTTTCTCAAATACTCTAAGCATGTAAGGTATGCATTTCTCATCTTGTAAGAGCAAATTACTTAGTGTCGTTATTGCTTTGATGACTTCTTTTCGAAAAACAGGTTCTATAACAAAACTAAAGTCTCCAACTTCGTCTTCTTAATTATTTTTTGTGACACTATCAATAATCTATTCGTCAGTTAAAATTTCCAAGGTTTAGGATATAAAAATTTAGGGAAGACCAATATCACAATATTGAAAAACATAAATCTTTTAATTATTTATCAAGGATGATATAATTTACTTAATTAAATTTATAGGAAATAAAATCTAAGGAAGATTAAGAGAATAATATTGGAAGTACAAATCTTTTTAGTAAATTAATAATTTATTAACTTTATTAATTTATCGATAAGTTAAAACCTCATTTAATTAATAAAATTGGTCAATCCCGACCTTATTAATTTATAAAGTTTTCACTGTACAAGTTATTTTCTTAAGATAATGGTCCTCCTATTTAGGCCAAAGAAGGACGTTCGTTTTTTTTTTTTTGGGAAATTGTTGGATTTTCTGACAAAATTAGACAGAGATGATCTCCATGATCAAAATGATTATCTCCACCTAAATTTATTGAAAATTCAATCTACAAGGAGATATATGTAATAGCAATTCTAAATATTTGCATTTTCAATAGTTGAAACATTTTATGAATGCGAATTTGAATTTTTTGACAAAATATTAAGGACACGAGCTCTATCATCACCAAATTTTGTTAATAAATTTAATCATTTACCTTTCAAAGGGAAGTCCTTGTAGACCATCATCCTAGGAGAGTTGTGTATGTATGTATGTATGTATGTATGTATGTATGTATGCATGCATGCATGCATATATACAACGGCATAGTCAGGATTTCAACTTAAAGGAGGTTTGACTACCATTAAGTAAAAAAAATAAAAAAAATTATAACTAGCAATAATATTACGATGCATATATATATATATATATGCATGTTAGTTTTTAGTATTTGAATCAACATACTCTTAAATGTTCATCTGTGGTACCCAAGATCATTTTCTGTCAGCTTTAAAGGCCAAAGTGTACGAAAGGACTAAAGTGAAATTTGGTTAATAGTTTAAGGGATTAAATGGTGCTTTTAAAGTTGAAGGGCTTATGTGGAATTGGCATCATACTTTATGGGCCATTTACATAGTTTCCTCTTTTTTTTATTATTAATGATGAATCGTACATGAGATTTTCATCTCGTACTATTCCTATTTTATGTGTATAATGAAAATAATACAAGTACTAGAATGAAAAAAAGATGAAAATATTTTCATTATGAACTGAGTAGGACTAGTGAGTCCTAACCCTAAGGTTTTGAAAAATTAGAAATAAAACCTCGTACTTTTAAGGTTTACACTCAGGTCCCTCTAAGAAAAAGAATAATACTATAGCTACAAAAAATAAAAACTCAAACTCAAATGAAGGCATAAGCACCCACTATCCCCATAGCGGCTCTACCCCTATGTGTTTATTAAATAAATTATATCTATCTTTTTCTCTCCTTTACCAAACAGGATTTTGAAGAATTTAAAGCTATAATAAGGAAATGGTTGCAGCTATATGTCACAAGATCAGCAAATGAAAGAAAGAGAGAAGTAGAAAGAATGTGCCTCAACGGGCTAAGTTCGAGTCCCTTCTTAACAATATCCCTCCTCAAGTTCTGAGTCTATATATCGCTTGTATAAGAAAAATGTTGATCGTTTGAAAGTTACTCTTTTAATTTTAATTATAACAAAGTCAAATTAACTCAATTGCTACTTGCATCTTTTTTTTTATACGAATATCTAAGTTAAAATTAAACTTTTTCTATAAATGAAAAAGTAGTCCAATTGTTAAGTACCTTTCATTCTAATGGCACACAGGTTCTAGTCTTGTAAAGTTTTTTTTTTTAGGAAATTAGGTTTTAACCTAAAATTTTGAGGGTTTCTATACTCAAAATCATGCCATTTTGTTAATTAGGGAATAACCCATTTTGTTTGTATTTAGCCCAGATTTCAAAATAAGTTTTTTCTAAATATTTTGAATATTTAATTGTAATTTGATAGAGTTGTCCTTATTAAGAAAAAACAAAATATATAATTGTTAATAATTGGTGGAGAATATTTAATTATGTTTTTCAAAAGAAATTATCTTTTTTCTGAGTATTATCTACTTAACTAAACCAATGTGTAATTATCTTATATCACTTGACAAAAATGATAAGGATAGCTATCTCTTTGATTCATTAATGTTTTGTATTATCAAATTACGGATTCTAATTCGCATTCTCTTCCTCTTTCTTTTGATTTGAATATCACCACCAATAATGGTGGTTTGAATCACCTCCAAATTGCATTGCTGCCTTCCCACTTTAAACTCCGACCAAAACTCCACCAATCTCATTATTACAATCTGAAAGCACTCTGCCGCATACAAAAAATCTACCGCAGTAACCACCGTGGCCTATTGATGTCACCGCTAAACTCTATTTCTACTTTTTGGTATATATGAGTTTGGGTATAGAGAATTGGGGTTTGTGTTTTTGGGTACGTGAGTGTAAAAATGTGAGGATGTTTGGGAATGAGTGGCATTGGATCCATATTAAGGTAAGTCTTGGCCGTATCTCAATTTCTCAATCGAGTGGGAGTAAAAGAAGGCGGACGTGTGTGGCAACCATTGCCATGCTTATTGCAAGATCTATTTATATTCCCTATTACGCAGTAGTCATATTACGCAGTTGTTATGTTACGCAATAGTCGTATTACAAGGTATGTTATCTAAATTTTTTGATTTTATAAAGTCATCAAACACTTAATATAATTGTTTCACAAAAATAAATTTCGTAATATGTATTATGGCAATCATATTACTTATTATTTTTTAAAGAATTCAAATATATAATACATCTAATATGTGTACAATGTATTATGTTTAAATTTGTTAAGGATAATTATTATTCGTTAAGGACAATACATGAAAATCTTTAATAATTTTCTCTCTAATTTATTTGACTTAAAGTTTGAAATTCATTTCAAAATTTTAAAAAGTGAATTTAGTTATCTTAATTCTTGTTAGTTTGGATTTTAAAAGTCATTTAATTTTAACAAACGGAAAAAGGGCAAATTTGAAAAAATACAGAATAAACAATATATATATATAAAATCAATTATTAGATAACAAATTAGTAGTTATCCAAAACATTGGGCCAATAACTAATTAATCAAATAAAGTGGGTTAAATACAAAATAATTCAAAAATTATGGGCCAAACACAAAAAGGCCCTTTTTTTTAAAAAATGTTTTTATTAAAATCCATATTTTACATTTAAAGTTATTACATTTTAAAATTTAAAATGTTTACACATTCATTTTACACAAATTTCAAATTTAAATGACTGCTGAAGATAAAAAAAAATTGTAAGTGTAAATTTTACACCAAATAAAATATAGAAATCTGTTAAAAATATTTTAATAATGCTTTACATGTAGTTATATTCACTTCGCTAAACATTGTCATTGGCACACGAAAATATTCAATACAACAATTATAACATTACATGTTATCACATATTTAATTAATCAAATTATAAAAAATCAATGACTTATGTGATTGAGGAGTGAGAAATGAACACTTTTCTGATTGTGATAGCATATGGCGTTATGAGAATAATAATTGTATAATACCAAGATATAAATTGGTTCGGCATGCGAAGCCAGTGATGACCCGTTTCTTGCTGAAGCCCTCAGGATGCGAGAAGCTCTAAGCTAGATCAAAGGCAGGAAAATTTCTAATGTGTGTTTTGAGTCAGACTCGTCGCAATTATTAATGATTGTAAAATCCTAGCACAGGATATAGTTGGCTGTTTGTTTAGTTTTATTAGGAGGTCAGGCAACCAAGTGGCTCATGCGCTTGCTTGAACTTCTTGTTCTAATACTAGCTTAGAGTGTTAGGAGAATGTTCCCCCTCTTTTTATCCTTGATTTGTTGGCGGTTGATTTTTGCTTTTATTCTAAGCATATTTTTTCAAAAAAAAAAATAATAATAATAAAGGACATTACATAAATGGTGGTTATAATAAAAGACATCCATTTAAAATCATTATTTTAAAGGACATCTTTTTAATTAAAAACAAAATATTAGTAATTTTATTATTTTAATTAATTAAGTTAAATTGCAATACCATCCTTCTTAAAGATAAATACAAGAAATAAATATACAATTAAATTCGAAATTAAATCAATCAAAATAAATTCAAACTAATTTAAATATATATCACAACAAAATTAATTAAAAACATAAACATAAAAAAGGGAAGTGAAAGAACAAAAAATGCTTCTATTTGGTCCTTCAATGGCCACAGCCCAATCTTTATACACAAAAAACTATAATACATCATCTAACATCATCATGGTGAAATCCATGGTAACTAATGGAACTTTTGTTGAAGCTGCTCCACATAGAAGAAGAACTATAAAAAACAACGAGATGATGTCACTAGTCGAAACTCGAGTCTATCTCGTCCTCACTCTCGCCTCCCAAACCTCCTCTATCCTTCTATTTATTGTTAATTGATTCGGTATGATTTGAATAGTGCTTGAATTGAATTGGTTCGTTTTTATTTTTTTATTTTATGTGTTTACACTGTAGAAGTATTTTTGGTTATTTCACTTCCTTTTATGTTTGTCAGAAAATTAATTATAAGAACGTAACTTAATATGTCTGTCAGAAAAATGCCTATTTTTCATCGTAGGCATTTTTCTAATATATTATTTTGTAGGAATTTTTATATCCTTGATAATTTTGCAGGCATTTTAACAAACACTTACAACATTTTATTTTTTAGGCATATTAAAAACATATTATTTTAGGCATATTAATTTGTATGCATTTTCGATCTTTGTTAATTTTGCAGACATATTAACTAACAACTACAACATTTTATTTTGTAGACATTTTTTAAGGACTTATATATATTGAAATATTGAGTATTGTTTTATCGTTGGTCCAAATGTAAGCATCAAAGTTGGTAAGTTTTTAATTTGTTTATTTATTTAATTGACTTTATCGCTTTAGATTTCAAAAACTCCACTTTTTTGAATTTTGAAGTTTCTAAGTTTGAAATTTTTAGAATCTATTTTTCATTTGACTTTTTTTTTAAATTATTCTTGTGTTTATCATCTTTCTTTTGGATTTTTTATTATCTAATTTTGAATTTGTTTGAATTTATTATCATTGACTTAATTACTTAACTAATTTTATATTTAGTTTTGGGTATTTATCTATAAAAAGGGTAGTTTTGGAATTCAACGTTATTAATTGATATAATTAAATAATTTTTGTTTTGTCCTTAATTAAAAAGTTGTCCTTCAAACTAATTTCTTAAAAAGATTGTTCTTTATTAGAAAGAGAGTGTGACATTTGTCCTTTAAAAAAGAGCCCAAAAAAAAAATTGGTTCGGCAATGCGCTTATCCATGATCTATCCTAAGGTTTTTATATTTATCTGTAAACAATTTTTTGTTCCTTTAAATTGTATTCTTTTCACAAAATTTTGAAATCTTTGATAAATCATAAGATTTTGAAATATATGATTTTAAAATCTCATGATTTTCAATTTAGGTATTCTTTTAAAAAATTTAGAAATTTTTATAAGTATTTTATAAATTATTAAAATATAATAATGTAAGTTGAGATAGAGTGAGATTCTTATTTCTTTACATATTTTAGTTAGAAAAGAAAGTCTTATTAACCAATAATAGAGGAGAGATAAGATTAAAATGAGATGTATCAAATTCAAGCTCCATAATTCAACACAAGATTGAACTCAAGTAATTTAGATTGTGTTCTTTTCACAAAATTTTGAAATCATGTAATTTAGAAATATGTGGTTTTAAAATCTCATCATTTTTAATTTAGGTGTTCTTTTAAAAAAAAATAGAAATTTTCAATATACATTAGTGTAAGTTGAGTTTAAGTGGGATTCTTATTCATTTATGTATTTTAGTTAGAGAGAAAAAGTCTTAGTAACCAATAATAAAGAGTAAACAACAATTTTGGCCACTAAACTATTGCCCAATTTCATTTTATCCACTTAACTTTTTTTTTTTTTCATTTCACCCACTAAACTTTTAAATTGTTTCAATCCGCCTATTCCGTCCACTTCCGTCTAAAAAGCGCCGTTAGTGGGGGTATTTCTTCATTTCACAAGTAAACAACAATTTTGGCCACTAAACTATCTCTCAATTTTATTTTGCCAACTAAACTTTCATTTGTTTTATTTTACCCACTAAACTTTAAATTTGTTTCATTTTGCCCACTCCGTCTACTTATGTCCATAAATGTGCCGTTAGTGGGGGTATTTGCGTCATTTCACGCAATAAACTACACCAAAAAAAAACAAATGTAGCTATATAATCCATAAAAATGATCCCATCTTGCATTTCAATTCAGTTAGGACTGGTTACTAAAGTCCTTTTGCTTGATTGGCTTTGTGATGCAATTCTTAGATTGAATTGGCTATTTTGGCTTGAATGCATCTGTGGTGCATTTACTATCCTTGGTAGATGGATCTTTGGCTAGGCCTCCTTTCTTGAAATGACAACAAAAGAAATTGCAACATATGCAGGAATTATATGGAATAATATATGTAACTATAAATTTGTTCATGATGTTTGAAACTTCGCAAAGAAACCACAAAAACAAACATGTCCACCTTTCATCTTCTAAAAAAATAATACAAATTTCAGTATACATTATGAGGAATATTGGAGTAACTTAATAGAACATATATACACATACCTTCAATTTGGACCTGTAATAGCTATATGTTTATTCATTCTCTTCTCTTCTTTTAATCTTATTCTCCTCCTCAGTTGGGGCAAAATAGGGTGTAAAATGGCATCTAGAATAGTTGTATATATGTGTATTTAGGTGCCAAATTGGTCGGGAGAAAGGGAGGGAAGGTTTTTGCACCTGAAATGACGAAAATACCTCCTATTAACAGCATATTTATGGACTGAAGTGGACGGAGTGAGTGGAATGAAACAAATGAAAGTTTAGTGGGTAAAATGAAATTGAGAGATAGTTTAGTGGCCAAAGTTGTTGTTTACTTCGCGGTGAAATGACGAAAATTTTTGGATGGAAGTGGACGGAATGGGCAGATTGAAACAATTTGAAAGTTTAGTGAGTGAAATGACACAAAAAAAAGAGCTTAGTGGATAAAATGAAATTGGGCAATTGTTTAATGGCCAAAATTGTTGTTTACTCAATAATAAATGAGATATATGATTAAAAAGAGAAAGGATCACATTTAAACTCCTTAATTCAACACAGGATTTCAAAATTCCAACCTTTTGAAAGGATTTTGAAATCATGTAACAGGATTTCAAAATTTGACGAAATCAAATGCTATCTTGCCAAATTATATCTTAAATTCTATCTTCTTACCAAATTCTATCTTAAAATCACACCAAAATAATGCATTCTTACATAATTTCAAAATTTGATAAAATTTTAAAATATCAAGACTTATCTAAAAAAAATCGTAAATAACATAAATTACGTGATTTACTAAATTCTATTTCAAAATCACACTTAAAGAATATAGCCTTGCATGTCTCTTTTTATAGATATCCTCCAATACATGTGTTATATTTGGACTGTACAAGATAATCATTGTTCTTAAAAAACTCTACATAATTATCAGAATATTTTTATTTATTTTGCAGTCTCCTACTTGAACTGTGCTTCCATACATCTAGAAATCTTGATAACCACCTACGAGCATCACAGGAAGTTTCCGGAATATTCTGCCCTATTGACAGAGTGCTCGACAATAAGTTAGGTCCGTCTTTAAGATTTGAACTTGTCCACGTGTATTAATGTGATAATTTAATCTATTTATTTACTAGGACTTAATCATTTTGTACTTTTTGGGTACACTTTCAACTATATTTTTTCTCATGAAGTCATTAATTCAACATGATTTGCCAATAATAAGAGTTTGAATCATTTTTTTTACGCATTTCATGTTTTAAATTTAAACTTACGCACGTGCACTAATGTGACAACTTAATCTATTTATTCACTTGACCCAATCATTTTGTGCCCCTTGGACGTGCTTTCAACTAAGTTTTCTCTCACGATGCCAATAATTAAACATGATTTGTCTATCAATAAGAGTTTGAATCATATTCTGTATACATTTTACGTTTCAAATTTGAACTTGTTTACGTACATAAATGTGATAACATAGCTGATTTATTCACTTAGGCCCAATCATTTTGAGCCTTTTGGATACGCTTTTGACTAAGTTTTCTTTCATGACTCCAATAATCTTTACACATAATTTAAAAATAATAATTAAAAAATCCTATTAGTGAAAAAATATAAAACTATTGAAATAAAATTAAAAATAATTACATTCCCATTAAGACGGCAACATCCTCTTGGGTACACTTACTAAATATGTTATCCATGGTTTGCTATTAGTAATAAATTCGACCTTATGGCGTAGGTATTCTTTTAAAAGGGATAAAATAAAAATTATTAGTGAAATAAAAAGCTATTAGACATTTTTTTAAAGAAAATTAAAAAAGATTATTAATAAATAAATTAACCTAATAATAAAAAATTACAGTTTGAGTCTGACCACGACACCACAATAACTATTGTGTTAGGCCATCTCTAATGGTGGTTTTTATTTTTGCATTTCTATCCCTATGTGTCAATATTATTTTATAATATTTCTATATCTATTGGCAATATATTTGCATTGGTGTAAAAAGATAGAAAAGATGGTCTCCAATGGTGATTTCTATTGTTCCATTTCTTCTTTACTTTGTCCCCTATTTAATGAAGAGAGATAATTAGTGGGTCTACAACAACCAATGAAAATTTGCCATGTCACATAGAAAATTTCTATCACCATTTCTACATGTAGAAATGGTGATAGAAATTCCCAATCTTACTAGACTTCTACTTAGGATAGAAATGGAGATAGAAATGCACATTGGAGAAGATTTTTTCTATTATTCATTTCTATCATAGAAATTTGCTTGGGTAGAAAACACCATTGGAGATGGCCTTAGTTACCCCAACTGCACAAGGTTACTGTTATATACGTATTACATACAGAGAGAGAGAGAGAGAGAGAGAACAGTCCTCTCCCATTATTGGGGATCTGAGCTGACCCGGAAAAATGGAAACAAATACTTCTTCTCCATTCAAGGTATGTATTTTTTGTGCTTTCTACAGCATACTGTTTATATCTGTAACTGTGCCCATGTAAGTAAGAGTTAGGGTTTTTACTTTTATACATTTATTGACAATCAGACAAACAAATGGTTGGGGTTCGTCACCAATAACTCCATTAAAGCTTTCTTTGATTACTTCAATTACACTGGTTTTCGTAGTGTTAGTTAAAAGGCACATTCAACTCTTAGAGTAATTTATTAGTAAACTGAAATCACTTACAAAATGTATAACCACTTATGCTCCTTAATTTAACGAGCCCAAGTCCCAAAAATGTAAAGGGGGCTTTTAGGATCCGTGTTGGCTAGTTGGCTCAAATACAATAATCCCACATTGGTAATGTACAAGTTCGACATGAGATTAATAAATGGGGTGGATTCATTAATTAGTACCGCGGCTTTCGAGTTAAAAACCCATACCCTTACCCTAAAGATGGTTAAGTTGGGAACAATATATCGGTCAAAGCGTGGATCCATGGACCATGGCCCAACAATCCGGTCTGGTTCTTCCAGTGACCGGGTTCTAATTTTTTCATGTAAACATTGTGAATTGGGGAAGAGACAATAGAACCAATTTTTACATTTGAAAGGAAAATCAAAGAGCCCTTAACAATCTTATAGATGTTTAGAATAGTAGCTCACTACCCTTTTCTATTCTAGTTCCTTAATTTGTCAGTTTCGTGACTACTTCAATTTTTGCTCTCCATGATTGCTAATAGCCTATTTTAAATCAGTTTTTACTTTCAGTTTCAACATACATTACATCATTTGTTAAGTTTGATTGCTGAAATTTTAAATAACTCAAAAGGATACTTCAATGTAAACCACCAACCATGTAAGTTGATCCATTAAAGATATATGTGTATATATGCAAAGCTTGTTTGTTGTGCAGGTAATCTTGGGATCATCATCAGTAGCCCGTCAAAAGATATTAGCTGAAATGGGATATGAATTCACAATCATGGTATATCCCTGAGTCTTTATTTGCCTTCAATCTTGCCAACAATTAACTTTGTTTATTATTTAGTCCGCAGACATAGATGAGAAAGGAATTCGAAAGGACAATCCCGAAGAATTGGTGATGGCTCTTGCAGAGGCAAAGGTAGTTTCCGTTTTGTTAAATTCAAAAGTTGAAACTATATATAATATATGATATCTGCATTTCATATTAGCTTTCAAAGGCTAGTTTCTAATTCTTCCTTTCATTGATATGGCATATTTCTTTGCATCTTAGGCTGATGCCATTATGTCAAAGCTTCAGACTATCGATAACCAAAAGAAGGACATTAAATGGACTCTTTTAATTGCATCTGATACAGTAAGTCTTGTTTCCTTTTCATTTATACTCCCCCAAAAATACATTTTGGTACTACCTATTTTTGTCTTCATTTTTCACTAAAGCCATCTTTGATAGGGTTTGGTAACGATCTTTTTTGTATGCTCGCTTTAGTATTTCTCTCTTTTTCAAATCTTTTGTCAATCTTGGTAAATATTGGAAACTACAGAAGGTGTTATTCGCTTATGCATCACTTAGTGTCTTAAATTGCTAGGCACCTGTTGTGCACATATAGCTTGTAACCTTGTAAATAAGTCGCCTTTGGTGATGGAACATTCCTGTTGATATTGTTGAAGATATTCTTGTTCTTTTTTTCTTTTTCTTTTTTTTTTTAGTTTCTTTAAGTCGTTTCCTAATTAAATTTTAGTGCTAAAGTAAAATGATTTGGAGGTGGTGGTCTATGAAGGTGTGATCAGGGAGAAACCATCCAACAAGGAAGAAGCTCGACAATTCATCAAAGGTTTACTTTCCTTTTTCTATTGAGCAACGCTACACTTACCGGCTTTATCAACTAGTTCTTCATACCAGATGCATTAATGGGTTGTACATTCTTGGAATGTACAACTCATAAATGCACCCAATATGATTATCCCGTTGATGAAACCAGTA
This sequence comes from Lonicera japonica, assembly GCA_021464415.1. NCBI lineage: Eukaryota > Viridiplantae > Streptophyta > Magnoliopsida > Dipsacales > Caprifoliaceae > Lonicera > Lonicera japonica. Next base: position 66,284,173 of record CM038466.1, on the reverse strand, counting down.
AGAGTATCATTTTCCATTTCTATTCCATTCCTCTGCCTTGTTTATTTTTTTGTGGTCTTACAAGCATGGTCTATAGGTTATTCTGGTGGGCACGCAGCAACGGTGAGTTCTGTTATTGTTACGAACCTCAGTACAGGATTAAGGAAGGGAGATTGGGACAGAGTTGAGGTACTAATCTCTCTCTCTCTCTCCATAGACTATCTCTGTAATATGGAACCCGGACTTTTAGAACAATATTTAGAGTCAACGTACACAGTACAAAAGGAATATATACGCATATGTACATTGCATATCTTGATAAAATTGCTCTATTTTTAGTTTTATCACAAATCCGTACAAGTTATTTGCCATGGGCACAGATAGTGTTGTAGGCTCAATTAATCTATTAACGTGGATGGTGTCGTAAGCATAGTTTATTCAGAAAAGTGGAAGCTCCTTAGCTGTATTTAGGATTTAGGAAAGCTAGAATTTGCATGCGATTTCACCATACATGTGATGGTCAAATGATTGATATATTTGTAAGCATAGTTCACCTGTGAGTTTTTTTCAGAATGTTTGTTCAGCTTGAACCTTCAATCATCTTACTCGCGTCAATTTTTCCTGCTGATTTGATTGAGTACATTAGTAAGGTATTGTTGATTGCAGATATATTTCCACGATATTCCTGATGATATCATTGATAGCCTGGTAAAAGATGTTTCCACTGCAACTGTCAGTCAAATTGTTTATATCGTTTGATGAACTGTAGTTATAGCGCGTTTTTTTAATTTCTCAGATCGAGGAAGGGAAAATGCTCAATGTTGCTGGTGGGCTGATAATTGAACATCCTTTGATGGTACCATATGTTAAACAAGTGGTTAGTCTCACAACCTAACTCTCTCCTTAAATACAAGTAAATGGTGATATATTTTTCACTTATTCAGTTTTTACATTGTTCACTAAATTTGCTTAATTTTTTTTTTTTGTATTTATAGTGTGACAAAAAAATTACACAAAATACGAATAAATATTTTTCACTGTTTCTTTTTATTATTTTTTTTACATGTTTTCACCTCAAAGTACACGGCCTCTCAATTTAACATCAATTAGTAGTGCTACTTACTGAAACATAGAATTTGGCACTGCTTTATGTAGGTAGGGACAACCGATAGTGTTATGGGACTTCCCAAAGCGCTTACAGAGAAACTGATGAGGGAGGCTTTCTAAATGTACGTTCTTATTAATTACGCATTCATTTGATCATTATGTTGCAATTGTGAAAGCATATTGTACAACTTTTGAAAACAATACTTTATTTTGACAAAGTTGTATTTGCTCTGGCAATACATGTAGCCGCCTTATCTATCTTCCAGCTCTTAGTTATAAAATTACCGTTTATGTAATCTTTGGAATAAAGATGGCAATTGCTCTCTCTCTCTGTATATGTGTGTGTGTATAATATGTGATAGTGCCGTAGGCATAGGTTGCCAATATATGAACATGAGGCCCGCCTTTTACAAGTTTAACAAAAGCTTTGGTGTTCAAATTTGAATTTTCCCGCCTTCTCAACTTCCCCTTCTTTCAACTTTTAAATACAAGTACTTTTACATCCAAATAAATAGAATCTCTCACAAGATTTTGTAGAGGCCAAGACATAATAGGTACAATTAACTTTTATTTGAACCATTACATCATAAGCATATTATGATGAACTTCAAAATTCTGAGTCACCAATTCTTAGTGACTCTTCATTGGTACATACGTGTATAAAAGCAACAAGGAAATAAGTAGCAGAGAGAGAGTGAGAGAGGTCTTAATTAGGCTTGATTCTTATTTAGCAATTGCATTTGACTTAAGAGTTGGCATGTTTGGTAGAGTATCTGACTGATGCCTATTGCATGCATGTTTTGCTAATTTGCTTCACTGGAGCTTTAGATACTTCATCCTGAATTAAAGACACCAAAAGAAAGGTTTAATCTGTGTGTTTAATCAAGATCGAGTGAAAACATTATTATTTTGGTAAAATGTACAATGTTTTAAGCACTAGCTGGGGTGCATTGTACAGCATTCTACTAAAAGCTTAAACCTGAAAGCATACACTATTTGATGCAGTCCTGTCATCTGCAATAATCTCATAATGCAAATACGGAAACGTACATATTAAGTACTCTCAGAGTACTGTGTATTGTGCATTTCTGGTACTCCGCACTCGATAAAACCATGAAATAGATGTAATGTGGGACGTGTCTTCGTCTTTGGAGACCCAAAGCACACATGGGTCCGTTATCACATGCATTGGAGTATAGAATATCCGTGCAGTACTTCCAGATTAACTAGTATTTTCTCAAAAATGTGCCTATTTGGACCATAAGTGATTTGTGTGGAACTCGAGATTTGTATCAATGTACTAGACACAAACTAACATTTCTTGCTGCATTTTTTTCACCGAGATGCGTTTATGTATTGTACTTTCAGATAACCATCCTCCAAATACAGCACAGAAAAAGCACAATGGTGAGAAAACGTAGTAAAAACATTAGCAGCATTGAAGGGGAAAAAAAAGTAATTACCTCTGCTCTTGATCATCCATGATTTTGTAGCCTTTGTTATTGCCACCACCAGAATTGTAATTAGGCAAAGGTATTTTGCCAGACTCAATGTGGTCAAGGTCTTCAACAAGCAACTCATAGTGCTGCTTCACTTCTTCCACAGTCTTACCAGTCACTGCCCTGGCCAGGTTGTGCCAGCGGTCCGGCGTGTCCGTGTCGTAGATTGCAAGCGCGTTCTCAAACTGTTTGTTTTGCTTTGCGGTCCATGTTGAATTTGACCCCATTTTTTATATTTTTATCGAAGTTAGAACAATTGGAAAAGAAAAGAATAGGTTATAGAAAATGTCGTGTAAAAGAAGTGTCATGGCCTCTCTTTATATAGCATTGGAGAGAGAGAGAGAGAGAGAGAGAGAGAGAGAGAGGTGTGGAGTGGGCCGGTGGATAGGGGTGGGTACCTTTTTGCGTAGTAATTTACGAGGGTCTGACAAACTGATGCATGTCATTTTAATGAAAAAACTGTCGTCAAGAATTAGAGCGAAATTTTATTAAGAAACGATAACAGTAGATTATACAAGTAGGGTAATCTCTCTTATCAAATGTTTCTTGGATAGATTTGAAAGTGTCCTTGGAAAAATGTAAGCTTGCATCTCCACCGCCCTTGAATTTTTTTGAAGATTTGCTTTTGTTTTGAATTATCATAGCTCTCTTCAAATTTCATTTTTAATTATGCAGTGAAACTCATCTCCTCAATTTTAAACTAGTAATCTCTCGGTTATGAGAGGGGTTCGTATTTTTATTCCAGGTTTGTGATCATAACCTTTTTTATATAAAATTGTTCTGACCAGTGTAATGTTGCTCTTTTTTAACGGCTGAACTTGCTTTTCTACGTGAGTAATGCTATGCTCGGTTGCAGATTTTTATAGGCCCCTTCAAATTTTTTCCTATAGCTGAAGTTTATGATCTTTTGTACTTAAGCATATAAATACAAAATTTAATCTCATATACAATGCGTTTTACTATTATAAAACTGCAGAAAAAATAATAAGTAACAATTACAAATCTTTATTGGTTAGCTTATTTTAGATATGTTTTTATATTAATAACTTTTAAGTCAACAAAAAAAAAATTTGTGCTTGTATTTTAGGTCCTCCAATTTCAAAATTCTTGATCCACCACTAGTTATACTGATTAACTTATTTAACTAAATTTTATAATTTATTCCCTGCTTTTCAAATCAACAGTTAACTATTCTCAAACACAATCAATGTACTAATTTAAGTTATGATAGTCAGCAAGTGTAGCATTACTCCTTTGCAATTACGGCATTACTTACTTGACAAAACCAGGGGGGAAAAGATTGTGAAATTTTCCATTTCACTTTCCAGAGGAAAACCAAATCATGGATTTGTGGATAAGATTAGGCACAAAAACATAAAATCCCCAGACAAGATTCTCTTTATCAAAGATAAGCTGTTCCCCATTTCCATTAATCAACCTCTCAAATACTTCTTAAAACGTAAAACTGTCGCATCGAAACGGTGGATCAGCAGCTGTACTTAAAAGTTCACGGGTGAGTTTTCTCATGATTCTTGAATTTTTTGTCGTGTTTAAGAGTGGTGTCAAGCTGTGCATGGCAATGAAGAGGAGAAATAATTGATGCGGTTTTTTCACTTTGTTCAAGGCCAATATTCTTAAAATGTGATAGTTTTGTTACTGTTGTTCTGTTCATTCATTACTCTGTTTTTGAAAACAGAACAAGGATACAAATAAGTTGTAGCTGGCTTAGATGAGTCTATGTACTATGTTTTGCATTTGCATAGATGACTCAAACATGTGTCTATCACTATCACTATCACCATCTGTGGCTAATATCTAGCTCACCACTTCTTTTCCTTTTCAATTATTTTTATGTTCCTATCATCTGTACTAATATAAATTTAAAGGTAATAGAAGTAATTATGACACCAATAAATTAATTTTTTAATTATTCTCTTTTAATTATTATGTGAGGCAAAAATATGTTGGTTAAAAATAAGACCTTCTAACCATTGGGTCAATAATAATTTTACGTTTTATTTTTCCCTTTTTAAATTCTATCTATACGTACATAAAAATAACGCGCAAATACACATTGAGTGTGCGTCTATTTCTAGTATTAAGAATTGTAACGACCTTAGTGTTATGGGTGGGTTGTTGTATGTATTCCAATGCGGTTGCAATAGGCGTCGGCACATAACACGCTATGAGTGTTTGAGTGTTCGTCTCACATCGCCTAAGTGAGGTTAACTAATGTGCTATATATGTACTGTCCCTAGTCCTTCCTAGTAAATGGCCTTTTGGGATAAAAGTAAAACTGTACGAGTTCAAGCTCAAAGCGGACAATAATTTACCTGACTAGATAGTGTGACTTTTGAGTATTTTAAGATTTTTACACTAATTTCATCTTAATAAATAATGTTAGAAAAAATAATCACTTGTTACAGAAATCCAATATCATTTTGGTTTGAGGGTAAGATTGGTAAAACATTCATTCATTACTTTTCCTTCTCTTCTTTTCTCTTCGCATACCAAGCAAGAATTATTTGTATCTTTTATATTTTCAACTCTTTCTACCTAACAAATAAGGGAACAAAGATGACTCTCTCATAGATAGAAAACTCATCTCTTTCCTTCCATCCTTTTTATCCTTTCTACCAAACACCATGTTAGAGTAAATTAGTGCTCTGTTGTTGTCTATTTTCCTAACTTTTTACAATGTCCATAAGGTGCTAGCTTTTTGGCCAGGTAAGGTTAATTCATCATGTTTTATCATAATCACAGTTGTACATTTATCATTATGTTCCTACATCTACTCTCTCTTCATGTAAAATAAATAAGAAAGGGAATGCAACCCAACAAAATGTCTTAAGATTGTAGCTCAACTGAATTTTAACCATTCATCTGCAATGGAATCTTGGAAAGAAAAAGTGACCCATAGTTGATATGCAAATACACTTGTTTTCGCGTTGCACTTTTGAGGGGTTTTTTTTTTATAGGATTGCTCATTAGCATAGTTGACAATAAAAGGATTTACCTCGGTGTGCCTTTAATTGAAAAGGTGGAAAATAACTAAAAAAAACACATAATTTTAATGAGAAGTTGGACAGCGAGACAAGCGATTTGATAAAATTAATATTCTATAAAATTTTTGGTTTTCCATGAAATCCAATTCACTGTGGTGGCTAAGAAGTTTTTTCCATGAAATATAAGGAAAATAGGGAAAACATCTCACAAACCACCGGTCTATCTTCTATCTTCTATCTTCTCATAAATTTTAATTGTTTTTCCAATAATTTTCAAACTTGCAACCATAAAAATCCCAATTAGTACAACAGGATTTGCTTGAAGTCATCCTAAGTTCTTATTTAGTTTTTCACGTGTAGAGCTAATTTAGTACTCAGAAAGAAAGAATATACTAATCCGGTCGGAGTACCAAATCCGCACACACTTGAAAAACAATAAGTGGTGCTCATTTGAATATGAACCACAGAATAACTTTTAGTTTTCCATTTCCAATTGAAAAACAGACCCTTTAAGGTACATTTTTCACTCTTGATAATCATAACGGAATCCTTATCAATACACGTACGAACGAGGCCAATGGGAATTTCTCTATCGCGAACTTTAATCCCATCTTGATGGATACTTGTGCTTTTTTCTGGCCCTAGAGTTGCAAGTTGGAGGCCCTGGTTAGGGCTCTTCTTATCATCAAGTGGTTGTAGATGTGCCTGAATGTATTCTTTAGTGAAAAAGACTCAATGGGTTCCAATCAAATTAAGTTATTCTGATGAAGAATCAATGACTTTCTTGGTAGTCAAATGAATATATGTTCTTAAAATGTAGGCCACCTAGCCCTCAAGAAATAGTTGGAACAGGGAAAGAAGGTTGAAGAATGAGAGTTTAATTATGTTTACATTTAATAAAGATCATCTTCAAATTCAATGAAGAAAACGGTGTTTAATTAGATTATCACATGATAGAAAATGGCATATATTTGAGATGTGAACATGTAAATTATATGTGCAAAAGATCTAATAACCATGTTAAGTTATCATATCAACTAAAAGTTTAAGTTGTTAGGTAAGCTAGTAGTGTTAGTCAAATACGCACATGCACATACACTCGAACCTATTTTCCATTGCCATTATCCCAAAAGTTGAATGGGTACATTTTCTGTAAATTTCTTGTTAATGGGTAAATTTCCTCTAGGCCCTAGTTGAGCTAGAACATGTTCAAGAAAATAAGAAACTTTGCCGAAAAAGTTAAAACAAACATTAAAACAAGTTACTTCTTTATTTAGTTCATTTTGTTATGAACCTTTTTAAAGTTGATACCTTAAGATACACCAAGCTACTGATATTTAGATTCCTTATCATCCTTTGTTTCATTTTCTAAAAGAAAACCCTTTTTTTTCATTTACCCTATATATGGTCCCTCTTCAAGTTGTTCTTCTCTACCTTGGGGTTCCAAACTAAATGATTTAAAAGTGTGTGTATATATATATATATGATGTTATATAGATTCTCTTTGGGATTTAAATTCGAAGGCTCAAATGATTTGCTATGACATTCCTTTCCTTTGATTTTGGATGAGCACCCACAAAAAGTTTTGGATGGAATATGTATGAAAAAGCATCATACATTTCCAATTTTCCTGAGGGGATAAGCACATATATAGGCATATTTCCTTTAATTGAGGGGCTCACTTGTATAGAAAAAAATGTCATTGTGATTTAACAGATATTGTTAAATCCTTTATATATACATATATAGTATATGAATTAGCCGCGGAGAAATTAGAGGTTCCCGACTGGATTTGGCTCCTTTTAGAGATAAGTAGATTGGTCATCTCAGTCATTTATTAGAGGAAATTGCTGTGATTAATTAAGCCACAATAGAGAAAAGAAATTTTAGTACCATTATCTAAATTTACATAGAATCAAAACTCAAAATGGTAACTATAACGAATATTTGATATTTTGTGGTCACATAAGAGGTATAATTAAAATGAGAATCAGACCCAATATGTTATTGGTAGCAAATGATGGTTATATTATCAAGAGAACTGCACAAAAGTGTTAAAATATTAAACATACGCAAGATTAAATATCGTACAATTGAAAACACCTCAATACAAGTGATTCAACTATTTAATTTTAAAAATTTAAAGCAACTAAGTCATAAAAAAAATGTGGATGATGGCATAATTGAATAACTTTGGAAATACCTAGCAATTTTGTGCATTTCACTTTCCTATTAAGAATATATCTAAAGATATCACAGTCTTCCTAATACCTGGTTGGACTAAGAAGGATATAAGTGTAGAATCTCCAGCCTGTATTGCACCACTTATATATACCAAAAATAAATAAATATATATATATATATATATCCACGAAGCCTATAGTGTAGGAATATTCAGCGGGACCTAAGGTTATGGATTCTTTCTTGCATCTTTATGCTATTATTATTTATTTATATTCAGAAATTTCAGTTCCAAAAATAGAAATAAAAAAATATGATTATTCCCACTTGTAGAAATAGTTACCTCAAATTCTATCCCATACATTATTCCTTAAACATAAGCACACTATTTGTCGGTCTTGAGTTATATGGGTTTAAGTCATCTCCAACGATCATTTCCACCCATATAAATTTTTATGATAGAAATGAGAAATAAAAAAAGATATGATCTAATGAGATTTTCTATAACCATTTCTATGTGAAGTGTAAGGTGAGACATATTGAGAATTTATATCACCATTTCTATATATAGAAATTTCCGATATAACTTGACACATTCTCATTAGATATTAAGAAATCCACTAATTCTTTCTCTTCCTAAATAAATGCAAGGTGAGAAAGAAATGAAACACCATTGAAAACCAATTTTTGTATGCTTTTTTAGCTATATAAAAAAACTTGCCAACTAAACATAAAAGTATTCTAAAATCACATTGACACATGGGAAAAAAATAGAAATTAACATTAGAAATGGCCTTCGAATGTAAGAATTGAACATACGACCTCCATTTGGGAGGGGGCATTCAATATATATACGCCAAGGTACCCTATTCTAATGTCGTGCTTAAAATAGTAGACTTTTAATATAAACAAGCATGCAATTTGTGCAATGCGCAATGTTTTAAAAAAATTACTATCAATAAAGTAACTATTAAAAAATTATTGTACGTAAAATATTTTAATTATAAGGCTTCAAAAATAATATTCTAATTATGAGTAATCATAAAAAAAATTACATTCATTCGTGAAAGTTAAGTAAATAAAGATTTTGTAAGCACAAAAGTCTAATATTGTCTTTGAAGAATGATGTATATAACACATACATATATGCATACAACATTTTTTTTTCATATCTTATAACTAATCGTGTAATTATTTCAAACTCGTGAACCAACCATTTTAAATGGAATTTTTTTAAAACCTATGAACAATGTGCTTTTTTCAAAAGATTAAAAAATTAAGGATTAAGATTTAAGATTTAAATATATTGTATAAATACTAACTAAATAAATTATGAGATAGAAGTGGGCAATCAAAAAAGCAAAGAAGATCAAAGGTTAAAAGAGAGAAATAGTAAAATAATTAAAAGAACATATTAAAAAATAAATATAATAAACACGAGACACGTAACAAACTCTCATTAAAAGAAAACATTTTACATATATATTATATAATTATTGAACTCGTTGTAAATTTGTAATTTGCCTATTTTACATACCCTCAAAATTGACACTTTCATTGCCAATACCATTACCACTGCCACATACCCAATGACGTAACTAGCATTACTTTTATCTTAAAAAGATCTCTTTACTAATTCCCAACAGATGGTGTGGAGAAATTAAAAGATCAAGGAGAAATTAGTTTTTTCCTTTCCTTTTTTTTTTTTTTTTTTTTTTTTTTTTACTTTTTTAGTGTGCGTTTGGTTTAGTATGTAATATATTGTAAAATTAAAATAGTCTTGACGCTGACCTGGACAATAAAAAGCCGAAGCCCACACAAACCTGGACCATGTCCACTCCGGGTTCAACACAAAAATGCAGGCCCTAATGCTTCTTTTTTCTTTTTCATTTTTTTTTCTTTTAAATATAAGTGGTACAATGATACATTTGATGTTCGGCCATGAAAAAAAGGACAAATAAAAATGAAGTTCTCATGTATCAAGAGGGGGAGGGGGAGGGATAAGAAACCCAACCCCAATTTCCATTATTTTAACACCCCAAGTGTTTGCTAAAGTTTTAATTAAACTATATTTTTGTTCTGTTACAACAGGAAGGAAAAATACAAAGAACACAAATCAATCACCGCGCTAATATGCAACACCTTGCATATCAGCTTTCAACAGTTGGACCAGTTCGTTGGACGGCACCATCACACGAATGAGCTGTTCGCCTTGGATCCTTCCAAGCTTCAAGAGGTAATCAGCGCATTTGTTTCCTTCCCTTAGCACGTGGACAAGCTCAAGTCTCATATCAACCTAAGTTTCTTGCAATCTAGGATGAGAGTTATGTCTGGATGATTATCTATTTCCTCTTTATTTACAAGATTAACCACCGTTAAGGAATCTGTTTCCACTACTGCTTCCAACCAGACCTTTTCCTTTGCTAGTTTCATTGTGCGCCTTATTCCCCAGAGCTCAGCTTAGAGAGGAGTTGCATAGCCGATCCTTCCACAAAATCCTTCAATTCACCTGCCATAGCTATCTTGGGCAAGCCTTCCGTACGCTGCCCATCCATACTCTCCAAAGGCCTTAAACGTTTCAAAAGCAAATTTAAGACTTTTGTTAGCAATATTACTCGAATCATTATTGACATTTTGAAAATGTTTTTCATTTTTACATTTTCATAAAACCCAGATGGTGGTAGCATACAAAGTTCCCTAAGGAATCATGCTATTGAGCCTACTGCCACTTTCTTTAATGTTTGAGTCTAACCATATATCAAAATCCAGATCAGAAGTGATCTAACTACTATCATTAGAAAGAATTTTCCAAGTATTAATAGCGATAGAGCATCTTCTAAATATATAATCAATATTTTCCACCTGCCCACAACTATCACAAAACGGATCAGTGGAGATATTACTGGTAACACAAGCTTCTTTTGTAAGAATTTTACCATGTTTTATAAGCCAAATGAAAGAAATAATTCTTTGGGGTAACTTGAGTTTCCAAATCCATTTCCATTGATCCGTGTTCATAATAATTGTATCATTTTGAACAAGTAAATTCATATAGCAATTAGTGATGGAGAACTTCCCTGATCCTTTCCCATCCTAAGAAGGGGTATCCTGCAAAGAAAGCATTTGAGGTAACGGAGTGCTAATAACAGTCTCAATGAAATTTTGAGGGATACATTTTGAATAGCATTAATATCCAACAAGCCATCAGTGTTAATTAAGTCACAAACTTTCCCATCCAAATACTCGTTTATAATGTTGCATATGTTTATGAGTGCGCCATTACCACACCAACATTCATTTGCAATAAAATATTTTGTCTCCATTACCAACCACCCACTTAGTTCCTGAAATCAAAATGTCTCTGGATTTGTAGATACATTTGTAGATATATGAGGAATTAACCTTCCTTGACCACTGCCTCAGGTTAGATTCACAACCATATTTGTCTCTGATGAGTTTAGTCCAAGGATTTTTCCCATCTTTCATAACATGCCATCCAAGTTTGGCAATAATAACAAGGCTATTCTCATCACATTTTCTAATCCCAGCCCACCGTGAGCCTTAGGTTTGCACATGTTATGATAAATTTTAATACTTGCAAGCACACGAATCAATTTATAGTGTAGTGTGTAAGCAAGGTCGATCCCACAAAGACTCAAACAATATGTTTTATAATTATCTTGTTATTTTTTCACTAAATTCATAATCTAATTAAGAAAGTTTATGCTAATCAAACAAATTAAATAAAGAAAATTAAATTTAATAAAGTAAAACAAGTAAACTAAAGTAATGGGACTAAATTAAATAATACAAAGCAATATAATAAAATTAATGAATTAATTGACTAATGTTTTGGAATCATATATTTAATATCACATTCCTAAGTATTCATGCATATAAACTCTACTATTATCTAGCACTAATTTGGTATCTCGACTCTATTAGATGCGGAAATTAAAATCAATAAAGTCCAATTAATTAATAAAATCCAATTGTAATTTTTTCACAGCCAAACATATGGATAAGGTCAAAACACTCATTATATCCATCAAAACGCATCATATATCCGCTCTTAACAAATTATAAGGTGAATCTAACAAAAACTAATGAGAATCCAACTTTATTTTTAATCAAATTAAAAGAAAACTCACTTGACATAAAATTAATTGAATAATAAAAATAAACTTTCAATCTTCAAGTCTTCAATTTAACAAAAAAAATAAAAGAAGAGATAGTGCTCGGCACTGTGCTGCCGAATTGCCAAAAAATTATGCACGGCTATACTGCTGTTGGCTGCCTCCTTATATAATTAGGACTAGTTAATGAGTAATGAGGCTTTGCATCTTTAAAGGTTGGGGTGCTCAATAATTAAATTTGGCTAGGCTTGGGCTCATTTATTTTAGTATAATTTATTGAATTTTTATCCTTTTACGCTGCTTTATCTAACGTCGCAATTTCAAACCTCAAGATGGTTGAATTTGAAAAAGTTTTGAACCGTAAAGTTGTAAACCTCAAAATTCTCTTTAAATTACGCTAAGAATCACGTTATTTGGAGTTCCGAGTAAAAAGTTATGTATCCAGAAGTATTGAGCACTTAGGCGTCTTCGCTCGCTTGAATTTCTCTATTTTTCTCAATTTTCTCCAATTTATTTCTAATACCTAAAAAACATCAAAAATATAAAAATTAGTAATAATATACGATCTCTAAATTATAAATTAGCATAATAAATTATATTAATTTCTTAGCACATCAGCACACGTTATCCCATTTCACAAGATGCATTATTTTCTTGTTATTAACATCTCCCCAAGGAAAAGTTCTATTGAGCTTATCAATCTCCTTACAAACGGAGATTGAAAAGTTCATAGTTTGCATGGCATAGTTAAGTATAGTGGATGTGACAGCTTGGATAAGTGTTTGCCTACCCGCCATGGATAGGACATTAGCTTTCCATCCACTTAACCTTTTTTGCACTTTTTCCACAGTAGATTTACAATGTTCTTTTTCCTTCTCCAATGAACAAGAGAAACTCCCAGGTAGATACCTAGGTTATCCGAGATATTCATACCACATATAAAATTATACATAAGCGCTTCTCTCCTCGGGATATTGGGGGTGCAATATAACTTAGACTTAGAGAAGTTAACTTTTTGTCCTGAATTTTTATAAAAACTATTAAACACATCCATAATAGTTCTACAATTTTTTTCCTTGGCTTTGGCAAAAAGAACAAAATCATCAGTAAAGAAAAGGTGCCTAAAAGCATCTCCTTTCGGAGAGGCTTTTAATCCCACCCACTCTTTTTTGCTCACTTTCTCATTAATCGAATTTGAAAGAAATTCAAGACAAAGGACAAATAAGTAAGGAGAGAGGGGGTCTCATTGTCTTAAACCTCTAGTAGGTTTAAAAGCATTCAAAGTTTTCCCATTCCAAAGAACCTTTGTTTCACCCATAGTAACACAAGTCATAATAAGCCTAACCTAATAATTATTAAGCTTGAAATTTTTTAGAACGAGTTCAAGAAAATTACAATCAATTCTATCATAAGCCTTTTCAAGATCAATTTTAAGAATAATACCACCCTATTTACATTTTCTTTTCTCAAGGGTGTGTATTATCTCATGAGTAATAATAATATTATCCCTCGTTTGTCGATCAGGCATGAAACTGGCTTGTGACGGGCCAACAATTTTATTGAGGATAGGTCTTAAACGTTTCACAATGATCTTAGAAGTAACTTTATAAGTAACATTACAAGGAGTAATAGGACAAACTTGGTTAATATTCTTAGGGTTATCAATTTTAAGAATCAGAGTGATGAGAGAATCATTGAGCCAAGGAGGAAAATCTAAAGTATGAAGACAACTAATAACAAATTTAACAAGAATGGGACCCACGGTTGGCCAAAGTTTTTGATGAAAAATAGGTTAAAAATCGTCAGGTCCCGAAGCTTTAAACCCTTCATACTAAAGGTCGCTTTTTTAATATCTAAGATAGTAACATGGTTATTAAGAAAGTTATTATCATTATCATTCAAAACAGGAGTGGGAGGAAAAGCCACATGCAACAAGTCAATATTATTATCTTTAGTAAAATGCGTACGAAAATTCTCACATATGTGACTAGCAATGGCATTCGGATCATTGTTCCACTCACCATTGATTTTAAGTCTCTCAATTTTATTTATTTTCTTCCTAATGATGGTGGACAAATGAAAATAGCGAGTGTTTTTATCACCCTTAGCAAGCCACTGGTATCTAGATTTTTGTCTCCATAACATGTCTTCCTCCTTTAGAACAGTTTTTATTCCCATCGAATGTTTCTCTTCAAATTATCAAGGTTGTGAGAAAAAGATTTCTCTTGGGCAACTTGAATACTAAGAAGTCTAGCCTTAAGTCTTTTCTTTTTATAGAAAATATTCCCAAACGTAACCATATTCCACTGTTTAACTTTGATAGTAAAGTTATTCAGGTAATCATCGAGGTTAGTCAAATTATTCCATGTATTATTAACAAAGTTATTGAAATCACAGTGGTCCATCCAACTAGCTAAAAAGTGAAAAGGTCTCATAACAGTGTTAGGAGTGAAGTCGGAGTTTATACCTTCTAAGTTGAAGACCCTAAGGCTATGGTCAGAGTAGGTTCTAGGGAGGTTTGTCACACTAACTTCTGGATGTTGCGGTCTCTAATAAGCATTTATAAGAACTTTATCAAGCTTGACCATTGTATTAGTTGTCCCTTGTCTATTGTTAGACCAAGTTAGGTTCAGGCCACTGGAACCCAGGTCAATGAGGTTGCACTCCTCTATATTCATAGCAAAAACTGCTCAAATTCAAAGAAGTAAAGGTAAAGGATTTTTTTTCTTAGTGGCTTTGGAATGATCGTTAAAGTCCCCCACAACCAGCCAAGGGAAGTTAGCTCCATTGGCTACAGCCCTGAGATTATTCCACAGATGTCTTATCAGCACTTTATTTGGATTTCCGTAGGAATGGCAACCGGGGGGGGGGGGGAGGTAGGCATTACCCATCCACGAACCAGAACTAGCCCCAGAACTGCTCGAAACCAGTAGGTTTGGGTCTGGGTACCCCACGGGTACCCATGAAAATTATTTTATTTTATTTTTTTAAGAAAGGCCACTTTATGTACATGAAGACTACTATTTTTTAACTTGATTTTGAAAATTATTTACTATTTCACCAAATAAACTATCAAGTTTTCAAACAAACCCACCATTCACAAAATAAATTTTTACACAAATTCATCATTTACCAAATAAACTCTCTACCAAGTCCAAAGTATACAAAATAAACAACTAAAATGCACAAATATATATATATATATATATATTAAAATAAGTCCAAAATATACAAAATAAACAAATTCAAAACACAAATATATATGTATATATATACTAAATATATATGTATAGAGTTAGGCTATAAAGAGAGATTCCCTCACTTTAACAAAAAGAATGGATGACCATTTAGAGGGGTAAATCGATAAATTTTTTTATGAAAATTTGTAGAGATGATCTATATAGTGAGTAGATCACCTTCGCAAAAATTCATAGAAAAATTCAACCTAGAAGTGAATGTTTTGAAAAATTGATATATATGTACATTTTCGGCCGTTAAAATTCTTGACAATCATCTCACCCACTTTTAGGTTGAATTTTTTTATAAAATTTAGTGGAAGTGATTTACTCATAATATAGATCATCTCTACAAAATCTTACGAAAAAATTCATCGATTTACCCTTCTAAATGGTCATCCCTTCTTTTTGTTAAAGTGAGGGAATCCCTCTTTATAGCCTAGCTCTATACTAAATAATTATATATATATATTTGGGGCAGGTCTTCGGGGATGGGTACTTAGATACCCGGACCCGAACCGGACCCGCTTATTTTCGTTCTCTCCCAGCCCTGGACCCGGACCCGAAATAAAAATAAACTACCCAAAATAGACCCATTCTGATAAAAACTCGTGGGTACCCGAACTCGCGGTTATTTTTTCCATCCCTATTATTTCCGTAGACAGCAAATAACAACTAGTCCTCGTAAGTATTTCTGGTAATAATGGCATGCCCAACTTGTTGAGCAACTTGATGTTGCATAAAGGTGACCTTCATGTGATCCCAAATCACCCATATGCCACCCACTTTTTCGATTGGATCCACAATGATGTCATAAAAATACCCCAAGTTATGGAAAAAACTTACACTTTCTGCAAAAAGAACCTTCGTTTCCATAAGAACAATAATTTCAGGGTTATAGTCCTTGCATAGATCAAACATGGCATTCTTAAAATCGGCGGTGCTACCAACACCGTGGCAATTCCAAAAGATGCTCGTCATAAAGAAGCCAATGTGTAGGTGGGGGAACACAACATCCTTAGGCCATTCCATGGTGAGTTTCCCCCTAAATGTATATGACCATGCTCAATTATACACGGTAAATTTCATTTGTTACTATGATCAAACAAGCCTACAATTCTTTTGCATTTATCATACATTTATTTCGCAGTCAATTAATGCATAAAACCACTAAAAAAATATTTTGAATTCTATTAAATTTCAAGTTTATATCTAATAATAATAACAACATGACTAGGGCAAATAAGTAGTATTTGAAAAAAATTACAATGAGCTGGCTATCTGAACTGTTGGTTAAAACATTGGTCTCGTTTGGTTGCATAAATTATCTAATTTATAATGTAAATTGAAAAATTATAATTTTTTAATTTTAACAAACATTGGTGTGGTGTGATTTTTTTCGCATTAACTAGTAAATTATAAATTATGTAATTTCAACTATGTCTTTAGCTTTTCTAATTTAATGTCTTAGGAATTAATTTAAGTTTATGACTTTATATGATAGTTCATTTTTACAAACAAACATTAAAATTAGATAATTGACGAATTAAGCAATTTTAAATGATCCAATTCGTAAATTGGAGAGCAACTCAGGACCGGCCTTGAGGGTATGCAAGTTGGGCAACCAAACAAGGCCCAATACTAAAATAGGGCCATATATTCACGGTTTATAATAGTCTTTGGGCAACCAAACAAGGCCCAATACTAAAAGAGGGCCATATATTCACAGTCTATAATAGTCTTTTAATAATAAAAGGCCCAAGATATATATGATGTTTTGATAAGTTGGTAAAGGAATTTTTTTTTTATCTCTACGTCTACCCAAGTTCGAGTTCCTTCCACTTCATCCAATTTTTCCGTTTTATATTTCCATTTTCTTTGTCTTTTTTTTCCCCTAAAAAGGTCTTATCTTAAAAAAAAAGAAAAAAAATCTCTTCCCTAGCCTTTTCAACTTCATCCCTTTTTCCCATTTTATATTTCCAACTTCTTTTTCTTTAATGTTTTAATTTTTTTTAACAAAAGTTATCTTTAAAAAAAAAAAAATCTCCTTCCTTTTGTCATTTTAAATTTTCAACTTCTCAATTTCTCTCTCTTGTTTTATTTTTCCTAGTACAAGTTATCCTAAAAAATATTTTTTTTATCTCCTTTTTTTTTTACTTGCACATCTTTCTATCCTCGTCCCTCTCAATTTCTACAATAGTTTGTTTAAAGAATCTCATTGAAATATTTTTTAATAAAAAAAAAAGTAAACATAACATTAAAATAAAATAAAAAGCTTCAGTAAGTACAATGTTTTTTTTTACTTTTTTGTGTACAATAAGTAATATAAATTTCTGACCTATTTATATGCATAATTTTGAACCAGGATCATATTTTAAATTTTCTGACATGGTCCCCAAATCTTAGAACCAGCCCTGGAACAACCGAATGGACTCACAATTTGATATAATTAAATTTGGGTCACGTGATGAATAACTTTATGGTTGTATATTGGTAACCTACTAACCTGTAGTTTCTAACCATTTTTCCTTTTTCACAACATATTCAAATTATCAAAAACTTGCAAGAAACACCGGCTTAAAGAGAAAACAGACATGGAAAATGTGCACCAAAAATGAATAAATTATTTTAGTTGACAAGTGTTTGATTATGTCCCTTGTTATGATATTGCACAGAAAAAAGGTTAATTGATTCAAGTTGGTACAATATTACAGCAAAAAAATTAAGATATTTTATGAGTGGGCGGGATTCAAATTCCGTAAAGAAAAATTTTTAAAAAAAATCTCTTTAAGAGTCCATTTCGATAGGGTATATTTAGCCCATTTCTAATAAAAAAAATCTTTCTAATTTTTTACTTAAGTTTTTTTCTTTTTCTTTTAAAGAAAAAGATACGGTAGACTTCCATCCTGATCTAACAAAAAAATTAATGTGATATAAAAAAAGTAATCAATCTATTTTAACTAACTTCAATGCCTTTCTCTACTGAAACTTGGATTTATCCCTTAAGTTAAACTTAAGTCTTACGTCTAGGTCTTGAGGTCAAGGGTTCGACTCATGGGGTTGGGTGGGGGGTTTTCCTTTATTTGTAGGATTAAGGGAGAGACTTAGACCTCCCTTTTTTTAAAAAAAAAAAACTTAAGTCTTACGTCTAGACTGCAGAGTTAAGGGTCAAAATCGTACATATTATTAAAAAAAAATTTAAGGGAATTATAAGCTTCTTTAAACTATAAATAAAGAAAATCTCACTGCAAATTTCTCTTGACAAGACTCAAACTTGGATCTCTCTCAGGTAGTGACGTAGCTAAAAATTTCCAACCGGGAGTGCGCAATTTGAAGAAACTCAAAAGTCAAAATAATAATAATATAAATATGGAATTCTTACATTAACAAAAGTACTAAAATAAAGAAATTACCTACAACAATCCTCTTTGAGATTTCATATTTTGAAAACGTTGAATGACAACTTCGTTATCGATGAACTCAAGTACATCTTTTTCGATATAAACCACCAAGCAATCATTCATGAAGTCATCTCCTAACAGATTTCATAGTTGACTTTTGATTATCTTCATCACTGAAAATACTCTTTCAATTGTTGCAGTTGCTAGGGGTAAGAGTAGAGCCAACTTAATAAGCAAAAAGACCAATGGATAGACACAATGCTTCTTTAACCAAACCATTGTTCTACAAAGATCACTAACTCCAGTAATTTCATTAATTCGATCATCAGAGCGCATATCAACAATATAAGTCTCAAGTTGATGTTCAAGCGTAATTAACTCTGTTCTTGAAAAATCGGATGAATAAAATTTGGTAAATTGGATCAATTTTCTCTTATCAAATTCAGCGAATGAATCGCTTAAATCAAGAAAAGATATACACAATAAAAATTTCATATTCACCTCATTAAAACGATTGTTTAACTCTAGAAGTAACGTATCTATCACGGTGTAAAATAATTCAACGCGATAGTAATATAAATTTGTGTTCCCTTCAGAATTACGTCGTGATCTTCCTTGATGTACAAAAGTATCCTCCATGTCTACAATAAGTATATCTTTCTTAACACAAAAATCAGACACTAGACTTAGTAATGAATCCCACTCATTATCTCTCATATTTTGTAGCCGACTTTTTCTTACTTTTATTAGCTGCATGGCATTAACAATATCTTGATCATCCATTTATAAAGCTTGAGACAATTCATTTGTAATTCTCAACACAATTTTCATTAAGTGTAAGACAAATACGAATTCAAAACACTAAATATGGTTTAGTGTAATAATTGCTTGGGCTCTTTGAATTGTGTCTGATCCATCCTTTCCAACAATTAAAAGAACTTATATCACTAAGGAAAATAAATCAATTAAACTTATTAGAATACTATAGTGAGATCCCCAACGAGTGTCTCCAGCCCGTTTTAATGTTGATTCTTGATTCAACCCAGGGCCTGTTAAAATTTTCTCACTACAAATACCTGCAATCACTTTTTCAAACTGTTTTTCTCGAAGAATATTTCTACGCTTACATGAAACTCCAACTATGTTTGACAAAATTCAATTTCAAAAAAAATGCATATCTTTGGATGATCCCTCGCAACAGCTACAAGTACTAATTGAAGTTGGTAAGCGAAACAACGTACATAATAAACAGAAAGATTTTTCATTAATATCAAACTTTTTAGACCATTAAACTCTCCACTTATATTACTTGCTCCATTAGATCCCTGTGCACGTAAACTTGATATACTAAGTCCATATTTTGATAAAAGAGATTCAATACCTACTTTAAGTGATAAAGCGGTGGTATCTGTCACATGTATTATACCTAAAAATCGCTCCATGACAAATCCCTTATCATCAACATAACATAGAACAACGGCCATATGCTCATTTACTGACATATCACGAGCCTCGTCAACTAGAATTACAAAAAATTGATCTCCAATTTCTCTAATGATTATATATGTGGTCTCCGTTGCAAAAGAATTAACAATACATGTTGAATTGTAGGCGAAATCAACTTAAAATTTTCTGGAGCATTTTTAAGACAACTTTCTTAACTCCCTCATTTTGTTCAGAAAGAAATGGAAGAAGTTCAAGAAAGTTACCCCAATTTGCCGATTCCTCTAATTCGATACGCCCAGGAAAAACTAACCCTTGCTTTTAAAGGAACATAATACAATTAATGGAGGCGATTAAATGTGTACAATACTCAATTCTAGATTGATCAGAATGACTAAACAAAAGAGCTTCGATATGCTGCTTCTGGTTCATAAGATCTTCGCAAGACTTTTTGCAACGATTATGTACACTATTGTGGGCTCCAACATGTTTGTCAAACAAACTCTTCTTTCTCCAATTATTAAAGCCCTCAATAATAAATGCGTCACAGCCTACTTGCATTCCATTTGGATCTTTAAAATGAAAACAGTACAAACAATACGCTACATCTTTTAATATAATATATTCCAACCAATCACTATAATCATTAAACCACGAAGAAACAAATCTATGCTTAACACGTCCTTCACCAATCCAAGGAAAATCATGACTTTTTAGTTGACAAGGGCCTTTTTGTAAATATGCTCATCTCACATTCTCTCTATCATTAGGATCATAAGATTGTATACTTTTTCTCAACCCCAGATCAGATTCAACCTTTAAGTTAAAAGAAACATTTTAAGTGGACGAAGATATATTTGGAGGATTGAAATCAACATTCGGAATAGTAGAATTTATGCTTGGAATGGTAGAACTCGCGCCCTACATTTTGAGGACTGTGAAGGAACTTGTTCTTATTTTGCTATAATACTTCTTCATTCTAAAATCAGCCCTTTAAATTCAACATTTATTCAATTTGTTGACCTAAGGTCTTAATCTCATTTGATAATAACAATAAATCAATCATGTGTAATTTAACATGTTTCTTGATATAAATACACAGTTCATTTACTTGAAAAATTCAAGAAAAACAAGACAATAATCACTCTTTCACTATTCGATCATTGGATAAGACAAGGAAGATCAAATCTCTCAATACAAATCATGAAGCACAAAGGATCAAAAGACTATATGAAAAGCTTCAAAGAAAAAGCTTCAAATGAAAATCAATCCGAAGAAACAAATCAAAGCATTCGAAGACTCGTTAATTCAGTAATTGAGTGAGTGCTTAAGATTTATGTAAAGTTACTTTATTAATCAAATCCATATAGCTCAAATGTATTCATGCATATTTTAAAGATTGATTCAAACAAGTTTGATATTGAATTTATTTGAAAAACATCATTTTACAAAGACCGAGTTTCAAAATAAATTCATATTAATTTTAAATGATCATATTTTAAGCTATATTAAAAATAGGTATCTTAGAAACATATCTCTGAGGTTCACAAATCATTAGAATTGTATTTGGAACTAAATTGTTAAATTAAAAAATGTTTTTATTTTACATTTAAAATTCGCTTAATTTTCACACAATTTTGATCTAACGGTAAGATGGAGGTCTTCCCGGACTCCGATCATTTTGAAATTTTTTCAGTAGTTAGACAACATCTCTTATCACTTTTGACTAAAATTTAAGCATGATCCAATGATCAAATTAGGGGAAATTATCAAAACAAATTTGAATTTTTTGTCAAAACTAACTGTTGAAAAGTTTGAAAATGTATAACTTTGACCCAAAAGCTTTCTTAATCATCCCCAATGGCCATATGATTTTGCAAGCTATATATATGATGTCCTAGACATGTTTTAACACACCTTGAATCATTCTAATACTCTATTATTCATATATTCAAATATACAAAGATTCAAGAACACATTTTGATCAATCTTTCATCTTTTGAGCTATATATTTTTGATCAATCTTGATAACTCTAGTGTAAGCTTCATTTGTAATCTTCAAATACATTTGAGAGTTATTGTATTGGTGTGTATCATTTCAAATAATTCATTCTTCATTTCAAAAGAGAGTTTGTCTCTTTGTAGAGCAAGAGAGCATATTTTGTGAGAAGTGTAGTGAGTATAGCTGCATGCATTGTGAGTGTTGTGTGCATAACAACATTTGTATTAAGGTTTGATCTTCACCCGAAGAAGATTGAATAGTGAAAATTCTCGGGGAACTAACCGAGCGCGGACGTATGGTTTAGGAAACCGAACCGTGAGGACAAAAAGTCTCGAGCTTCAAATTGGTTTAATCTTTCTAAACTCAAGCTCTTTTTTTATTGCTATATTATTACTTGTATTTTGAGATTTTTTGTTTGCTTATCTTGGGATTGATTACTTGAAGTTTATCATTTTTTTAATATTGTTGCTTAGCTAAGTTGTTTTGCTTAAATATTTTAAAAATATTTTAATTCCACATTAAATTTTTAAAACCCTATTCACCCCCCTCTAGGGTTATTTTTCGACCAACACAATTAATAACTAATAATTAAACATTTAGACCTAAATCAATTAAACATTATTCAACAAATCAACTTGTTTCAAATTTCAAACCTAAGTTTCAAAGTTAGGGATTTAGGAATTAGGGCAATACAATGACAAAGTCATAAATCGATGAGCAAACTAATAAAAAAAATTAGGGATTTATTTAGGAATTAGGGCTTAACAAAAGTTTCAAACCCAAATAAAGCTAAACAAAACCCAAATAAAGCTAAACAAAAGTTTCAAAGTTCAAACCTAAGTTTGATTCATCAAGAAGACAAGAAATATGGAAGAAATATATAACTTCATTAAGAAATATGGAAGAAACCTGAGTGAGTGAGTGGCTGAATGCCTCGGAGAGCCAATCGCCTGAGTAAGTTGCCTAGACGGAGAGCTGGAGAGGTGATCAATGCCTTGACGAAGACTGTGGAGCAGTGGCATAGTTGCGTAGCAGAGAAAGTGAGGGGGATACAGCTGTTCAGCGAAAAAATAAAAGAGAAAGATGTTCAGCGAAAAATAAAAGCCCTCGGGATCTCTCTCCTAATTTAACTTTATTTTAATTCTCAAAATGCCCCTTAAATTTTATTTCTTACAATTATATACCCTAAACTATAACTTTATGCATATAAGTCCCTATTTTATTTTTTAACAAAATTGCCGAAATCGCACACACCCCCTCGTCATTATGTGGCAACGCCCCTGCTCCCAGATCATCATATTGTATTTTGAAATATTTCAAATTAAAATCCATCCCAATCTTCTTTTTTAGGAGAAACAAATACGCCAAAGTAATTGATATAAAGAATGTAGTGGCGTAGCCAGAAATTTTGGCTAGTGGAACGTACCATTCTCATCGCTAAATTGACACTAATTACAATTATTAGATTATCAATTGAAAATAATAAGGAACGATTTATGCTACTTTGTTAAAAAAAAACAAAATACAATACAATAGCAAGTGTAAATGCATCTCCTATAACTCAATTTAATCTCCGATATTTAAGTGTATATGTGTGGTCAAAATACATTTAAGACGCAATTTTTGAACGTATTTTGGGCTAAATAACAATTTTTATGAGAAATATATTTGAGCCATTCAATTTTTTTTCCTTATAATTTGACTCCACTATTAATTATTTAAAAAAAAACTTAAGTGGTGTCGATATACATACCGGTCAAAATTTATCCAAAATACACTATATTTAACATATAATATAAATTCCAAGTAGGATTAATAGACCCCAAAAAAAATGTACGTAGCACACTATTGCGCAACCCCCCCCCCCCCCCCCCACCCCACTTCATCTATCCCAAATTAATATATCAAGTCTTTTAGGATGTTCAAAAAAGTAAGAGTTTCAATTTTTTTTATTATGTTAAAATTAGTATTCTCTTTAAATAATAGCAAAATCAAAGTGAGAGTTTTAATGTGGGTACAATTATAGTTGGAACAAAAATTATGGCGTAAATTATAAATACATTTTCGTCCTCTTTATTAGAAAAAGAAAAATTGTACACATTATAATGTTGTCTCTCTTAATTAAATTTTTAGCTCCGCTCATGATTAAAATAAAGTATTAAAAATTATAAAAACCTGAACTCAAATAATGTTAACTATTGTTCTCTAAAAGAGAACAAAAATAGAGTTATTTCAATAAGTTGCAAATTTAGACTCATTTATATATATGAAACAAACACGATAAATTTTTAATTATGCGAAGTTAAATTTGCAATTCCTATTTTTAATATATTACTATATATTATTGTTTATTTAATATTGTTTTAGAGTTAAATAAGTAATATATAAAAATACATTTATTACAAAATAAAGCATACATAATAAAAAAACAAAGTTTGTACTAAATCTTTTGGAAAAAAAAAAAAAAAGCGCCAACTGCCGTTCAAGGAACTCCGTTCTCAGCAAAATTTGATGAGCCTCAATAACCGCTAAAAATGGCAAAAGGGACAATTCAACATTAAAAATAAAACCACCCCTGTTGAAAATAAAACATTAATGGTCAAAAAGTCTTAATAAACCTTATCTTAAGTTATGCTAACTACTCTATATTATTAATATAAAAGTGGATAGTCTGACCAAAAAAGTTAACTAAATTTCCTATTTAAAATTGTTCTTATACTTTTTTTTAAAAATTTGCATATATGTGAAAATATTAAAAATATTTATGGAATTAATGTAGCGCATAAAGTACAGTGCATGGATAATTGGTCAAAGTAATTTGAATATTGTGATTTTTCAAAAAAAAAATTACTTGTGAATTCCACTATGAATTGTTATGGAAATATGTATAGTCATGCATGGAAAATCAAATTTTAATATGACTTTTTCTTGTGAAACGGTAATTTGACTACTAATTTTTACAGTAAATTGAGTACCGTGACTTTCCAAAAAAAAAATTACTTTTAATGATATAATGTTGTCCGATTTTCTTTTTCTTTTCTTTTTGTGATGCGTGTTGATTTGTTTTTACATTTTTTTGTATTCTTTATTTATTCATAAATGTTCTTTCATGTATTTATTCGTTTAGCATATTTTTCGATTTTGGATTCTATCTTTAAGAAAAAAAAAATTAAAAAAATTAAAAAAATTAAATGTTGTTCATATTATTATACATTTAATTTTAGTGATTTGATGACTATTTGATTTGGCAAAAATTGTTTCCGTTACCAGCAAATGTAAATACTTTATGATTTTCCTTGATATTCATTATAATTTATATTTTACTTATTTTAATCTTAAATGAAATTGTCTACCAATTTTTTCCTAGATAGTTTTAGTTTTCATATCTCCATCCAAAGGTATCTTTTAGTATTTTTTTTTTTAAATTTAGTGTTTTTTATTTAATTTAATACATGTTATTGTAAATTTAATTTAATACATATTATTATGAATGTAATTTAATGGTTCAATTTGGTTTTAATTTATTATTTCCTTTTCATTGTTTCTAATTTTTAGACTTTCTATTTTATCATTGCGATATTCATTTATTCAATTATTAAATTTTATTATTTTAAAGTATAATAATATTATTCATATTGTGTTATACGTATACGTACGGATGATATATACTAATTTTTTAAAAAATAAACAAGTTTCGTTTTTAATTATTGATTACAATTACTTTTCACAGCTAGAAGTAGCGCCAAAATATCAAGGTCGGCGTGGCATATTTTCTCCACGCAAGAAGAAAATAATGTTAAAACTTGACTTTCGGATATGATTGGAATATATAGTGTGAACCTTTAGATAATAATTTTATTTATTATACATTATTGTTTCTTTGAGGTGTACATTTTGTAGTTATTTCCCTGTCAAAGAATAAGAAAAGTTTGGTCAAAACCTAGAAAAGAAGAACAAGAAAAGAAGTCGATGTTTTAACTTTTAATAGAAATATCTAACAAAAGGGGACCAACAATAATTCAATAATTATGCATGAATGTGACATATTTTTTATTATTAGCGTCCATTACGATAAGGAACTTTTAGAATTCAATTTTTATTTTTTTAAAAAAAATTTACAGTTAATTGTTAAACTTTTTTTAAAAGATACAATCTCTCAAATGGTAAACTGAACTATATAATAATTTGAATATTTGTAATTTTTTTTATTACTAATACAATACTTATGATTAAGAAATCTCAATTTATAGAAATTATACTTGTGATCAAAATATCACATATACAACACTTGAGGAACCACATCTTTTAAAAAATAGGATCTACAACCTTTTAAAAAAATTAATAGATCACATTTTAAAAATATTCTAGAACAACGACTGGGACTTATTTTTTCTTCAGATAATTTTTTTTTGAAAAATTAAGGAAGGTGTAAATCTTTGCCTTAGCCCTATAATAATAATAATAATAATAATAATAATAATAATAATAATAATAATAAAAAAAAAAAAAAAAAAAAAAAGGAGGGAAGAAGTTTGGAGGTTGCTTTGGAAAATTATAATTAGACCGAGTCAAATTGTGAGCTATCGTTTTCCTTTGGAAAATTATATATCCAATAATCCGGCCAAACAAATGCCCTTACGAAACTATAGGCATTTTGCAATCATAGATTACGCGTCAGACGCTATGCTTGAAAAACATTTTGTACAAATTTTCTTCATTTCCACAAATTTTTTTTTTTTGACAAATTCCACAATTTTATTTCTTTTAATCATTTTTGTATCTTTTAAATTATTCTAACGTAGAGAATCAATTTTATTTTTCTTTAATTATACGGCGGTTGAAATGAGAAAACTCCTAACAAATTTTTGAATAATTACATATTATTATAATCACAAAAGATATGTGTATTAGTATGTGCATACTACTTAGGTTGCATAATTTGTATACAGAAAACACTATTTTAAGAAAAAAAAATAAAACATTTAGGACTCGTTTGGTTCGAGTTTTAAATCATTCTTGAAATGCTACATTTCATTCTAAAAGGATTCCGTTGTTTGGTTCGGATTTTGGGATAGGAAAGCATCATTCTAGGAGTGGCGCATTCCTTCAAAGTTGTCCCTCTTAAATGGATGGAAAAAAAGGATTACTTAAGTTATTCTCATTTAGATTTTGTCCTAACATTTTCTGTTTAAAAATATAAATTTTACATACCAAGACAGAAAAAAATTTCATTTATGTTCCTCCTAAAAGGAAAAAAAAAATTATTTTTTTTGTTATTAAACTTTTTCTTTTTATTATTATTATTTTTTTTCTTTTAATTATTAAATACATGTGATAACTTTTCACATTTTTAACGATAAAAAACTTATATTTTACCTTATAAAATGTTAGGACTTGTCTTTTCATTTTTTTTAAATGAATAACATCTTGGTTGAAACAAATATAAAGAGCTAATTGATCGTTCCTAGAAAGAAAAACTCATGTCCGAATTAAATATTGGCAAAACACTCTAGATAGCAAGAGAAAAACTTTCCAGAAATTTAAAATGACCATTCATTTCTTAAAATCTGAATCGAACGAACCCTTATATATATAAACACAATTTAGCAAAGAATGTTTGTATAACTAGATTTATGTATGTATCTTCACTTTCCACTTCGTTTAATTTTCCTCCACGTAAAGTTTGTAATATTAAGAAGAAAAAATAAAACATTTATATGTATATATAAACGTCATTGCTTCCTTTTTGCTTTCTCGGAAGAACTTAAGTATGGTCAACTTGTACACCAAAGAAATAAAATTATGGCAAGTAGTTCGGCTGATTTAGACATTGAACCACTTTGGGGACTTTTGGGCATACCTAGGCACAACTTCCAATGTGAATCAATAACTAGACTTCTTTTTAAAACTAAGATAGTTTTATAACTTATTTATAAGAATAAGGTACTTTTATACTTATTTGTATAAATAAGGTATTTTAGACTTTTTATTTTTATTAGACATCTTTAGAAATTAGACCTTAGTCTCTAGACTTTGTTATAAATTAAATTGTAATCCCTCATATTTCAGAAAGAGACGAAAAATCCCATTTTAGTATCAGAGGTAGAGAGTTATCCCAAACTCCTTTCCTCACAGACTTCAAACAATAGACGTTGTTTACATAAATGCCATTGGGAATATTCCCTCGCATCTACGCCTCTATTTTTGGAACAAATCCAAACTACCAACCAATTCCGATTTATCATATCGGAACAGAAGGGTGTTTAATAACTCAGACTGAAGGTTGTTCACATATATAACATATACCTTTAAAACACTCATAAAGCAAGCCAGTTATTGCAGGAGCAATAAATTGCTTATTAAACCAAAACCAATATTTATTATTAGTTTTGCAACAGACTCATATTGATCTCCAAAAGATCATATCAGACATCCAACTTCTAGATTTAGAGACCAAAAAAAATACTAGACTAATTAAAATTTTAGACCAACAAATTCCTTTGAATTTTGTTACAACATTGAAAGAAATCATCAATACAACTAGAGAAACAAAGGCTATTTGCAAAGAGCAAAATTCTTCTCTAGAGACAAGAATTGACGAATTAACAAAACATATTCACCAATTCGACATCGAGCTCACAAGATTATCCTCTGAGCAATCTAAGATTATACCAAGACTGCATAATTATATTCCAGAAATATAAAACATGAAAATAGTTAACTCAGACTGGAAAGAAGTTCCAGGAGGAATTATTCCTCAAGAGATATCAAACTTTTATCGAAAGATAATGGACAAGATGAGCGATGAAAGATTCACTCGCAGATTTATTGAATCAGAAATCAATAATGCTAATAAAGCAACAATTTGCATCCTAGATAGACTAAATTTCATTTCTACAGCTATAACAGCTACCCAAGACTGCGAGTATAATTTTACTCAAAATCTAAGAAATGATTTGCAAGCTAAGACTGAAGGATTAAGAACCTTCTATAATGATTTTGTTAAGTTTCAACAAAACTTAGCATATTACCTAGATGGAAAATGGGAAAACAATTTTAAGACTCAAAAAGCTACCAAAAACGAATTTAGAGAAAATTCAGATAAGGTAGAAAGAAAATTAAAAGAAATCATGAATGGAATACAAGCCATTTATGGGAAACCTAGTCAGACAAATCAAGCAGATTTAGACACACCTCATATATTGATGTATGTCGATAAACTTGAAACAAATTTCAAAGCTTTAGAAGCTAGACTTACAAAAGAAATTGCTTCCAAACAAGACTTAGAAAATATAAATGTGCTTGAATTAAAAAGATATATTGCAATAGCACAAAGTTCTCCAAAGGAAAACACTAAGACAATAAATGAAGAATTATACAGTAAATTGTATAAAGACAAAATGATTACTCAGAATCATTAGAAAGAATTGAGAAGAAAATTGAACAGAAGCAAGAGACCACCTGCAAGTTCAAAAAAACTTCATCCGCCATAATAAAAGAAGAATCTTCGACAGGAAGAATCAGAAACGATGGGTTAGATAAAACTAGAAAAATAGGTAGCCTCACCCCTAGCATTGGACATCAAAATATGATGATCCAAAGAGTTAGAGACTCCTCTTCCAACATAAGAACATGGTGGAAAGAAAGAAATATTTCACACCCACTTTAATGGAAAGAATGGAGATAAATGGACTGGAAATATGCGGAAGAATCCATAAGCAATGGACAACTCCCTCCAGTCAGATACATAGACTTGTTCCGAGAAGGAGCTATCCCTAAGACCCCTAGCTACAATATGACTTATTGTAGTAAAAATCATATCCTCGAAAGAATTATACAGAAATTCAAATCTTTGAACCAGACTGGTTAAGATCAAGAGGAAGAGATAGGAACTTTCAATTCCTAACCTTCGGATTCTTCCAAGCAAGAATCCAAGGACTGAATAGACCGCAGAATGGAGTTAACATCATTTGTTGCTTAGTTGACAAAAGATGGAAAGATTTTCAGAAAAGCCTAGTTTGAATAGACCAATTAGAAATGTCAGATAATAAAGGATACTTCAATGTCACTTTGGCATTTACAGTATCTATACCAACTGCTAAACACTTCAAGCTAATCTTATATGCCATAGGCTATGAAGATTACATGTTACCAGACGCAAACATTAACATAGAATATCAAAGCTATGTTAAGTTTTCCCAAAAAGCATTCGAAGGAATGCAACCAGGTATTCCACAAGGAAGAGTGAATGAACAAATCTTTGTTAGAACGAATACTTCAGACTTTAATAATACGTACAGTATAAGAAATACTGGACCCATGAAAGAACATGCTAAGACTCTCTGGCAACTACCAAAATTCAGAAACAAAGGCTGTACAAAACGAGCCTTTATATATTGCCCAAGATAATATAACAGGCAATATTAATATACAGTTTGCTCCTCCAAGTTCAAAACAAAGAGCATTAGAATAGAGAAATCAAGATTTAAAAACATGGGAGAATCCGCAATGGATAACCCTTCAGAAGGAGAATGTAGTAATGCTAGCACTACTAGAATATTACAACATGCTCCAAATTATAGACCAAGAAATTCTATAAACAATCATGATATTTTGTATGAAAAGGCCAGAATCCAAAATTTTGGACATGACCTAACAGAATAAAAAATAGACACATACAAAAATAATCTTGAAAGAAGTAAATCGACTAGATACAACATGATGATATCTAGAGAATTTATAAAAGACCTAAGCAATTCTCAGGACACGAAAGAGCTTCTAAAAAATTAACATTCCAAGAAAAAGAAGAAGAACAACAAGTGTTTCCAGTTGCTACGGCAATCCCAGGAGGAAACAATATTAAGACAGGAGAGACTTCGAGAAGCAGGTTCAATCTATTTGAAACTCCTGCAGCTATAAATATTCCTATTTATAGTGACAGTATTATTAAGACTAAACCAGACTATGTCAAGGGATTACCCACGATAGCCATAGACTTCCAAAGTACAAAAAATATGGCTTCAGTAGCCATCAACCCAGTAGGTATCTACCTAAACCTAGACAATGTATAAGATAGGAAGAATGCCTTAAAAGAATGGAAAGATCAGATGCACATGTGCTTTGCGTCTAACGAAAGTTGGGATACAGAATCATGTAGAAGAGATGCCGAGCAATCTCTAAAAGGAATTGCAAAAAACTATTTAGATAGTT
This sequence comes from Lonicera japonica, assembly GCA_021464415.1. NCBI lineage: Eukaryota > Viridiplantae > Streptophyta > Magnoliopsida > Dipsacales > Caprifoliaceae > Lonicera > Lonicera japonica. The sequence continues at coordinate 66,252,974 of CM038466.1, read as the reverse complement.
TAAGAACAGCAACAGACGAAGCTAGCATAGCTAAATTAGCTAGATTCAATAAAACAAGAGACCAGATATCTGTAAATGGGTATGTACAACTCTTTACAGTTGAATTCATTAGAGCAAGCCACCTTGCCCAAGAATCAGAAGTAGATGTAGCAAAAACTAAATTATCATTACTTAGTATATGTAGTTTAGACAAGATCAATGAATATAGTAATAACAATGAAACATTGTACTATTAGATAAAAGAGTTCACTACAACTCTTAAAAACGAGTATTTTAGAAAACTCTCAACTATTGGACACCCTCTTATTAATGAATATAGAAAGTGGCCTGAAATTAATAATACTAAAGAAAATACTCTTGGTGAAAGAATAAATTTAGCCAAAGACTACATTATAGCTAAAAGACGCGAGAAAGCACAAGACGCTTTGATTAAAGAGACATTTAAAAATATGCCCTCGATCAAAGATGAAAGAGATATAGCACCTATCCAATGGGGATGTGGAAGAAAGACTTTCAAAAGCCATAAAAGGAAACATTGGAAACAGACTTTCAAAGCTACGATTAATACAGACCCTAATAGTAAAAAATACAAGTTCAGAAAATCGACAAGCTTTAGAAATCCAAAGAAGAGAAAGAAATTATTTCCTAGAAAGAGATATTTCAAGAAGAATTCAGACACCAGAAAGAAGGTGCCTAATTATAGAAAGGGCGAAGATAAAAAAACCAACAACCTACAATTCAAATAATGAATGTTGGGTGTGTGGAAAGACTGGACATTTCGCTAGAAATTGTTCTCAAAGAGCGAACAAAGAATTAAAACCTAGTGTTAGACTTGTAGAAGTCATGCTTACCTAAGATGACTCACAAGATTTAGACCTCATATATAATATTAAGTTATCAGACTTCGAAGTAGATGACAATGCCAGTGTGTATAGTGCATATACAACTGAGTCAGATATAGAATCTTCTTCTAAAGAAGAAAAAAAATCTAAAGAATGTTTTGTTATCACAACAATTGATGATAACGAACCAATAGAATAAGCTATTTAGCTAGACTATGAAGAAGTCATTTACTACTGTAATTTAACAGATGTATGGCAACCTTCTCAACAAGAGAAAATGGTTAGAATACCACAGTACTACACGAATCTAAGCCATCGGTGTAAATTTGAAATAAAATGTAGCCCTGCAGACTTCACTTGTGATTATTGTTTTACAACAATATCACTTGGATTATTCATGGTATGTATTACATGCAAACTTCATTACCATGAAAACTGTTGGAGACAAGAATTTTGTACTATGTACGAAAATAAGTATGATCACATACTAGACACATACATAGATAAATACAATCAAGAAATTTATACAAATAGACTTAGAAAAATTAAGGAGGGAAAGAGAAAAATAGATGAATGTCCTCCTAAGATAATCCCTAATATTCCAAATCCCTTAAAAGGAATTGAAATCAAAGAACAGAATAATCTATGAGTCCTAACTAAAGGAGTTTTTATAAGCTTTATTGAAATAAAAATCCTTAATCTAGATTATCCTAGACTACTCTCTACTTTAATTGATACCGGATGTATTACTAGTATCTGCAAATCAAATGCATTTTCAGATGAGTATTATAGACCTAGCAAACAACTTATCTCTGGACGAGTTGCTAATGGAGATTATTTTGAACTTCCATTACAGACTATTCCTATTTATTTTTAAATAAGAAAGAATGAATTTACACATGAATTTTATGTCATGGATCCACCTTGTAAATTCACAAGAAATCTTTTAATCGGAAATGATTTCCTTCGTAAGACTCAACCTTTTTGCTCAATATGATAATAAGATAGAACTGTCTCATATAAGCAAATTCGATACTCAGACTATGCTTATATCTAAAAACCGAGCATTTGACCTCATGCAAGTCAAACCTTCAAGGGTCCCCCCTCAGAGTTCTACAGCTAAGTGTGGTGAAATAGAGGAAATTATTGCCCCTCTTAATCACAAATGCACTTGTCCAGACAAGAAATGTTATAAACAAATAACATTAATCCAACAAGAAATTGTTGATCAGAGTAGACATCATCTCTTGGCAATCCAAGAAGTGAGAAAGAGAAAAAATATAGACATTAAATCCTTAGAAGTAGAAAAGGATAAGATCAAAGAATTAGCAATTCCTACGACTGGAGAAAATCCTATAGAAAAATGGGAAAAAGATAAGGCATATTGCCAAATTATACCCATAAACCCAGACGCCACCATAAATGGAGGCACCCATGAAAAAGGATACTCTCAGAGAGATAGAGAAGAATTCCAAAGAGAAATAGACAGTCTACTTAAAGGTGGAATGATTCAAGAAAGTATTAGTAGACATAATAACCTTGCCTTTTATATTGAAAATGAGTCAGAAAAGAAACGAGAAAAAAGACGAATGGTATTAGAATATAGAGCTCTCAATAAAAATTGTGACTTTGACTCATATAAAATACCAGATAAGAACAATCTTATTAGTCTTATCAAAAATAGAAAGATATTTAGCAAATTTGATTGTAAGTTCGATTTCAGGCAAATCAAAATGCATCCAATCTCCATACCGTGGACAGCGTTTAGCGTACCACAAGGAAAGTATGGGTGGCTTGTAATGCTATTTGGATACAAAAATGCACCCCAGGTCTTCCAACGAAGAATAGATGGCATTTTCAAAAAGTATTCAGAATTTTGCTTAGTATACATTGAATTGCAAGTCATACAGAAAAAGACCATATAGAACATCTTAGAATAATAATAGCCGAATTTGATAACCACGGTATTATTATTTCTCATGAAAAGATGCTTCTATTTCAAGAAAAAATAGACTTCATAGGAGTCCATATAAGAAATGGAAAAATATCTCCTCTAGACCATATTACTAGAAAGATTTTAGACTTTCTAGAAAGAATTAATGACAGAAAACAATTATAAAGCTTTCTTGGATTGCTTAATTGTGCCACAGACGACCTTAAGGATTTAGCTGGAAAAATAAGAAGTCTTACCGCTAAATTAAAAGGAACAGAAAAGACTAATCCATTTAATTGTACTAAAGACGACACGGATATTATGACTAAATTAAAAGAAGTCAAAAATATCCCTGGATTAGAGATGCCTAATGCAGAGGACATCTTCACAGTAGAAATAGATGCTTCAGATAAACAATGGGGCGCAATCTACTATGTTTTAGATTATCAGACTAAGAAAAAAGAAGTTGTGTAAATACAGCTCAGGGACATTTACTGATCCCGAAACAAGATACGCAACCCACGAGAAAAAAGTTCTTGCTATTGTAAGAGCAATAGAAAAATATATACTCTTTTTAAGACCTAAACACTTTATGGTGTATACAGACTCTAGTTATGCAGTAGGATTTAGAGACCTAAATCTAAATAGATCAAAGACTAATAGACTAATTAGATGGCAACAATCTCGTAGTGATTATGATTTTAACATAATTCATATTAAGGGAAAAAAGAATACAGTTCCTGATATTATTTCAAGGGAACCTATGTTTGCCGAAAATCTAATAATATGTTTTATGATATCTTCAGATAAACAGACTAGACCAATGGAGGCAGGAGGAAGCTCCAGTAGAAAGACCAGATTTATCGACCAGGTTGAAGTCGCCAGGTACTTACAAGGTGCGTATGACCCTCAGACCCAGACCGGCGATAGAAACAAGACGAAGATGCCTAGACCTATTCTAGAGAATCTAGACGACATGCTCATTCCTCCAGGAAAAAGGAGTGAAGAAATATGCAGGCAAAATAAGATCATCGGAGGAATGTTCTTCTCCGAGTACAGACTAGACCAGAGATTTCCAGACTAGGTAAAATTCAGAAGAGAATTTACTAAGGAAACTCTCACTCTCATAGATGCTCTATGGTGGAACCATTCCAACAACCTTAAAATAGAGTTCAGACAAAATTTGGTTGCTACAGCCAGATTTATGAGAATGCAGTGGCTTGCTATCTCCCAGATAAATCCAGCTCCTCCCAGAAATTTGATAGAAGCGCCTAGATCCCAAGAAATGACCTATGTTAGAGCTAAAGGGTCAAATGGCGCCACTAAAGGAAAACAAGAAGAAAGACCTTGTTTACGAGAAAAAAGATTCTTCATCAATCTTCTTACCCCGTTGAGAAAGGAACGAGAGGTAGAAAATAATGAAACGATGAATCTAGACTCAGACATTGCTGAAACCCTAAAAGAAATGGGGAATTATCTCTTCAACAGAACGATCCCAGGGCATGCCTTGTTCATCAAGGGATTCTGTGAGGAGATACCTCAGATAAATATTTGGGGAGAGACAGACATTCCAGTAGAGCTCCTGGCTAGCCAAGGACTCATTGGACAAATTCTCGTGCAGAATACTACAGACGCAAACTGTTTTGGCAAAAAAGTAGCCAATTACATTGAGACAGTTAAGGAATACATTCCCCTTTATTTGAGAAGATATTCTATTGGACCTGAAGCCGAGTTCAACTATGAGATTGGGGGATTCCAGCTCGTCCGGCTCTCAGAAGAGCCATGCCTAGACGTAGAAGGACTCTATTCAGTCGAACTTGAGCCCATTGAAAGTAGACAGAATCCCACAGCCTTAAGGTTAACAGGTCCTTAGGAATTCTAAGGATTATGTAAGAACTTTTAAGCGAAGAAAAATGGTACACAGCGTGCCAAGAAGAAGATCTAATCATCCAAGCGCGGGAACCCTTTGGAGGGAGGATGACTAGAGGACATACCAAGGGCATGAAGGTAATAATACCAGCCATCACCTCCAATATCGCCAACATAGAAGAATATTGGAGTACCACTAAAGGCTCCACCCAGATGTACCAACAAAGCATCATTAGCAGGGCAGCCAGCCCAGACGGCTACATCAAAGTAATAGCCGACGACTAGTGACACAAAGAAAAGAAAAGGCGACATCAGCTTATTAAGAAATGTAAGCAATGACGACTCTAAGACTTGTAATTATCAAAGACAGACCAGACAAATCTATTAAAGTTATGTTATTTGCTTTTGCTTTGTAAAAAGATTGTCGCATTAATATGCATGCACATGACGATGGGGCCCATGAAAGAAACACCCGATGTGTATTATATTGTGTGTGGTTGTCTGTTTAGAGTGTCAGAAGCCTCCTTCACTCACTACTCGCCGAAAGGCGTTTAAAGCTATGGGGCATGCCTTGTTAACCGGATTGCTTTTAGCAGCCGGTAGAAGGTTAGGAAATTTGTATCTCTTCTATATAAGGAGAGTGAGTTTTCATTTATAAGTACGAGTTTTTCCATTCTCAGCTTAGACTAGTTTATTCTACAGAGCATGAGTGAGTAAAGCTTCCTTTAGTTAGCAAAAGGAAATCGAGTAGTTTGTAATAATAATATTTCTTGAATAAAATTATGTTTCTCCTTCAGCACAACTTCCATTGATCTCTGAGTTCTGCTTTAATTTTCCAAAAAAATAGACCTGTCTCTTTGCGGGTTCCTCATAAGAATCTTTTTCCCTGATTCATACAAGATCGGTGAGTGGCCGGTTTTAGGTTGTTGCTAGTAGAAGAAAGCAAGAAAGGCGATCGGAAGCAAAGTGGGCCAGATGTTTTATTCAGATATATGATTGTTTAAACTATTTGCGAGTATTTATTGCTAGCTAAATATTTAAAACATATAAATCAACACAAAATTAATTTATGAACAATATAGACAGAGATTACGATAACTTCGTAAATCAGACAGACATTAGAAGTACCCAGCCTATACTAAGGTGGGGTCTAATTAACCCAGAAGAACAAAGACTAGTGCGTACTGCACACTTTAGATCAGGAGGAACCTTTCCCTATATACACCACGTTTGCAAGTGGGCATCTAGAGAAGTAAGGAAACTCCCAGACTTAGAAGACTCTACGGATAATTATATCCAATCCTTAGTAGAGAACATAGACGAAAAAGAAGTAAATAATCTTCGAAAAGACCTTCCTCAAGGAAGAGATAACGCTCAAGTAGACGTTACCGGAGGAATACATGATCTCAGACGTGTACTGCAAGAAACTTTAGAAAAATTAAAGTTTGTGCAGAGAATAAGACTTGCAGAGACTGCAGAATCTTTACGTGAAAACGGAGGAATTAGACGTCTCAGATTTATAGAGACAGCTAGTACGTATAACATACGTGCTTATAGACGGTTGTTATCCAATTACGGAGACCAAGAATTAGACTCGTTTATAGAAAAAAATATCTTAAATCCCATTAGAGATATTGTATACGACATAAACTGGAATATTCCATATTATAGACTAGAAGCCTTAGACTTAATAGACTTCCCGTAGAGACCGCTGACAGCTTCACAGCTTTATCAGTGTCCATACGGACTAAGCTGGAGTGAAACACTTAGACCTCCCCCACCAAATTCACCAAGTGAACTAGATAGTGATTCACCAGCAGAAGACCCGTCTGATAATTTTAAATACAGACGACAATAGAAATCCATATATAGACGACATAGATTGGTTGGATTATATTCCTTATTTTAAAACAATAAGGGTAGACAGATTTAATCTAAGAAAGCCTAGGGTGAGAACTTGTAATTACAAGTGGTCCCCTCATATAAGACGAAGTGGTCCAACAAGTGGTCCATGTGGTCCCTAGTCAAAACTACCATATTTGACTAAATAAGATCAAAAGAACCCTATTTACCAAAATAAGTTTAAAAAAGACCCCATTCATACAAAAAACTCCAATAACTAAAGAAGATTCAAAAAGTCAAAAACATTTTATTAAGGGTGGCAATTTCATACCGAAAACTAATCATTAATTGATCGAACCGACCATTTGCAGTTGATAACCTAACAGACCACTGTTTGGTTGGTAACCAATAGCTCGATTACCGCCCTAACTTCGTAGCAGTAGCGGTTTGATATACGCCTATGCCCGGCATTACTTAATTTATTACTTTATTTAACCAAAAAATAACAAAAGTAAAAAACCCTTATCACTTTCTTTTCCTCAATGGCTCAATATTGTTTGCTTTCTGTCTGCTACTCCAATCCGTCCTCGGTCTTCTTGCCGTCTCTCACTCTATCCCAATTTGCTTCGTCAACGCCGTCGTCTTCTCCTCTTACTCTGTCTGTCACTGCATCTATTACTTTGTCCGTTACTCTGTCTCTCATCCCTCCATCCTCCATGCTCTTATCGCCCTCATCTCCAGTATCTTAATCTCTCTAGTCTCCAAAAAAGTAAGGCTCCAAGCTCCATTATTTTTTTAGTTTATTTAATATATAAAGTAGATTAGTAGAATGAGTATTAAATTAGTTTAATGATGCAATTTTTTTTGTAATTTAGGGTTAGAAATTTGGGTTCAAACTTCAAATTGGGGGGGGGGGGGGGGTTGCTTAATTATTTACTTAGATAAATAAATACTACATGCATAATGTATTTGTCATAAACGGTTCCATGCCCATTGAGTTAGTTCATTGTCAAATGGTTGTAACATCCTTGGGTATTTGTGGAATATACAAAGTACAAAGTACAAAATTCATAAAATGTATATTTTAGTTTTGGTCGGTTTTGCGGTAATATAAGTTGAACCAAAAGGTTTGGTTAACCAACGGTCAGTTTACCAACCATTTCAGTTCGGTTTACAAACCAACCAAATCGGTTTGGTTACCAAACCACAGCCACCCCTATATTTTATAACTAAAAATTCATCAATTTAAATTTAAAAAAAAATATAAGGAAAATAATATCTAAATTTGAAAGGATTATTTTTTCAGTTAATAGAGTTAGTTGGTCCCTCGTTTTAATTATTAAAAAAGGTTTTTAATTTTGATTATAAAGAGAGTATATTTGGTTATTAATTAATGATTTCTAAAATTTGATTATGCCATTGAAGTAATATTTTTAACCAATATTGTTAAAATTTATTATAAATTACTAATTTAATTATATAATTGGAGATATTCTAAGGTTGATTGTGTGGGCAAAATATAATTAGTTAGTTGAAAGAAATGAAAATCTTTAAGATATAATGTACAATAATTGTATTTTTTATTTTTAAAACGTCAAACTATTTTAATAATAACAATTTTTAAAAAGAAAATAAAAATGGTCGTAAAATATTGATATGTGGATGTCTGAATTTAATATTTAAACATACAATCTGTCTCACTTAGAAATTGTAATGTGAATGAAGAGATTAACTCATAGTATATATAGTATAACTTGTCTCACATTGATTTTGTAAAGAAGTAAGGATATTAGCTCTTAATATAAATAGAGCTAACTCCTACCCTTATTGTATATCAGTTGAATAAGAAAATTTATCTTATTCTATTCTCTTTCTCTCTTTATTATTTCAACGCGTTATCAACACAATTGCTCTATAATCAATTAGAGAACATTACGAAAGCAGACCACTATAGTTAAAAAAAATTGTTCTTGAAGGCCAGTCATGCGAAAGCATGCCACTATAGTTTAAAATTTTACTTTCTTCTTCTTGGAAGCCAACTGAAAATAAAGCACCTTAATTTTTCAATCTCTTCATACAGGTCAGATCTATGATTTTATTTTCTTTCATAATAGTACGATTTATTTTATTTTGCCTTTATTATTGTTATAAATTTTAAATAATCTAGATCTAAAGTTCCATAATTTATACTTCCGGGATTTAAAATTCATAATCATTATTGTTGGTACTAAAAACTAAAAAGGTATTTTAGACTACACAGTCAAATGATAGGATCAAATGATTAATGTAATAAACGCAACAAACCAAAAGAGTCAAAGATGTATAAAGGAGGTTGGCCTCGTATGAAGATACGGGTTAGTCCTCCTCTGAGAATAGAGCTATGAGCTCGATTTGCTTTGTATTGGTGATAAAAAAAAACACGTATTACGAACTCACTAAAGCCTTTATAACTATTCTATCCTCGCGATATTACAATAAGAGTATGCTAAAGCTACACGAGTTTTAGCTTCTCTATTTTAGGAGATCTACTGAGTATTACAAGCTTCTATTTCTCTCTTGTCTTTTTGTTATTAAATGCAGAGTTCTCTCTGTTCTTTGGTTTGTCTGATCGTTGCTAGGTTGGTTAAACTTAATTGTTGAAAGAAATAAATGTTTTTTGTATTTATATATCTAAGAGGAAGCGTGTGTCCAGAGATTCCAGAGCAAGTCTGGAGGCATGTTTCGATCATCACCAACTCTGACATTACTTTTCTATGAATTCCGGTGCATTAAATGCAGTCAATGGGCATTTAATGAAGGTGAGGAAAGTTCTATGTCTTCTGCTGAGCAAGTGGCAGTCACCCATACCGTCAGTCAGACATACTGCAAGAGTAGCTAAACGAGCTCCAAAGCTCGCTGGAAGAACCCTATCTGTAGGTCGGAAAATACCCTAGAGGGGGGGTGAATAGGGTTTTTAAAACTTAATAGGATTTTTAAAATCGATTTAAAAATGTTTAATGTCTATATCAATCAAGCAATCAAGAAACAAAGTTAATTCCAATCACAAGATATAAATTTCACAAAATAAGAGTTCAAGAGATAGAAAGATTAAACCGATAGAAGTCAAAGACTTTTTGTCCATATGGTTCGGCTTGTTAGCCCTTACTTCCGCGCTCGGTTAGTACCCCGAGAATTTCCACTATAACCAATCTTCTTCCGGGTGAAGATCAAACCTCTACAAGTGTATTCTTCTCACACATTCTTACAAGTATTGAATCTCTCTCAATACTCACATAAGATTTCACTCTTGCTATTTTATGAGATAAATCTCTCATAAATATGATTTGAATAAGATTTGGGGACTAACACCAATGTACAATAGCTCTTAAGTGCATGAAGGAAACAAATGAAACTCACACTAAGAGATATCAAATTTGATCAATAAATTCTAGCTCAAAATAAAGATGATTGATCAAAACAAATGTTCTTGAATCTTTGAATATTGAATATAGATGAAGAGAATATTGTAGGAATGATTCAGGAGTATTTAAATAAGTCTTAGATGGTGTACATATAGTCTAAGATACCATATGGCCGTTTGGAGGGAGTTGGTGGAAGTTTGGTACCAAAAATGGTAAAAAATCTGAAATCCAACGACTAGTTTCTGGGTCATCAGTCGAATGATGGTCCCCACTGGTCTGCTGCCAGAATAACCAAAACTCTCATTTTTCACACTTTTGCAAATTATCTCAAAAATCACTTTTGAAGCTTGGGGATACTTAAATAAGAGTTTATAAGACTTTTATAATGTAAAGAGCTTCGAAATGAGGTTGTTAGAATTTAAAATGAATTTATTTCAAAAACGATTTTTCTCCAAAAGAAGGTTTTTGAAAGGATTCCGATTCAACCTTTGATTTGATCAATCTAATTACGTTAGAACATAGTATGAGCTTTTATGATGATCAAATATGAATCTTTACATAGGAAACTAAAGCACTCACTCAAATAAACAATAACAAGTCTTCGAGGGCTTTGTTTGTATCTTCGTTTTTTTTCTTCCTTGGCTCATTGTTCTTCGTGGAAATGCCATTGAAGTTGAGTGAGGTGTGAGACATTGATTGTGCAATACTTTATAGGTGAATGATCTTGATTCCAGCTTTTCGGATAAGTCCACGTATGATCAATTTATTGTGGCTATAACTTAAAACATCAACTAAGTTAAATTACACATGATTAACTTTATTGTTATTATCAAAACAAGATTAGTGACTTTCAAGTCAACAATCTCCCCCTTTTTGATGATGACAATAAATTAATGTGTGTTTACGATTAAGATCATTAGTTGAGTTTTCTAACGGAAAAACTCCCCCTCAAACTATGCATTAAAAAGAATATAGCAAGCATGCATAAGAGATTATAAAGATCATAATAAAAACTTCAAACTTTAACTAAGTTCAAACCAAATACTAGAGTTAAGAACAATAAAACTTAGAAACTAAACACAATAAATCTTAAAAGTTTATAGAGCAACCAAACATAAAACTTAAAGAGAACTTAGAGAGAGTGTGTACTAAACACTCTAACACACATAACGTCTCCCTCTTTGTTATCAATAAAAATGAGAGAACCAAACGCCTACTCTTACGGGTCTTGTGGGTCTTGTGGCCATTGCCCCCAACCTTGGTCAACCGGATATAAATACCGAACAGAAAAGACATGCTCCGGATGGTAACGGAGAAAGGCTTCTTTATGAGCTCTTTAGCGATCTTCAATTCGGTTAAAGCAACCATGTTGGTAGAGAGAGCTTGAACTTGACCCGATAGCCCTTGAATGGCATGAAGCAAGGCGGCATTAGATGATTGGCTACAGCCTTGTGAGGTAATGGCTTCAGGGAGCTCGGAACCTTCTCCTCCTCCTTCTTCTTCTTCACCTAGTTCTTCGGATGAGTTATCGCTTTTATCGCCACTTTCATCTCTATCTCGAGGATCATTTGGAGTCCATTAACCATATACCAAACTATATTTCATCAAACGAATCACTTTGGTGCTATAGGTTTCCTCACTTGTGGGTATAATAACATCAACCTCATCTTCAAGACGGATATTGTAGAATTTGAACAATTGAGTGAGGGCCATTCCATAAACCAGTTCTTGCCTTTTTCGATTGGTGATCTCAAGGAGATGATGAAACATTAGGCTAGCAAAATCTAATTTGTGTCCCATTACAATAACCCATACCAAAAATACCTCCAAAGCATTGAGGGAAGCACGACTACCACGCCTTGGAATGATCGAATACCCAAGAATTGAATGTATGAGTCGGGAATTGAGTTTAAGCATTGAGGCCTTAATCTCTTCTTGCGTGTTACGAAATCTACGCTTGAGTCGGATTCCTTTGGCAGCGTTCTTATCAAAATCGAGAAGATTCCCAAAGTTGGATGGTACTTCCGTTACATCGTCAACGGGGAACCCAAAAATTTAAGTTAGCTCGGCTTTGTTGAAACTAATTCGTTGCCCGTTTAATAGTGTAACAAGGCGGGCTTTGTTGGGACGGCCATTATTAAGAACCGGATAGTGCAAGTTTGCATAGAAAAGACGTATAAGCCGTGGATACACATTATCACGAATGCTTAAGAAGTTTATGATTCCTTGATTTTGAAATAGGCCAGCAACATTTAATCCATTCGAAGCAAACAATTGAAAATTAAATTGTTTACCTTCAACGATTGCCCAGGTTGAGTAGTCGTTGTTGAAGTTCTCTTGTGCCTCATCCGAGATGAACAATGGCGGTAATGGACCTTGCGGTGGGTTTGCCGATGATGTGCCTACTTGTGGTACACTCTTGCAAGGGCGTCGAGAGCGAAACGATTGAGACATATCTATAGAGATTGGGTGAAAGATGTAGGTTTTCAAAAATTAGGGGTTTTTTAGAAAATTTAAAAATTTTAGGGTGAAGATTTGTTTGAATGAAAGAAATTTGCAAGAATTGGTTAGATGAATATAGTAAGGTGAGTTTTGTAGAGAAATGTAGTATAAGACAAAGTTTTGAGTGGAAAATTGACAGTGGTGTCTAGGGTTAGGGTTTGAGAGAGATTAAGATGGGTTTGAGAGATTTTGGGTAAAATATGGTAGATTTGTGGTTGATTTGATGTAGGATATAGAAGATTTTTTATTTAAATAGAGGTTTGATAAAGAATTTAGAAGATAGATGATGTTTCTCAAGGTTTGGGAGGGTTGTGGTTTGATGCTTTTTAAAATGGAGAAGAGATAAGTGAAGAGAAAACAGGGGAAATAAAAGGTTAAAGGTAACTGCTTCTCAGCCCTGCTCAGTCGACTGATGAGTATCCTTCAGCCGACTAACCAACACTTAGTCGACTGATCACATGGCCTTAGTCGACTGATGGAGTGTTCTGCCAAATTGTTCTTGGTTGGAGCTTTTTAAGCCATAATGACCTAAAATGAGCAGCTTTACAACTTTTGTGCTACAAGAATGATATTAGTACATCAAATAATATGTAATGGAAGCACTCGGTACATAAATACTTATTTCATATTTAACCAAATAAATACACAATTTTTGTATGCTTTAGAGATAAACATTAATGATCAATATACATGAAAATTTTGGTCAACTAGATATCACATGCTCTAGTCATACCAATTTCACGTCGAATAGTGTTAAAGCGATCATCAAGAAGTGGTTTAGTGAAAATATCCGCAAGTTGCGATTCGATGCCAACGAATTCAATATCAACATCACCTTTTTGCACATGATCACGAATAAAATGATATTTTGTCTCAATGTGCTTAGTACATAAATGTTGTATAGGGTTCTTAGTCAAGCTAATAGCACTTGTGTTATCACATTTAATGGGAATGTGGCTAAGACTTAATCCAAAGTCTTCTAGTTGTTGTTTAATGTATAAAGTTTGAGCACAACAACTTTCGACTGCCACATATTCGGCTTCGGCCGTTAAAAGGGCCATCGAGTTTTGTTTCTTGCTTGACCAAGATACTAGTTTGTGTCCTAGGAAATGACAAATGCCACTAGTGCTTTTCCTATCGATTTTGCAACCGGCAAGATCTGCATCAGAATAACTAATCAAGTCAAATGAGTTCTCTCTTAGGTACCATAAACCCAATGAACTAATACCGAAAAGATAACGAAAAATTCATTTTATTGCAAGTAAATGGGACTCTTTAGGATCCGCTTAGAATCGTGCACAAAGACATACACTAAACATAATATCCGGCCTAGAGGCCGTCAAATATAATAAACTACCGATCATACCTCGATATTTTTTTATGTCTACACTTTTACCTATCTCGTCTTTGTCGAGCTTCAATGTTGAACTCATAGGCGTGTTCATGGATTTGGCCCCTTCCATGTCGAATTTCTTCAAAAGCTCCTTCACATATTCTCTTGATTGATGAAAATGCCTTTTTTGCATTGCTTCACTTGTAATCCAAAGAAGTAATTCATCTTTCCCATTATGCTCATTTCGAATTCCTTTTGCATACATGTGAAAAAATCCTTACAAAGATTTTCGTTAGTAAAACCAAATATAATATCATCAACATAAATTTGTACAAGAAGCATGTCATTGTCATGATTTTCGATAAATAAGGTAGTATCAATTTTACCTCTAACAAAACCATTGTTAATAAAAAAAATGAACTAAGTATATCATACCATGCTCTAGGTGCTTGCTTTAAGCCATACAAAGCTTTAGATAGCTTAAACACATAATCCGGATAAACATGATTTTCAAAATTAGGAGGTTGTTTCACATAAACTTCCTCTTCATTAAAACCATTCAAGAAAGCACTTTTCACATCCATTTGATACAGTTTAAAATTCTTAAAACATGAATAAGCAAGTAGCATGAGAATGGCTTTTAAACGAGCTACGGGTGCATATGTTTCTTCATAATCAATGCCATCCTTTTGATTGTATCATTGGGCAACAAGTCTAGCTTTATTTCTAACAATTACACCACTTTCATCCTTTTTGTTACAAAATACCTATTTAGTACCAATAATGGTGTGATAATTAGGTTTGGGAACAAGTGTCCACACTTTGTTTCTCTAAAATTGATTGAGTTCTTCTTGCATAGCCATCATCCAAGATTCATCTTGTTCGGCTTCAATTATGTTTTTGGGCTCATATTGAGAAATAAATGACACATTATTGCATACATTTCTTAAAGATGATCTAGTCATAACCCTACTAGATGGTTCTCCAAGAATTTGATCAATAGGGTGGTTGGACAGGAATTTCCAACTCCTAGGCAAATCATTCAAGTTTTGCTCGGTTGTGTTTTCTAACTCCTTAGGAGGAGCTTGAGCACTCGAATTTTCTTCTTTAGATGTATCATTAATTTGAATATCCGAAATCTTTTGGATAATTTCAACATCGTCATCGAAACGTACTATGGGTAAGAAAGGATTTGACCCATCAAATACAACATGCATAAACTCTTGGACTACTAAACTTTTATTGTTATAAACTCTATATGCTTTACTATTAGTGGCATACCCAAGAAAAATTTCTTTATCGGATTTAGCATCAAATTTACCCAAGTGATCACGATCATTCAAAATAAAACATTTACAACAAAAAACTTTAAAATATGCAATATTTGGTTTCTTTTCATTCCATAACTCATAGGGTGTCTTATCTAACTTTTTACGAATGATAGTACGATTAATCACATAGCATGCGGTGTTAACGGCTTCCGCCCACAAATACTTCAGTAAAGAATGTTCATTTAGCATAGTCCTAAACATCTCTTAAAGAGACCTATTTTTTCTTTCAACAACACCATTTTGTTGAGGAGTTCTAGGTGCCGAAAAATTATGATTAATACCATGCTCATCACAAAAGTTTTCAATATCAATATTATCAAATTATCTACTTCTATCACTCCTAACATGCACAATAGAAACGCCTTTTTTTCATTTTGAACTTTTCTACAAAATTTAGCAAAAACATGTGGAGTTTCACTTTTGTGGGTGAAAAAGAACATCCAAGTGAGTCTAGTATAATCATCAACAATAACAAAAGCATACAATTTGCCACTCAAACTAGCAACCGAATTAGGACCAAACAAATCAAGATGCAACATATCAAGAGGTCTAGTTGTAGTAATATCCTTCTTAGACTTAAATGAAGATTTGCGTTGTTTACCAAGTTGACACGCATCACAAATTTTATCTTTAACAAATTTGGTTTTAGACAATCCTTTAACTAGCTCTTTCTTAGACAAAACATGAATTAAGTCCATATTAACATGTCCTAGTCTTCTATGCCATAACCAAGATACATCATTAATAGCGGATAAACATTTAACATCTTGTTGTGATAAATCATCAGTTTAAGAGTATACACATTGTTAGTTCTATATGCAATAAGTAAAATGGAATCATCACTGACATTCTTAACAATGCAACAATCGGATTTAAAAATAACTTCATAACCCTTATCACATAATTGACTAATGCTAAGTAAATTATGATTCAAACCATCAACTAATAGAACATTATCAATGCATGTAGAATGCTTACCAACCTTACCTATACCGATGATTTTGCCCTTGGCGTTGTCCTCGAAAGTCACATTCCCTCCTCGCTTGGGAATAAGACTAAAGAAATTGTTTTTGTCTCCCGTCATGTGTTTTGAGCATCCACTATCCAAGAACCACTTGGTTTTGCTACCTTTGGCTTTCAAGCACACCTACACCATAACCTTAAGTAACTTCTCCTTTGGTACCCAAAATGTGTTGGGTCCCTTTGGGTTAGCAAACATAATGGTTCCTTTTGGAACCCAAGCAAGTTTCCTCTTTAGGAAACTTTCATTCATATAGAAACAATGATCCACATAATGAGTATTTCTACCACAATATGAGCAAAGATTAGTGGGATCATGAGGTGTGTATGTTTTAAAAAAGTTTTGGTAATCCTTTTGGTTGTCAATTTGGTTGTAGCCCATACCGGCTTTGTCAAATACACACCTTTGCATTCCTAATAGTTTATCCAAATTGTCCCTTCCATTGGTGAATTTGGCTAAATTTGTTAGATCATCCACTTGATCTTTTAATTTGACATTTTCTACTACAAGTGTGTTTGAAATTTCCTTTTCCTTTCCTTTCTTCAAAGTTTTGATTTCATTTTTCAAAACTACATTTTCTTTCTCAAAAGTTTCACACTTGCTAGAAACTATCAAATTTTCCTTTTTGAGGCTTGCATACCTTTTAGATAGATTTTCAAATTTGCTATGCAATTCCTCAAACATTTCATATAATTCATCGTAGTCATTCTCATCATGAGCATCAACATTAATAGATACATTATCATCACTAAATGAATCACAAATAGAGTCTACCTCATCGTCTCTTGCCATAAGGCAAAGATTTGCCGTCTCCTCGTTGCTAGAGTCGGCATCGAACTCGCCCTCTTCGAAATTACTCCAAGTGCTTTTGAGGGTATGTCTTACTTGTTTGAAGGCTTTGTCTCTTTTATCTCTTTTATCTTTTCTTCTAATCGGGCAATTGATTTTGAAATGTTCTGGTTCATGGCAATGGAAGCATTTTTTGACTTCTTCGTTTTCAACTCTTGGTTAAGTTGATCGATTATTGTTCCTCTTTGATGAAGAACCAAGGTTGTTTCCTTTTCCTTGAAACTTCTTCTTCTTAGTTAGAAATTTCATGAAATTTCTAGAGAGAAGAGCCATGTCTTCTTCACCGCCCATTAACTCTTCATCATCCTCTCGTTGACTTGCTTTGAAAGCAAGAGTCTTCTTAGCTTTTGAATCAACTTCTTCTTCTCTCTCCAATTCCTTCTCATGGGTTTTAAGTGAACCCAAAAGTTCATCCATGCTTAGTGTCTTGAGGTTCTTGGCTTCTTGAATAGCCGTCACCTTAGGTCTTCATTTCTTTGGAAGCGTTCTAAGAATCTTTCAAATCTTGTCTTCATTTGAGTAAACCTTTCCAAGGAGATCTAAAGCATTAGTGATAATAAAGAACCTACTATACATAGAAGAAAGTGATTTATTAGGCTCTATTTTGAAAAGTTTATAATCATGAACAAGCATATCAATATTGTCATCCTTTACTTATGAGGTTCCTTCATGAGCAACCTCTAGTTTGTCCCATATTTCTTTTACGGTTTTACAACTATAAATTTTGTTGTATTCGTCCATAGTTAATGCACAATGTAAAGAATTTAAGGTTTTGGTATTAAATTTGATTTTCTTGATGTCATTCTCATCATAATCGGAGATAGACTTAGGAGTAACATTACCCCTTTCATCGGTTTTGGTAATCTCATAGGGTCCAATGAGTGTAACCCTCCATTGTTCAAAATCACTAGCTTTAAGAAAAGTACACATGCGATTTTTCAATAACTATAATTTTTGCCATCAAATAGAGGTGGCCTAGAGGTGGAAGAACCTTCGTTAAGTCCGGTTCCTTGATAGATAGACATGATCGTAAACTCTAAGATTGTAAAATCAAAATAAGAGCACAACCTCTGATACTAATTGTAGGTCGGAAAATACCCTAGAGGGGGGGTGAATAGGGTTTTTAAAACTTAATAGGATTTTTAAAATCGATTTAAAAATGTTTAATGTCTATATCAATCAAGCAATCAAGAAACAAAGTTAATTCCAATCACAAGATATAAATTTCACAAAATAAGAGTTCAAGAGATAGAAAGATTAAACAGATAAAAGTCAAAGACTTTTTGTCCACACGGTTCGGCTTGTTAGCCCCTACTTCCGCGCTCGGTTAGTACCCCGAGAATTTTTACTATAACCAATCTTCTTCCGGGTGAAGATCAAACCTCTACAAGTGTATTCTTCTCACACATTCTTACAAGTATTGAATCTCTCTCAATACTCACACAAGATTTCACTTTTGCTATTCTATGAGATACACCTCTCACAAATATGATTTGAATAAGATTTGGTGACTAACACCAATATACAATAGCTCTTAAGTGTATGAAGGAAACAAATGAAGCTCACACTAAGAGATATCAAATTTGATCAATAAATTCTAGCTCAAAATAAAGATGATTGATCAAAACAAATGTTCTTGAATCTTTGAATATTGAATATAGATGAAGAGAATAGTGTAGAAATGATTCAAGAGTATTTAAATAAGTCTTAGATGGTGTATATATAGTTTAGGACACCATATGGCCGTTTGGAGGGAGTTGGTGGAAGTTTGGTACCAAAAATAGTAAAAAATCTGAAATCCAACGGCTAGTTTCTGGGCCATCAGTTGACTGAGCAAGGCTCATCAGTCGAATGAGTGGCCATCATTCGACTGAGCAAAGCCCATCAGTCGACTGATGGTCCCCACTGGTCTGCTGCCAGAATGACCAAAAATCCCATTTTTCACACTTTTGCAAATTAGCACAAAAATTACTTTTGAAGCTTGGGGATACTTAAATAAGAGTTTCTAAGACTTCTATAATGTAAAAAGCTTCGAAATGAGGTTGTTAGAATTTAAAATGAATTTATTTCAAAAACGGTTTTTCTCCAAAAGAAGGTTTTTGAAAGGATTCCGATTCAACCTTTGATTTGATCAATCTAATTATGTTAGAACATAGTATGAGGTTTTATGATGATCAAATATGAATCTTTACATAGGAAACTAAAGCACTCACTCAAATAAACAATAACAAGTCTTCGAGGGCTTTGTTTGTATCTTCGTTTTTTTTCTTCCTTGGCTCATTGTTCTTCGTGGAAATGCCATTGAAGTTGAGTGAGGTGTGAGACATTGATTGTGCAATACTTTATAGGTGAATGATCTTGATTCCATCTTTTCGGATAAGTCCACATATGATCAATTTATTGTGGCTATAACTTAAAACATCAACGAAGTTAAATTACACATAATTAACTTTATTGTTATTATCAAAACAAGATTAATGACTTTCAAGTCAACAATATCAATAGCGCTCTGTAATCTATTATGCAGAATTGACCCTTGAATAGGTATCCAATCGTTGACGAATTCCAATTTCCTTGTAGTACTCGAGAAGAGCTCATTTCGCCGCAACATACCAGTCATTGATATGGGTGGCCATGCGTCAGCTCATGGTTGGCTGGATAAATTGGATTATTAATTTACCCCATCAATTATCTTGGATCCAAAACTCCACGATTTATATTTTTAGAACCTGAAATCACTTATTTATTATTCTGGACTCAAAGATGCATGATTTTTGGGATCTGGATTTCCCTAGTCATTATTCTGGACCCAAAGATCCATGATTTATGTTTGGGGCCTAAAATTCCCTATTTATCATTCTGGATTCGAAGATCCATGATTTATATTTGGGGCCAAAAGTTTCTATTTTATTTAGAGACATGAAGTTCTCTAATTATAAATTTGGACCTAAAATTTCATAATAATTATTTTGGAGCTGAAGTTCCATGATCATAAATTTGAACATAAAGTTCTAATAATAATAATATACCTCAATAATCAAATCTGAAGTTTTGATATAAGAAGATATTGACTTAAAGTTGCATGAATTTAATAACATAAATTTGGACATGAAGTTCCATGTAACTATTACATTCTTATTTAATTAAAATTATTTGTAACTTTAATTTAGATATAAGCATGCCGTTGTTATATTACATTAACGTAATAATCCTCTTACTCTTCTCCTTCTTTATGATTGCTTTAAATAGTAAAATAAATTATTACAAACATAATATATAGCATATTTATTTTCCAGACCCGGAGTTCTTGAAAAAATAAAAGTTTTATTATTATTTTTGAATCAAAAGTTTCATATTTATTTTAATCACATTCACAGTTTCTTATGAGCCTGAAGTCTCATAAGATATAGTATCAGCTCTCAACTTTATACGTCAACAATTTATACATAACCAAGAAAAATTATTAGGTTTTTGGCAATATCTGAAGGATGGGTATCGCCACCAGAAGATGGTCATCATGCCAACACTCGTAATAAATGAATTATATATATATATATATATATTTCAATATTATAAGACGATGGCTGAGTATAACTATTTTATTTCCAATACTTTGCTCTTGAAACAGAACTATCAAAGACTCCTCATCTCTTATACCTTGAATATGCTCTTGAAGTAGCACTATCAAGATTATTTTTTTCAAGTATTCCAGGCAAGTTAAAATATTTAATTTTAAGGCAAGTACTGAAGAAAGTGCCAACTTTTATCAAAATATAAGTCAAGAAAATAGATGCAATAATTCTTCCCCCCCTAAAAAAAAGGTGGATAATAGTTTTTCTCTTCTAGAGATAAACTTAATAATTACCCCAGCAAAGGTGGTTATAAGAGCAAAAATTAATAAAAAAAATCAAGAACCACCTTAAGTGATTTATTAAGAAGCGTTAAATCCTAAATCATAACCATGTATCAAAATATGTGGTAGATGAATATAAAACATTTATTAATAACATGGAGACATTCATGCTGAATTGGGAGAACTTGATTAGCATATCTTCAATTGATATCATATAGTTAAAATTGTTTTTGTGAAATTGCTGATTGGATTGATCTTGATAAAAAGACTTTTGATGAGAAGTTAAGAGGAAAACCAATTAAGGTTCATAAGACCAAAATTATCATTTATTTCTGATTCTTTTATTTAAAGGTTTAGATTATGAATTGCATAATAAACTTTTCAAACGGTTTCATATCATATACTATTATTGAAAAGCCAAAAAAAAATTAATGAGTTGGTACTTAATACACACAAAGTATCCACTATAGCTGGACTTGTACGATAAATTGAAGGCTCTAAAAGAGCCTATATAATGTTACTAAATAATACCAACATATTCATTAAAAATTATTATTATCAAGTAGTACCCAAAAAAACTTGCTTAACTTTAATGTGTATTACACTGAAATAAATAGTGAATGTAATAAAGAATTACTATGCATTATTAACTAGTGTTAAAAGTCAGAAACTCATGCTAAAATCATGATTACTTTCTCTTTCGATCTCTATTGCACAACTTTGTATATCATTACTAGTGTTAGGAGCTAAAAGCTCTCACTAAAAAAGCTAAGTATTTTCTCATCGAATTTCTATTATACAACAACACTGTTTAATATTAAATCACATTCGATTATGAGTCAAAAGCTCAAGTGGAGCCAAAAACCCAAAAATTTAGTAATCCCAAAAATCTCAACTATTTGCATGATAGAAAACTCTTAAGAATACCAGTTAACAAATTAAGAGTTTATTTTTTACCCTATATTTGCAAAGGTAAACTTGCTATTAAATTATTTCATTTAAATTTTTTTGAATTGACATATTTTTTCTTAAAAGAATGCGAGATAATATTTGTGCTTCTGTAGATCCTTCAAGAGTGTAGGCATCCATTGATATGTAAGTTTTTTTTATTTTACTATATATTATTTTTGCAAGTCTATTGGCCTACATTGTGAAACTTAACTTAAGGTGTAATTCTTTATTATTCTATTAAGTATATAAAGCTTGATAATACAGACAAGTTCAATTCTAAAGTCATTTATAATTGAATACTCTATTCCGCACATCTATGCGCAAATAATTTGGTAAAAACCTTTATTAAAACCTTATGTTGAATGCCCTATTCTTGCAATCTAAATTACATGTTAATGCGTAAATACATGTTACATTGCATAAAAGTTAATTAGAAATTTATAATTAAACTTACAAACTTATCAAGCGTATTCGATAACACAACTACTAATCTAATTTTCCTAAAGTTAGTTGTATTATTCATATATGTTTTGATTCACTTTCAATTATCCCGTTTTTAAAACCAACGAAAAGAGATATGTTTACTGCATGTTTTGCAGATTATCACTTTGATGAAATAGTATTCCTGCCATTAGGGAGAGATAAGAAAGTTTATGTGGAACTACCCATTCCCAAATAGTGGCTAGAATTATAGTGGAACAATCCAACCATATCTCATTTATACCCACGTACATCACAATGTGAGGATGTACGGAGAATAATGTTCTGCAAGAAATTGCAAATACATTACTGATAGATTTAATGATACAATAAAAGGTAACAAAGTTACATGTGCCACTTATAAATGCATCTGCTATAACTAGTGTCCCTACATGACAAATTTAAAATATGGTCATTAATGAATCTTTATCATGCTAGAAATGTGGCAGACCTATAAGTTCCAATGATTCAACTTCTTAAAAAAGGAAGTCTCAGTAGTTATACCCTAAGAACACTCTTAAAAAGGTTTCTCATTTCACTCAAGAAAAAGTCATAAGAAAATCCACTCTCTCTAAGGCTCTAGAAGATGCCATTATCTTGAAAAAGGCACAAGTCTCGGAAGAGACTACAAAAGCCCTAGAAAAGGTTTTGGTACCAAATAATAATGAAATCTCAATATTTAATAAAAAATATGTGGAATAGAAAATAAAAGGTCACCGATGACTTATTAACATATGCAGTAGTTACTTAAATATCAAAAGACAACGATGATATTTAAGTAACCACATACAATAAATAAATATCAACAAAGAAAAAAATTGGCCAAATAAAAAATTTCCATCAAGGCAGAATTAGATTATCTAAATAAACGTAGTATATTTGAACCTATAGTAGAACCCCCAAAAAGGTATTAATCTTTCTTATTACAAATTGGTGTTTATAAGTAAAAGAAATAAGAATTATAAAATCACGAGATATAAGACACGACTTGAAGTAAAATATTTTTTATAGAAACTTGGAATTGATTATGAGTATTATATTCCCCCAATTATAGATTCAATATATAAATTCCAAATATTTGACAATTAGCTTAGCAGTTGTTGAAATATTATATATGAGACTCAAATATGTTGAAATTGTTAATTTATACGGGGATTTTGACTCTAAAATTTATGTGAAAATTCCAGAAGGATTAATTTTGCCTGAAGCAAAGTTGAAGAGTACGTACTCGATACAATTAAGACGCTAATTCTATATATTTATTCATTCCAAAAGAATATGGTACAATTGTCTTAGCAAAAATTTGTCTTAAGGAATGAAATAGAAACATTCTCATTTGCCATATGTCTTTACAAACGAATTATTAAAAATAATTTTCAATAGTAGCAGTTTATGTAAATACATTAATTGAGACTCCTAAAGAGTTCGAGAAAATTGGTAATTATTTGAAGAATGAATTTGAAATGAAATACATTAAAAAATAAAATTTTGTCTTGACCTGCATATCGAGAGATGCTCTAATGGAGATTAGTCCATTAATCTAACTATGCATAATATGTTGAAATATTTTATGTATAAGGTACAACTAGCGAGAACTCCCATGGTTGTCTGGCCTTTATACATAAATTAAAATCTATATTGTCCTAAAAATGAAAATAAAGAAGTACTTGTCCTGAAGTACCATACTTAATTGTAATTGGACTTATTACAATGCACTTGAACAGACATTTCCTTCTTTCTTAACTTGTTTAATATATATAGTTTAACACCAAATAAACGACACCAGATATGTATCAAATATATCATCAAATATCTACAAGGAACCACTTATTTAATTTTATTTTATTGAAATAACTCTTATGGTTCTAAGTTTGATCCATGATATCTTTCTGATTATTATAAGGTATGATCTCAATTGCATTCAATATTTGTTTGTGGTAATGATGTTATTTCTTAGTAATATAATATACAAATTTTCGTGATAATTTCTTTTAATCGCTTTGAAATTTTAGTTCTTTATGAAGCTAATAGAAAATATATCAGCATATTCGTAGTTCTTGTTAGTTGTCTTCTATTATAGATGTTTTGAGCATTTTCTATGAAAACAATGTAACGCGTAAAACACATTTTAAAGAAAGTTTCAAGGTGATAACTATAAGACATGTTTCACATAAGTATTAGAAGAACACAAAGATTGAAGTCAAGCAAATTTGTTTTAATGACAACTTAATAGAGTTTGTTCATGAGGTAATTGTCAAAGTCGATATTCCAAAAATCAATTTATAAGATTGTTATGATTTGAATTCATTATCAAATTAAATCTAATCGGGGAGTAAATAATTAAAGGGAACATTCTGAAGTATGCTACCTAATATTTACATGTTATACTCTTTTTCATTTAACTAAGTTTTGTCTCATTGTGTTTTTCTAGTAAATATTTTAACGAGGCAGCATATTGTGCAGTTGATGCTAGTTCAATAATCTAGAAGAATGTTGTACTCTTTTTCATTTACTTTGAGTTTTTTCCACTAGGTTTTTCATTAAGAATGTTTTAATAAGGCAAGTGTCATTGAATTGTGGCATAATGGATTCACGAAGAGTGTTGTAAAATATTAATATGTGGATATCCGTATGTAATATTTAAAACGGTGGGACTATTGTCGCCCCCCAAACCTCTCTATAACACTCCAACATTGACTCAGTGCAATAGAGTCAAGTATGTGCGCATTGACTCAGTACAATAAGGTCGAGTATATGTGCATTACTCGGTGCAATAAGACCGAATCAGCGTATTTTTTTTGTTTCCAATAATAATTCGGCTCTATTGCACCGAGTAAATGATTATATACTCGGCCCTATTGCACTAAGTCAATGGAAGAAGTGTTACAAAGAACTTTAGAGCGTGGCAATAGCCCCACCCTATTTAATAATACAATTTGTCCCGCATTTAAATTGTAGTATGAATGAGGAGATTACTTTATAATATATATAGTGTAACTTGTCCCACATTAATTTTATAGAAAAGTAAGAATGTAAACTTTTAATATAAATATAATTAACCCCTATTTATATAATATATCAGTTGAATAAGAAAAATTCTCTTATTCTCTTCTTTCTCTCTTTATTATTTCAAAAAGATCATGAATTTTTAGCCTTATTTTCTTTTATTTTTCTTGCTTTATACAATTTTATCTAAAAAAAAGATAATGATATACTCAATAAAAACATATATATATATAATTATGTATGAGTAAAATTAGGTACAGAGTTTGATTTGATGGAAGTGAGACACCAATCACACACGACTCTACTCCTAAAAAGATGAAATGGCATCTCTACACAAAATTACAAAAGTGCTATAAGTGTGACATTTCTCATTCAAAAATGCACATTTTCTTTGAATAATAAATTTAAAAAGAATTATTTTATATTTATACATGCATATACATATATTAATTCGTTTGTTTTAAGAACAGTCTATTTTTTTTAAAAAAAAAAAAAGAAGATAATTTTTAATATAATTGAGATTAATAATTTCTATAATAATAAATAAATTATTTTTATTAAATTTTATCAAAAACTTTAATTGAATAATAATAAATTCATGAAAAAAATTCATTAACGAATTTTCAAATTAGTTAATTTAAATAAGATATTAAAAAAAAGTGTGTATATATATATATTTATTATTAGCACGAGCTAATTGTACATGGCTGACCTGTCACAATCACAGTCTTCTTGCCTTTCTTGGAATAGCTTGGGCCGGCGGCCGGAGTCAATTACAGGTCAACTAAAACCCCTCGCGCTCTCTCTCTCTCTCTCGTCTTTCCAGAGGCAACCCAACTCCCCATAACTCCCTCGCACCTGAAAATACCCCTTTTTCTCATTAATACCCACATCGTACTTCTCTTAACTTCACAGAGACAGAGTGAGTGAGAAAGGGAAAGACAACCAAACAGAAACAGTACTCCTTTTCCTACCCACAGACGCAACAAATGAAGAATGAATGCTCGTGATCATTTGGGTATTTTATCTGTCTTGTCCATTTTCAAATTTATTCATCTTATTTATAATTTTTGTAAGAGAGAGGATAGCAACAAGTTAGGAGTAATTGAATGCACGGACATCATCATCTTCATTACCATTACCATTACCACCACCAGTAATAATATAATATTAATAATAATAATAACCCAACAACTATACCCCCATACCCAAGTCGCAGATTGTCAACAACTCGTACATGTTGAAAAATATTCCCGGAGCTCTTCCTCCATACCTGAGTTGCGTTGTTAAAGTTTTCGTCTCTTGCTCTTACTTTTTAATTGTAATTGCAACCTACTGTAATCAACTTTCTATCACTCAAGTAATTTTCAGTTTTCTGCAAATGCCTTCTCCTCAGATTGCTCATGTTGCTTAATTTCCGCAGACCTCCACTCTATCACCCTTAGCCATGGAAGTTCTACTCAAGCTTGTTCTCTCTCACTATTTACTCTTCTTGCTTATTGGCTCTGTGCTGACTCAGCAGCTCCAGCTGAGCTCCAGCGCCGACCGGTCGGCTCTGTTCCAGCTCCGGTGGTCGTTAGGGATTAGGGCCAGAGACTGGCCGAGAAAAGTAGACCCTTGCTTGGAGTGGGTTGGTGTTGAGTGTATTAATGGCCGAGTTGTCGGCATAAATTTAACCAGCTGCCGGAGGAGTCGAATTGGCCGGCTTAATCCCCGGTTTTCGGTTGATTCTTTAGTTAATTTTACCGTATTGGTTTCGTTTAACTCATCGGGGTTTTCACTTCCAGGGTCGATACCAGAGTGGTTCGGCCAAGGCCTAACTGCACTCCAAGTTCTTGATCTTAGGTCTAGCTCAATTTTGGGTACAATTCCTTCATCACTTGGAACTATGACCACACTTAATTCATTGTATCTATCAGATAATTCACTCACTGGGGTCATTCCTCCTACTTTATCGTCGTTATCTTCGTTGTTGGTTCTTGATCTTTCGCACAATTTATTGACAGGGTCGATTCCATCTTCTTTCTCGGGTTTTGGCAATCTTTCAAAGCTTGACCTGTCCTCGAATTTCCTATCTGGGCCAATTCCTTCTGGTTTTGGCTCAATCTCTACTCTTCAGTTCTTGAATTTGAAAAATAATAGTCTCTCTGGTTCTGTTCCAGTTCAGTTTGGTAATCTTTCTAAATTGATTGAACTGGATCTTGGGTTCAATTCTCTTTCTGGGACATTATCAGAGGAATTGGGTGGGATGACAAGTTTGCAGAAAATGTCACTTGAGAATAATGAACTAGAGGGTCCATTTTCGGGTAGCTTGTTATTGAATCTGACCCAGTTGCAGAATGTTGTTCTTAGTTGGAATCATTTTAATGGTGAGCTTTCTGATTCTTTTGGGTCAATGCCTCAATTGCGCATTCTTGATATCTCCGGCAATAACTTCACTGGCGTTTTGCCAGACCTTGCATCACTTTTTAATGTCACTAGCGCTGTTTACAACTTTTCAAGCAATCTGTTCTATGGAAATCTGAATCGCCCCATTGGGAATTTTGGTTTGCTTGATCTCTCCGATAATTATTTTCAAGGCTCGGTTCCCAATATTACAGGAAGAAACATTGCAATAAAAGGAAATTGTTTTACGAGGGTTCCTAATCAGAAGAGTTCGGAGGATTGTAGGATATTTTATGCTAATAGGGGGCTAAGTTTCAATAACGATGAGCTAAATCCAAAGCAACCTTCAAAGAGCACAAAACGTCTGACTTATGTGATGGTGGGACTTTTTGGTGGAATTGGTTTCATTGTGCTTCTTGCGCTGGTCTTGGTGTTGCTCCTTAATATTTGTCACAAGGGAAATGAAATCCAAGGAGGGAACTCAAATGTGGTGCCAGTTCGTGAAGAAGCCAACACTGCACCTCCTAAGGTTACTGCTGATTTGTCGGGTCTTGGAGAATCATTTACGTACAAGCAATTGCTAGAAGCAACGAGTTATTTTTGTGATGCAAACCTAATTAAGAATGGCCACTCCGGTGACCTCTTTTGGGGAACCTTGGAAAATGAGTTCTCTGTAGTTATCAAGAAAGTCGATTTGCGTTCTTTTGGGTCAGACTCTTATTTGTTAGAGTTGGATTTTTTCAGCAAGGTTGCTCACTCAAGGTTGGTCCCTCTCCTGGGACATTGCTTGGAGCATGAGAATGAAAAGCTCTTGGTCTACAAATATATGCCGTATGGGGATTTGTCTAATTCCTTGTACCGTTTCACCAATTTGGAAGATGGCATTCCCCAGTCTTTGGATTGGATTACAAGATTGAAAATTGCAATAGGTGCTGCGGAAGGATTAGCTTACCTACACCATGAGTGTAATCCTCCTCTGGTCCACAGGTATTATAAAACTCAATTTATTTTTTTCTATTGCTTTTTGTTCCTTTGTTTCAAATCACCATATGACTGGCAATTTGTTAACTTTTTTGAGGATCTTTTTATGGCCATCATGAAGAATGAGTTAGAGACTGTTACCCTCTATTAACCTTTTAGCTTTAGAATAAAAACAAGAATATTCATATATGTTCTCATTTCAGATTTTGGTAAATCATGATATATGGTACAAGTAGCTCAGTAGGGTTATAAATTAGGTTTTAGTGCCAAAAGTATGCTGAATAATCTGTGTTGTTTTCCATTTTGGGGGGTTTTAGAGATATTCAAGCCAGCAGCATCCTTCTTGATGACAAATATGAAGTACGACTCGGAAGCTTGAGCGAGACTCGTGCTCAAGGAGAGGATCGCCAGAATATGATCACACGGTTTCTGCGAATACCACAGTAACTCTCTCTCTCTTTCTCTCTCTCTCTCTCTCTCTCTCTGTATTTTCTTTTTGCAATTGATAAAACTAATGTTTCTTTTATCATTTTTGTTCATAGTTGTAACTTGTTTGCTTTTTCTAATGATATGCAGGACCTCAGAACAAAACCCTTCGGGTATGTGCAATTATTTTTCGAACTTATTTAGTAAATATTTAAAGCAACTAGAATTTGATAAGAGAATTTTCTTGAATCTAACTCTAAGGAAATCAAATCCTTGCCAAATTATTTATTTACTACTTCATTTGGACAGATTCACCCTCTACTTCGTGTACCTACGATGTATACTGTTTTGGAAAGGTCTTGCTCGAGCTTGTAACGGGTAAGCTCGGCCTCAGCCAAGAGTGGTTAGATCAAAATCTACCGTTCATCAACATATATGAGAAGGAACCGATGGCTAAGATTGTCGATCAATCCCTTATAGTGGACGAGGACCTACTCGAAGAAGTGTGGGCCGTGGCAATAGTGGCCAAATCATGCCTTAATCCCAAACCTTCGAAACGCCCTTTAATGAGACACATTCTTAGAGCTTTAGAAAACCCTTTTAGAGTAGTGAGAGACGATAATTTTAGCTCTTCGAGGCTAAGAACGACCTCGTCTAGGCAGTCTTGGAGTGCGGCTTTTTTCGGTAGTTGGCGTAACAGCTCATTTGAGAGTGCACATTTTCCGAGAGAAGCAACTAGAGAGGAGCAGAGTGGCCTAAAACAAGCCGGGCGATTAGGGTCTCAGGGCAGTGGTACGAATACGAATGGACATTCTTCTTCGCATAAAAGATTGTCCAGTGAGATTTTCCCTGAACCGATGGAAATGCAAGATTTAGAGACAGTGGATGAAAACCGTCAGTAAATATAGCGGTGTGGGTTGCAGTTCGATTGGGTGCTCAATATAGTGTTCTTCTGGTTTGAAGTTTTGTGTGCTCCAAGAATCCTAAATTGGTAAATTTGCAGGTAAATTGTGATAATTCATTTTAAGAGTTTGAAGCAGAGGATGCTATTCTTTTTGGCAAAGTTCAGACTCCGTATGCGAAATTACCAGTTTCAGGTCCAGGAAAGCGCAAGAAAATGAAGTAAATGATTGCGTAAACGTGATTCTGATGGGGTTTGAAGAAATGGCAATTTCATTTCATTATTCTCCATCAATATATGCTATTGTAAAGCCATGCTTTAAATAGGTGAGATTATTTAGTGTAAAATAGAGGGAAGGGAGGGTGTGGAGGGAGAGAGTTGAATATTTGTGTGTAATTGTGAAAGTACCATAGATCCCACTAGGCAAATTGTAAATTGAGAAAGGTTATTGTTTTGTTATTGACCTAGCAAAATTAGATTTCTGATTAGCCGAGGAAAACCATGTGTATTTCGAATGTAGCTAAGAGGGAATTTTGCCTCCTGTTTAGATTTGCAATTATAGTAAGCCGCAACAATTATGTGTGTTTAGACTATAAATTCCACAATAATAATTCCAAGACTGAAATTTTAGAATATGAAATTGTATTAATAATTGTTATTATAATTATATGATGCAAAGACTCCTGAAGTGAGCATAAATATGAGACGAAATAAAACTTATACTAACAATATAAGAAAGGAAAGGAAACTTAGACTAACAATGAAGGAAACGAAAGTGAAGTGAAGAAATATTTAAGGAATGACTCAATTAAGAAAATGACCTACTACGGTATCTTCCTTACGAAAGAAGACAATATATAACTAATTTGATAACCCAATCTACCTTCATAAATAATAAAATCTTGATTTCATTCATTAGATTAACCATTGTATTTAGAATACAGAAATGGATACATAATCTCTCCTTGGTGATTAAAGTCAACCTTCATCATCCACAACCCACTCCTTCACACTAGATTTTTGTTTTCCACAAACAAATTTTTTTAAAAAAAAGGCATATATATATAGATAGATAGAGATGGAGATAGAGAAAGATATGTATGATCGATTAGATATATATATATATGCATGACAGATACATTAATAGATAGATAGAGAGGAAAAAAAAATCTACGGAAAATCATTTATAAGAAAATTCAATTATTTTCTATGTAAATTATTTTCCATGTAAACCAATCAAACACAGTAAAAGTCACAGAACAAGAATAGCAAGGAAAAACGAGCAACAGGTAAAGTAGCAATTTGAGCCAAACTGTGGTTTTTGTATTTGCCTAAAACACAAAGCATTTACTTGTGTTGTTCCCCAAGTAAACATTACAACCTAGATTAGGATACATAAAGGATAACTTAAAGAAAAAAAAAGTAAGCAAAGTAACATCTAGGGTTATCAAACTACATTTGGATGTGATTGGGCAAATAACCCGTCACTACCTTATATTTTTCCAATAATAAGATTACAAAGGGACTAATAACTTTCAGAGATTTTTTTATTTTTTTTTTCACATTTCAAGGATATCAAATTCATGAGGCATGTAGTCTTCGCTCGGCCTATAGTATTTACTGGGGGAATACAGTCCCAGGTTAGTCACTTGGCTCGTATAGAGGCACGCAAATCTCTCCACCTGAATCATATGCGAAAAAAATAAAATTGATGTATAATACATAAACTAGTAAAAGTAAATATCTCTGAGCTGAAGTGGAACTTTTTCTATTACAAGAGAATGAATAAATTAGTCGTATTACCTGATGAGCAAAGCGCGAATTCTGATAGCCAGTCTTCATAAGCTGTCCCCAGACCTTGTGGAACTGAAATAATAGAAAGAGAAACATGTTTCGATGGAAATAGTTTACCTTCAAGAGGCCAAATCAGATTCTTTTATTAATGTATATTTTTGGAATAGTTTACCTTTTGGTGACATTCTCGAGTTGCCTGTTGATGACTGACTCGAACTTGCTCCCTCTGCACCTACAAAAATGAAAACATATACAGAAATAAATCAATCTTGCTTCATAGCTTTCATCGTGAAAATTTCAATTGCAGAGGAAGTTCCAAGTTATCAAGGAAACAATTTTTGTGAGAATGAGATTTCAATATGTTGTGTGTAAAAGTGATTAATGATTATCGCGTCTAAAGGGATAGCTAAAAATAGTTTGATTTGATATCTATGAGGAGCATCCAAATCCCTCTTCTCTGAAAAAGAAAATCATTTCTAAAACTGCATAAGTAGAAAAAATTAAAATAGCGAACCTCCAATTTCTCAAGTTCAGCGGATAGCTTTTGCTCCTCCTCATTCACACCTTCAAACCTGAAACAAATATGAGAAATAAGACCAAACTTTCACTTTAGGCGCACCAACCATTAAAAAATATGCCCAAATTTAAAAAATGAATTCTATATCCAAGGGTGCATCTCACAAAAAAAAAAGTAGGCAAAGAAATGAGTCATTTGGTAGATTCTCTTCATCTTTACCTTATCTCTCATGGAAAGAATTTCTTACCCACACTTTATTCTATCGAAAACCAAAAGAGCAATAAAACATTTCACCAAATCATTGTCATCTCTTTTTCCAACTTTAAAAAATTAGCAGTGTTCTCAATCGTTTTCCAACTTATTTATCAAACATACCCTAATAATCAATATTTGATGGTTGAACAACGTAATGGTTAACTAATGTTCAGCCAACACAAGACATTCTAAACCAAATCGGCTCAAATAATTTACCAGCAGATTCTTCAACCCAAATTTTTTAAAAACTTAGATTACAAAATTTTGAAGAAAAAAATATCTCTTTGCAGAAAAGTGTGGCCATCATAGGAAGATACTTACTTGAAAGACCACTTGAGGTGATGTATCTTGTTCTCAATGCAATCGCGCTCATTCCTCAATAGTCGAAGATGCTGCATTAGACCACTCAATAACTCAATATTAATGTTTTAATGTAATATGAGCTCACCTATCAGTTTATTCTATTGTCAAAAAGTCAATTAATCTTCTTAACTTATATATTAAGAAAATATCAGCTAAGAATTTCTCTATACGTTACCTTGCGGATATCCCTCGTTTCCCAGAGAAGTTCAACCTCCCTCTCAAGCTCCGGAACAACAAGCATTGTTCTCCATCCTGCTCAAACAAGATAGAAACCCCACACAACACTTGAGCACTAAAACAAGTAAATCAGCATAAATAATATGATATCATCTCTACAAACCTGAAATGTCAAAAATACCATCAGATAATTTATATTTTAGAAAAAATGAGACTGTGGAGGGGTTTGGACATTCAAACTTCTTAAAAAAAGGAACACCCCTTAACTGTTTTTTGCAAATGAACACCTCTTAAGTAAGAAACTAAACTTTTGTGAATCATTATTACACAATTTTATACTATTCCACATGCATCAAGTGTGCCACAATTCTTCATAAGCTCAATATCGTGAATAACAGCAAAGTAATATCCATTAATTATTCGAACAAGAAATGGCAATGAAAAGAAAACTGGTATTATGACTTCAACGAACGGAAAAGAGAAATGCAGAAGTTAATACCTAAAACTTTTTTACTGCGTAAAATATCTCCATAGATGTGATCTCCGACATAAAGAACCTAATAGATTGAACAGAAAGTCAGAATTTTACACTGAAGAGAACAACCATTAGAACTTATTCATATCTTGATTATCATTGAGTGAACTCTTCAACTTGTTATAGTCGAGAAGCAATTGAGTTTAAAATGTTCAACTATTTTGTCAGATGAATAGTTTGACAAAAGACATCCTTCAAAACCACTGACAGTTATAATCCCCAAATATCTTATGAGGCTGTACACATAAATAAGATAGAATCTTTAAATTATACCTAAAACCCATAATATATATACACACACAGAAGTTAACACATTACCTGTGAACTTGATTCAATGGAGAGGAGCTTATGTAAATGGCTAACATTGCCTCCCTGAAAATACAGATTCAGAGGCATCACTTTCATATACTACTCCAAAACCTAAAAATATATGTCTATGCATTTCCGCACCTTGGACCCTAGAGATTTTTAGAGATAATCACGTAATTTAAATACCTGGAAAACTCTGCATGACTTTTTCGAGTTCTTTAACAGCAGATTCATAGGAGTACTTCCCACCTATTTTAGGTGTCAATAAGATCATAATTCATAAAAGATACAAAGGAAAGCAGAAAAGGTTTTTCCCAAATAGTAAAAGTTCATGGGACATTTATAGTAACCTGAGGCATAGGAGTGCCGTTATCGGTGTTAAGAAGCATTCCAGTCTCCGGTTCAACCTCAAAAAGACTGGCCCGGTTTTCATCAAGGAAAAAACTTGGTTTTGCACTGTTTGAACAAATAAATAAGTAAAATATAGAAGCTTACTAATTGAAATAATGTGTTATTTTACTAGATTTGCTTCAGTACTTGAAAAGCTGATAATAACTATAATAAATAAATACCCAGAAAGGAGTAATATTATATATTGAAATTTGAATCCAAATAGGCAATAATGTTTTAAGGAAAGGACATGACCTGCCAGTGATGACAACGTCAAAGTAGCGGAGCCAATCAAAATTGGAAGTGGAACCACAATCCACCATTTTGGGCCCACAGAGAAAGTTCATCACAATATTTGTGTAGTCCCACAAGCTGCAAAGGATAAAATTGGAATTTCGGTAAAATGATGGTATTTTCAAAAACAACCTTCTATTTCGAAGCAAAACCCGGCAAGGATAAGAAAAAGGAACAGAAGTATTACCTGTTTGTGACCAAAAATGTCGAGCGACCAGAATCTCTTAGCATTTTGAGCATGGGAACAACTGAGGTTTCATCATTAATATACCTGATACATGAACAGCACAATGGTCAAATGGAAACCGATAAAATTCATTCACTTTGGAATGTTAACACTAATTATTAATTTATACTATTCATATTCATGAAATTTACTCATAAGTTGATTTATCAGATCAAATATAACATCATCATATGGAAGATTCTATTCACAGTATCTACTATATCACAATGATATAAACAATTACACATCAAATGGTGCCATGAAAGAGGATAACAAAATTATTCATCGCAAAACGGTGGCCAAGTGCCTTTATTCAGTGTTGTACCTTTTAGGATCTTTTGCAACCATCTGCTTCAAAGTTCCATCACGATGGCACAAGTCTACTGCAGCTCGAACATCTTTGTACATACAAGAGTAGCTGCAACCAAGTTCCAATATAGTATCAACAACTTTCAAGATCATCAATTTGGGTACTCGTTATGAATAAGAAAATAATTCTTCCTTGACCAACTCTAGATTTTGCATTCAACCAAAAAAAAAAGTGAAATTTACTAGTGGAAAAGTGCATAGGATTGTCGGTTGATAGTTTATTGGGATCTTAAAAGAGTGTATTTTAGGAATTTTGCTAAATCCAAAACAACCAACCAAATTACTTTATTTTGTCGGATAAACTACCAAAAAAAATCCCCTAATTAATCACCCTATCCAACAAAATGTTCCCCTGATAAACCACCCTATCCATCAAAAGGTTCCCCTCAAAAAATAAATCACCCTATCCAACAAAAGGTTCCCCTAATATATAGTGTGTTATACTCTAATATAGCCGAAGCCAACAAGAGCGGAGAAAATTTTAGATATGTAGCTATTATATAAATTCCTTTCTCATGTTGCTACACGTATGCTCTAAAATGTAAGTGTTTACATAAGCAGGGAAAAAATTGTCGCCTTCCATTATCCCTTGATACTACATTTTAGGTTTTTAAACACACCAATAGCATGCATGCATGCAAAACTCAAGAGACTTTCTTTGTTGTTGTATCTTAAATGTCATAAAATGCATGCTTTTTCACACCATAAAAATCTTCACATTTGACCATTACATCAAATAATATTTTTTTCTAAATAACAATAATAGTCAAAAACTTGAGAGGTTACAAAATTGAATTAAAGAGAGTAGATAGAACAAGGAGATATATTGCTACTAATTGCAACATCTAAAAAGTTTTGATGGTTAGTAATCCCTTACTCTGCACCTTCTGGCATTAATCCGGGATTATTGTCCTTGAAGTCAACAAGCTGAGCAAATAAATATGCTTCAGCTAGTGAAAATAGGGTATCGATTAGGGCATAATTCGGCTCATCAAATCCTTCTCGTATCAATGTGTTTCCATATGTAGCAACCTTATCTTCCTTCAACAATTCCCTAAATCCATGAAATGCTACCTTCACATATTTGTGTCTATCCATCTGCAGGGAAACCGAGCAAAATAAAACGTAAATGACTAAACTAAATTCAAAGGAGAGAAACAGTTTAAACCATCCAAATTTAACAACAAAAATAGGATAAAATTGAGTAAGAGTGTAAGACCAATACATACACAAATGCATTGCACAATCAAGCAATACAAACCTTCAATATATTTCCCCTCTTTTTATCAATAACAAGGCCTCTGACCATGTACTTCCAATCAAATGACCACTGCAGCAACTACAAGAAAAACAGAGAAACAGCTTGTCAATTAGTAATTGAAACTGCATACTCTCAAATTGTAATGGTCTGTTTGATAAAAGGTTGAAAAATGATTGGAAAACAATTGATTTTTCCAAGATGTTGGTAGAGGAGATGAGTGATTTGGTGAGATATCCTCCATCTTTTCCTTATTTTTCATGGAAAATTTTCTTACCCACCACCTAAAGAATTTTTCCAATCATTTTCCAACATTTTATCAAACAACAAATAGGACCCTAAGTTCTTTATTATTTCATATTTTACCAGCCAAATGATGACAAGATTTGATTGGAAGGGTACAAAATTGACAAAAGAAAAATTAGACAAACCTCTTGAGGGTACCCAAGGTTATTCACTAGCTTCCTGACTGTTCCATCATATGCAAGAGATTCAAAAGTCTCGGGTTTGTATTGTGCCAAAGTGTAGTCCATGTCAAACCCCACTGCAACAATTTTCTTCATATTCAAAGATCTATTACAGAAAATTTGTTTCCCCATATCGATTTTCCGCTCTCCTTCAAAAGATGACCATATGCATGGTTCTTGATCACCATCTCCAAAATTGGAAATTTGGAAGTGGTGTGACCTTGTGTTATCTACACTAATTCTGTCCATTCTGAAACTTGAGAGGGACTTATTAACTCCTGTTATTGTTGAGAAAACATGACAAGTTTAATCAACTTCCTCAGTCATTGAAAATGGCATTGCAATCACATCAATAGATTATAGTATAATAAAATTGATATCAAATGAAGAACGAATGTTTGAAATTGCCAAGAGCCCCACTTTAATTTTGGAAATTTTTTGTTTTACTACTAAAATTATATAAAAATATTAGATAAATTTTGCTTCGTCAATCTTGAAAAAATTACAACTAGTACTAATGTTGCACCCTTTTAATCTTGTTAAAAATAATTAGATTAAATTTGCCACCTTTAGATGGCTCAATACTCATGAAAGAGCTCCATCTTGCTAAGTTTAGGTTTATGTGAAATCACATGAATGATTAGCATACATAGATGGCCAAACCGTACAGGATATTTCAGTTTGATACAAACTCAAGTATTCAAATATCCCAATCTACAAACAAGCCAAAATTTTCATCAAGCTAGAGTGAGCCAAATGGGTCAATTCCAACATAAATCTTGCAGTAAGTGGCACGTTTCATCAATTCAACGACACCGAGTAGCACCAAATCCACTCCCTCCTATTCAACAAAATTTGAAGGAAATACATCAAAAACTCTGGAATTTCTTCCCCTTCAACTGCTTTAAGTAAGTCAACCTTGGATAGAAACCGAAGAAGAGAAAAATACAGGAGAGTTCAAAGGTGACGATGCGGGAAAAAACAAAGTCCTCCTAAAGCTAAAACCTTAACCGTACCTCCACTTACCAAGGAATGTACGCAGACCATACCATCTTATGCCTGAAATTAAGAAAAAGCCCCTGCTATCCTAATACTATAATCAACTAAATTAACCCTAAAGTTCCACCCAAAATTTTGTTTTGAAAAACAAAAAAGGCGGGGTGGCAATGCATGGAAAGCAAGTTCAATATATATAATAAACACAAATGCTTTGAACCTTAAATTAAAAACATAAAAAACAAAAACCCGTAAATATTCCAATTCATACGATATCAAAAACCCTAGTATAAACCTGATACTCATAATCTTCTAACAAAATTAATTCTAAAGTTTCACAAAAAAAATTCATTCTGAGAAAAAAAAAAAGGGGGGGGGGGGGGGGGGGGGGGGTGGCAATGCATGGAAAGCAAGTTCAAGAAACTAACACAAATGCTTTGCACCTTCAATTAAACACACATTAAAAAAAAAAAAAAAACACACACACACACACAATAAAAATTCCGATACAAAGGACATAAAAATTCCAATTCACAAGACATCAAAAACCCTAAAAGTTCACAAGGGAAAACCAACTCAAAATTAAAGGTGAAGTTTGAGCAAGAAACCACCTTTGGAACGAAACCCTTTTCTTTTGCTCGGGAATTGATGGTAACCCTTCGAAGAATTGTGAAAACCCGAGCAGAATTGGGCAATTCCGAAAGAAGAGAAGGAGAGAGAAAACGAGGGGTTGTGAATATGAGGATGAGGCTGTGGAAGAGAGAATATGGAGAGACAAAAGGAGAGGGGTCTCTTGGGAAAACGCATTTTGGGCTTAAATAGGCATTGTGGAACAATTACAGATAGTGATGATGCTGAGGATGGACAAATGGTATAATTTGATTCTATTCGAATACGAACCAGATTTGAATTGCAATTTGGCGATGTGTTTGCCGGATACATTTGATTACCCACCCAAACAACATAACAAAATTATTATTTGTTGTAGATGTAAAAGAAGGGTAATGATAATAATAATAATAATAACTTTAATGCGAATAATCGAATTTCGAGAATTTTGAGAATTGGATAATCCATTCCCGGACGAAATCGGAATGGGAAGCGATTGCTTCTTTTCTTCACTCCAACAAAGAGAGAGGGGGTTGAGGTTAAGAGGGTTGGCCACGTGGGGGTGGGGGTGTGGGGTGATGAGTGATGGCGATAGGCGGGGAGCGGTGGCGGTGTTTGACGGAGGTTGATTTTCCGGTAGGGATTTGAGGGTTTGCGGTGCTGGATTGATGTGAGGTTATTTTTTGTTTTTTGTTTTTTTCTGGTGAATTGCTTTTTCCTTTTCATTTTGATATTTGTGTAAGGTTTTTTAACAGAAAAACTGCCAGCACAGTCCAGGTGATGTTGACACTCTCCCATTTAATTTAAAATTTAATATAAATTATAAAAAAGAATTAAATAACATATTTTTTATAATATGTACTTTTAATAATTACATATTTTGGGACACATTCAATAAATGTGGTGAAATGTTAGTACTAATATGGTGGTCGGTAAACTAAATCTATCAACAGTGCACTTTACGCAATTCTACTGCTAACTAATACTATATATATATGGATTATAAATCATTGTGCCATCACATCTATATATTAATATTAAAACATAACATAGTACTCTTACTCCATTTTTGTATAAATTATTTTTGTACGAATTTTCATGGCATTAATAAATGAACTTGTAGAACCTACATTTAGTATTTGTCTATTTTTTCTTTTATTTGACTCAATTTGTACATTTTTCATTTCAAATTAAGATTACTTGTTTTAATTTTTCTAATTCTAAAAAATATAATTATTTTAAGTGTGTTTCAGTGGATTTCTAAACAAAATTAAAAATTAACTGAGTCCGGAAATTCTTGATTCGGAAAAAAATTACAAAAAAGTTGAAAACCATGACATCTACCTCAGGTTACATACGATGGTTGCAGGGAAATCACGTAGGGCAATGTTCGATCAGTAGCATTTGGGACCGAGTGTAGTGAAAATTGAAGGGGAGGAAGGATAAACATCTTTCAAAGGCGGGTAAAGAGGTTATAATCAAGGTTGTAGCTCAAGCAGTTCCATCCTATATATGCGATGACCTGCATCAAACTTCCTGACTCGCTTTGGGATGATATAAAAGCTGTGATTTGCAATTTTTGGTGGGGCAATGCATGGTGATTTAGATAGGAAAAGCAATTGGGTTAGTTGGAAGAACGTACATGTGTTCAGCCAAATCCAAAGGCGGACTTAGTTTTTATAACCTTAAATTTTTAATTTAGCACTTCTCGCAGAGCAACGCTTAGCGTACTGTAAAACGGCCAAATTCTCTTCCTAGCAATATTTATCAAACGAAATATTTTTTAAACGGATCTTTTGAGGATGCCAGCCTTGGCTCATCGATCTCCATCGTTCGTTTGGAGAAGTATTTGGGAAGGTAGGAAGGCAGTGGAACTAGAATGCGGGTTGGTGCAGGGGATTCGATCCTAGTTTGGAAGATAAATGGGTTCCAGACCTCAAAAAGTTTAAAATATCTATCCTCCTCTTCTAAAATTATTGGCCGGTGAATTTGACACTGTGAATCAATTTTTCAAGCTACGAATGTGGAATGAAGAGTTATGAAGCAAGCTTTAAGCCCCGAACAAGCAAATGTTATTTTAAACATCTTGCTTGGTAGTGGAAGAAATGATGACGGCCTTGCGGGCTATGGAGGATGGAGGGTCTGATGGTTCTGTTGGCCAGCCAAGTAAGTCGTTCAATGGTAATTGGAGACTAGGTGTCCCGAACAAAGTGCGGCATTTCCTTTGGCTCGTAGCTTCTGACTCCCTGCCAACGAGAGCTAATTAACCTTACCTTGCTCGTCGTTTAATGTCTGATGGCAGTTCAATCTCTATATGGATGTGGCATTGATTCGTTAAGTGTTGCTTCTGATTGGGTAGCTCCGATTTAATTTTCTTATTTATTTATCATCTAAATGCGGAGTTTAAGGAGTTGGTGCGTGCCTGTGTACGTGTTTATCCAGATTTGGAGCAATCGTAACTCATTTGCTTTTGAGGGGAAAAGTAGAGATTCAGATTATATTCCCTTCTCGGCCTAATCTTTGTTACGTAGGTTCTGTGATGTTTAATGTTCCCGCCGGCATCGCTGCAGCTTCTCAGTGTCATTGGCAACCACTATCGCAAAATTGGGTGAAAGTAATTTTGATGCATCTATTTCTGTTAGAAAAATGGGTATTAGAAAACTCATTTTCTACCATTTTGAGGGCAAAATTGTAATAAGACTTTGCACTCGGTTGTGAAAGTTCTTAATATATTTGTGTTCTCCTACGTGAGTACATCTAAATTGTGTAATTATATGCTCAAAATGGTTAAGTGGTGAATGAGAAATTGTCACCCAAAGTGAACAAGTTGAAGTTGGAAAATGCAATGAAAGTGGGTAGTCCCACATAGGAAAGATGGAAAAAATTATATGGGCTTATAACTAAGCTCATAGGAATGCCTTATTGAATGATTCAAGATAAGAGGCTCTCTCTCGCGCACACAGGCGCGCAGGGGGGGTGCAAATCACGGACCGAAATAAGCCTGAAACCATTGCGGCTCGTGGATATCACAGGACTCGATGTTGGATTATATCAGTTTTTATATTTAAAATTGCATAATTTCTTAACAATCTTAAAACAGTTAGTGCTAAATTAAAATTTGCAGTTTAGTATTCTTGTTGAAACCTGACTGTGTACTACTCTTTGTGTAGAAAAAATGACTGATCCAGTCAATGTTGTTGTTGTGGCTGCTAAACCACCGACTACTCCGGTCAAGGGCGAAAAACCTGAGAAATTCATTGGGCAGAAT
Organism: Lonicera japonica; assembly: GCA_021464415.1. Classification (NCBI taxonomy): domain Eukaryota; kingdom Viridiplantae; phylum Streptophyta; class Magnoliopsida; order Dipsacales; family Caprifoliaceae; genus Lonicera; species Lonicera japonica. The sequence goes on along the minus strand of CM038466.1, from coordinate 66,211,241 downwards.
TTCAAGCGTTGGCAGCAGAAGATGATGTTCTATCTGACCACGTTGAATCTGGCTCGGTTCTTGACCGAGGAAAAACCTATAGTTGAAGAAGGTTCCCAAGATATTCAAGCAGTCAGTGCAGCTGATGCTTGGAACCATTCTGATTACTTGGCGAAAAACACAATTATGAATGGCTTGTCAGATTCACTGTATGATGTGTATCGTGACAAGAAAACAGCCAAAGAACTGTGGGAAGCTTTGGACCACAAGTATAAAGTTGAGGACGCCGGTGCCAAGAAATTTATTGTTGGCCGGTTTCTTGATTTTAAGATGGTCGATTCTAAAACTGTTGTGAGCCAAGTTGAAGAGCTACAACTGATTTTGCATGAGATACATTCTGAAGGAATGAATCTAAGTGAAAGCTTTCAAACAGCTTCTATTATCGAAAAATTGCCACCATCATGGAATGAGTTTAAAAATTATTTAAAACATAAGCGAAAAGAAATGTCAGTTGAAGATATAATTCTTAAACTTCGAATTGAAGAGGAAAATAAATTAAAACAGAAAAAGGCTGGAAATGGTGGAGGAAAAGGCAATGGTAATAGTAATGGCAATGGTAATAGTGGTAATGGTTTGGGGGCTAAGGCTAATGTTGTTGAACATGGCCAAAGCTCAAAGAAAAAGGAAAAGGGTAAAGGAATCCATATGGGTCCTAAGGGAGGAATCTCTAAGCATAAATTTCAGCCTAAATTTCAAGGCAAATGTTTTAATTGTGGTAAAACAGGTCATAAGTCTTCGGATTGCAGGTTCCCGAAGAAGAATCATCAAGCTAATGTGATGGAGAACATAGCTCGTGATGTGGGCGACATTAATTTGTCGGCGGTTATTTCTGAAGTAAACTTGGTAGGATCGAATCCTAAGGAATGGTGGATCGATACGGGTGCAACCCGTCATGTGAGCTTTGATAAGAAGATGTTCTCTTCATTTGAGCCGGTGGAAAATGGAGAGAAGATGTACATGGGAAATTCTGCTACCTCGGAAGTCAAGGGCCAAGGGAAGGTGATCTTAAAGATGACGTCGGGCAAAGAACTAACTCTCAACAACGTGCTTTATGTGCCCGAAATTCGCAAGAACTTGGTGTCTGGTTCGTTGCTTAGCAAGCACGGTTTTCGTCTTGTTTTTGAGAGTGATAAATTTGTTTTGTCTAAGAGTGGAATGTTTGTTAGTAAGGGGTATATGAGTGATGGAATGTTCAAGTTGAATGTAATGACCATGGTTGAAAATAATAAGAATAAAGCTAGCACTTCTACTTATATGCTTGAGTCTTCCAATTTGTGGCATGGTAGACTAGGACATGTTAATTACGATACTTTGCGCAAATTAATTAACATGAATCATATACCAACATTCCAAATTGATTCTAAACATAAGTGTGAAACTTGTATTGAGGCAAAACTGACAAGATCATCTTTCCAAAGTGTTGAAAGAGATACTCAACCTCTTGATTTAATTCATAGTGATATATGTGATTTAAAAATGACACAAACGAGAGGTGGGAATAAGTATTTTATTACTTTTGTTGATGATAGCACAAAATATTGTTATGTGTATCTACTTAAAAGTAAAGATGAGGCAATAGAGAAATTTATTGTCTATAAAAATGAAGTTGAAAATCAACTTAATAAGAGAATCAAAGCTACAAGGAGTGACCGTGGAGGTGAATATGAGTCACCATTTATTGATTTTTGTTCAAAAAATGGGATTATACATGAAATGACGGCACCTTATTCACCTCAATCCAATGGCATTGCTGAACGGAAAAACCGAACTTTAAAAGAAATGATGAATGCTATGTTAATAAGTTCAGGTTTACCATCAAACATGTGGGGAGAAGCCATTCTTTCGGCTAACTATCTTTTAAATAAGGTACCTAAAAAGAAGGAAGAGAAAACCCCATATGAATTATGGAAAGGAAGGAAGCCTTCATATAATTACTTGCGAGTGTGGGGATGTTTGGCTAAGGTGGCAGTGCCTCCACCTAAAAAGGTCAAAATAGGGCCAAAAACTGTTGATTGCATTTTTATTGGATATGCAGAAAATAGCAATGCTTATAGGTTTCTTGTGCATGAATCTAATATACCTGATATACACAAGAACATGATTATGGAATCAAGAAATGCATCGTTCTTTGAACATGTATTCCCATGTAAGCCAAAAGAAGATTCAAGTTCTTCAAAACGACCCCACGAGATCACTAATAAGGATTCTCTTGAAAAAGAAGATGAGCAAATTGAGGAAGAACCTAGACGTAGCAAAAGAGTTAGGACGGAAAAAACATTTGGTCCAGATTTTCTGACCTTTATGTTGGAAGGCGAACCTCAAAGTTATAAAGAAGCCGTGAGCTCGACAGAAGGCCTTTTTTGGAAAGAAGCCATTGATAGTGAGATCAATTCCATTCTACAAAATCATACTTGGGAACTAGTGGATCTTCCACCAGGTTGTAAACCATTAGGATCTAAGTGGATTTTTAAGAGGAAAAGAAAAGCAGATGGATCAATAGATAAATACAAGGCCAGGCTTGTAATCAAGGGTTATAGGCAAAAGGAAGGCCTTGACTATTTTGATACTTATTCTCCTGTAACGAGAATAAACTCCATTAGAATGGTACTTGCGATTGCTGCCTTACGTAATCTACAAGTACATCAAATGGATGTAAAAACTGCTTTCCTAAATGGAGATTTAGAAGAAGAAATTTACATGGATCAACCCGAAGGGTTTTCTGCCCCTGGGCAAGGAAAGAAAGTATGTAAATTGGTAAAATCGCTATATGGGTTGAAGCAAGCACCAAAACAATGGCATGAGAAGTTCGATCACGCTATGATTGCGAGTGGTTTTAAAATAAACGAGTGTGACAAATGCGTTTATGTCAAAGACACTGAAAGTGGATATGTTATGGTGTGCTTGTACGTAGATGATATGCTTATTATTGGGAGCAATGATAAGATGATTCAATCTACAAAAATCATGTTGAATTCGAGATTCGAAATGAAAGATATGGGTTTAGCTGATGTGATCCTAGGGATTAAAATTATAAGAACTCCTGATGAGCTCATTTTGAATCAGACTCATTATATAGATAATATTCTTGGAAAATTTGATAAAGATAATTCTGGAGTTGCAAGAACACCAATAGATTTATCTCTACATTTATTTAAGAATAAAGGAGAGAGTGTTTCTCAAGTAGAATACTCTAGGGTGATAGGCAGTCTAATGTACTTAATGAGTTGTACAAGACCAGATATAGCTTATGCAGTGAGCAAACTAAGCAGATATACGAGTAATCCCGCAATTGACCATTGGCAAGCAGTTATGAGAGTGTTAAAATACCTGCGATTTACTCGTGATTATGGACTGCACTACTCTAGATATCCTGCTGTGGTTGAAGGATACAGTGATGCAAACTGGATATCAAGTGAGAAAGACTCCAAATCCACTAGCGGATATGTATTTACGTTAGGAGGAGGAGCCGTTTCATGGAAATCCTCAAAACAAACGGTGATAGCTAGATCCACTATGGAATCTGAGTTTATCGCACTAGACAAATGTGGGGAGGAGGCTGAATGGCTACGTAACTTCCTAGAGGATATTCCAATGTGGACAAAGCCTGTGCCTCCAATTTGCATTCATTCAGATAGTCAATCTGCAATTGGTAGAGCCCAGAGTAATATGTATAATGGTAAGTCTAGACATATTCGTCGACGACATAATACCATCAGACAACTACTCTCAACTGGAATTATATCTATAGACTATATAAAATCTAAAGATAATATCGCGGATCCGTTAACTAAAGGGTTGAATCGAGAGCTAGTTGAGAAATTATCGAGGGGAATGGGGTTAAAGCCCATGAAGTAATAAGTCTTTATAGTGGATACCCAACCTACGTGACTGGAGATCCCAAGATGTAGGTTCAAAAGGGACAACTAAATTATAAAGACGGTGTTGAATCACTGTGGGGATTTTTCCAAACCCATTCCTATGATTAAACAGTGATGCTCGTATGGATAAGGTTAAGCTAAGCTTTTAATGATTCTTATGCGTCGAGAAATCGAGCGGGGTAAGGCGGGTTACCCTTAATTAAGAGATCACCTATGTAAGAGGGAAGAAGGGCCGCTTCCAAGGGAATTGTTTAGGGTGCAATTCTTGTAAACTCTTACAGAACCAGGCGTATGTTCATGGCCATTAACGAACATAATAGTGAGAACTGAAATGTTTAAGGAAGATTCCTGTGTGAGTTATGTCATCATTTACATAAATGACAGAATAGTTCAAGGACTTCGCGTCTACTATTTAGTTAGTAAAGTAAACATAATATCACAAGGGAGGGTTCAAAGGGAAAACCTACCTATCCTATGCAGGTTTCGACTGTCGAATCTTACCACCATCTCTTTTCGAGCAGTTGGTCTCCAATTATCATTCATGTGGGGAATTGTTAGAAAAATGGGTATTAGAAAACTCATTTTCTACCATTTTGAGGGCAAAATTGTAATAAGACTTTGCACTCGGTTGTGAAAGTTCTTAATATATTTGTGTTCTCCTACGTGAGTACATCTAAATTGTGTAATTATATGCTCAAAATGGTTAAGTGGTGAATGAGAAATTGTCACCCAAAGTGAACAAGTTGAAGTTGGAAAATGCAATGAAAGTGGGTAGTCCCACATAGGAAAGATGGAAAAAATTATATGGGCTTATAACTAAGCTCATAGGAATGCCTTATTGAATGATTCAAGATAAGAGGCTCTCTCTCGCGCACACAGGCGCGCAGGGGGGGTGCAAATCACGGACCGAAATAAGCCTGAAACCATTGCGGCTCGTGTGTGCCCGCACCTGCGGACACGAATGCCGGACCGAAAAGTGAGCCTTGCGCGGGCTAAGTTTTGCACCCGAAAATTTAATTTTTTCCAATTTGAATTTGAAACTCATGCATTTATCCCAATTAAATTGTCACTTAAATTATCAGTTTTGAGAAACGGATTTGGATTAATGACCATGTTAATGATCATTATTCTCTCCAATTTGAATTAAAAAGGAGATCATGGCTCTTCCCTCACAGACACACAATCAAATTCTCGAAATCTCTACACTCACTTGTTTTCTTCTCCTCTCTAGACAGTAGGCTTCCTTCGATATCCGGTGGTGAGTTCAAGAATTTTTTTCAGTTCGGTCAGTGTGCTTGCGTGCTAAAGCACAACTGAACCATCGTTTTATCCTGGGAAACATGCGTCGTTAAGCAGTATCTAAGCACAACCCGAGCCGCGACGTAACTGTTTTAAGGACACTGTGGATATCACAGGACTCGATGTTGGATTATATCAGTTTTTATATTTAAAATTGCATAATTTCTTAACAATTTCAAAGACGTCTCATTTGGTAGGAATTGGAGTGGTGATTAGGGGTTGCATTGTGTAAGAACTTCTCTATATATCCAGATAAACCCAGCAGTTGGTAGTTTTCGTTCATGCAGTTGGTTATTTACTCGTAGTGATAATAGTGGTACTGTTATAGTTTGACTATTTTAATCTCTCTAATTCGTCACCATCTTGTATTAATTTCTCACAGGGGCGGAACCAGGGGGGACAGAGCGGGCCGTAGAACAAGGTAAAATTTTGAAAAACCAACTAACTCTACTAAAAAAAATAAAAATTTTAATATAAACCCACCCCTATGTTAAATTTTAGCCAATTCCTTAGCCCACCTCAAATATTATAAGCCCACTAATTATGTAACTCTCTTAAATTTATATCACTCATTATATGATTATATTTTTAATTTTTTTATCTATTGCTATTAGCCCACTCCTTTGAAGAATCATGACTCCGCATGGGATTTCTCATAAAAAAAGTTGGACTTGTCTATTTTATCTATAATTTGTTCTTGAACTAAACAAAACATACAATTTTTCTTTGTCTTTGCAACAAAGTATCCGGGCACACCTTCGCGTATAAGATAACGCTTTATTTATCTCTAATTTGTCCTTAACTCTACTTCAATTGCTATACCAAAAGTTATAAGCGTTAAATCTCTATTACTCTAATTTACAAAACAAAAAACAATTTTTTAAATCAATTAAAGTGTTGATCTAATTTATTTATAAAACTAGCAATTTTCACTATGTAATAAGCTTAAGATGAGACATGTTTTGCGATAACTACAATTTTTTGGTAGCAATATTATGGAGTTAGCTCCTCTCCATTACATATTTTTTCCAATTTCCTCCAGTGCCCCTTATTTCAAACGGGTAATTTCTTTTATGAAACTTGGTAAAAATTATCTTATTAATAAGTAAATCATCTCCACAAAATTTCAACAAAAAACTCAAATCGAAAGTGGATGTAGTAATAATTTTGATATATATATATATTGAGCAAAGGAGTTGGCCCGGTGGTAAGCCTCTCCCCCAAACTTCAGGGCAACTAGGATTCAAGTCTCACCCGCTGCAATTAAACAGCTTCCCTTCCCCCATCCCCTTAAGAGTAGAATTTAGGAGCTCCCAATATTACACACTGATACATATGTGAAAATGCAGTTGTGCGAGATTGGTATTTTTTTCAATGTAATACTTAATTTGTTTGGATAAAGTAATTGTAAAATTCATTGAAATTGTAAATGATAAAATTTAAAATTTCATCATTTAATTGTTATTTTTCATATTGGGACGTCTTGTATGTAGAATTTAAAAAATAAAAATGAATTAGAATTTTACTCGTTTTAATTTAAAATTTGAAGAATAACATCTCATTCCATAAAATTTTAAGTTGAAATTTTAGAAGTCAAAAATCTAACAAATTTATTACGTGTAAAGTTTTAAATTTTTCGCTAAATTTACCAAATAATGGACTTTCATTGTTTCTCGCTCCAAACACCGATTTTTACTCAAATTCCAAGTTTTTTTTCTCCATGTAACCAAATGGCAAAAGACCATGTGCGATTTAAATCGGTGATTAAAATAGAATAATGAAATATAACAAGTTGGTGGTTATCTCGTGCACCGTGCACAAATCTATACTATATTATTAAGGGTATCTATATTGCAACGAAATCAAGTCTCGCCGCGAAGCAATTTATGCTCATAATTAAGTAATTAACCACTAACTTATTTTTTACTTTTGTTAAACTTTTGAAATTATATGTATGCGAGTGTTATACCCAGATGGAGTATGTGGGTGGTTTAGCACAGGGTAGAGTCAAAAATTTAACTAAGAGGGGCAAAAACATAACATACATATTTTATTTTATTTTACTGCATTTTAAATTGTACTTACATTAATATTCACTTTGACTTTCCTATCTTTTAAAGAAAACTCTAATTTTAATATAATAATAAAAAAATTAACTCTTAATTTTAAATATCTAAAAAAATAGAATTTTAATTCAGAATAGATGGAGTATTTATTAGAGTGACAATAGTGTATTTTTTTCCAAAAGTTAAAAAAGGGAGGAAATTGAACTGTCAAACACTATAAGAAATTATAACATTTAAAGTGTTTTTTTTTCCTTTTTCTAAGTAACAATTTAAATAGTATTATTAAAAAAATCGAGGGATTAGTATACTAATTAAAATAGGATGTACATAAGTGTAAACTTTATTATACCTTTTTTTCCTAAATATATATGATAAATTAAAGCTTACTTGAATCTTCATCCGACTGAAATATAAACACATATTTTAGGGATACTAAAAGCTAATAAAAAAATAGTTGGCAACAACTCATTAAAGCCAATAATGCATGTTTTCTCCATGAAAATGAAGGGTCATAATTTGACAAATAAAATTTACTACTTTTTTTATATGAACACTATCAGAGATGTTTACATCAAACAAGAAAACTAGCTAGCCATGCCCCATATTTGATCCAAAACTCCTCATTCAAGGGGGAAGGAAGTCCACAATATCAGTTCTCACTATATTTTAATTGACATTTTTAGTAAAATACGTACATGATGTATAACTCTTTAAATACATTATAAATTTCTATAAGGTAAATAAAAAAAAAAAGGTTAAGTGGATAAAAGCACCTCTTTATGTTAAGGATTTTTTTTTTATAGTTGTCAATGGTACCTAAAAAATTGCTCTCTATATAATATTACGAGTACTACTTTTGAATATGTTGTACATTCATTTTATGCATTCATATAATATTAGATACCAATTTTTGCGGTGTCTTTAGGATCCGTTTGATAACAATATGAAAAAGAAAAATAAAATAATTGGTTTTTGTGAAAAGTTAGAAAATGAGTTGACACATGTAGTGAGATGTATTCTTACTTTGTGGCTTTTTCAATGGAATTTTTTTCTAATGAAAGATGGAGAATATATATAAAAATGAGTATGAGATAAAAAGTATTCAGAATCAGACCCAAGAATTTTTCGAGAAGTGGGCTAATAGTAACAAATAAAAAAAATCATAAAATAAAATAAATCGAAAGTATAACCATATAGTGGTTGGGGCAATAGAAAATTTAGCTTGTTCAGTTTCCACTGACACGACCTACTCCATCGAGCAGCGTGCGCACAGCACTTTCCTCCACTTTTTTTATAATATATATTTAAAACAATTATAGATTAATGGGTTTATAATATTTGAGGTGTGCTAAAAGAAATGCCAAAACTTAGCAAAGTCATGGGCTTAAACTATTTTTTTTTTTTGAAGTGTTAGTAAGTTTTTCAAAAAAATTTCCTATGCTAAAACCCGCCATGTCCCTCCCTAAGTTCACCCCTAAGAATATCTCAACTTACTTTTTAACTTCTTATATAAATTATTTTCCTTATTATTATCAAACGGGCCCTTAACTAGTTTAATTCTCATTTTGTATCTTTTAAGTTCTTTTGTACTTCGAGGCTAGGCCTTTGTCCGCGAGTTTTCCCGACTTAACATGAAATAAAAGAAGTATTCTCAAAAAAAAAAAAAAAAAACGAGAACATTAATATTATGAAATTTTTTCCATCCTTTTAACATTGAACAAATTGTAAAATTCAAAGCAATTAACATTAAGCGTGTATTTGATAACAAGTTAAAAAAAGATAGAAAAAATAATTGATTTTTGTGATAAATTTAAAATAAGTTAAGTGATGTGGTGAAACAGTGTTCTCAGGCTCCGTTTGATAGCACTGAAAAAATTGTAGGAAAAACTATGTATTTTGTAAAAAGTTAAAAAAAAAAAAAAAAGTTGTGGCTTGTAGTGAAATGAACTTATTTTTGGGCCTTTTTCATGGAAAATTTTACTTTGTTGAATAAGAAAAAAAAATCACAAAAAAAAAGATGAAGGTTATATACTCGTAAAATGAGTATAAAATAAAGATCATCCCACTATATGACCCAACTTATTTTGCAACTTCTCACATAAATTAATTGTTTTTCTATCATTTTTCATGTTGCTATCAACCTAAGTCTTACTTTCTCCCTTTTTTTCATAAAATAAAATTCTTTAGGTAAAGTTGAGGAATTTTTTTCAATAAATGTAGAGAACATTTATGCATTACATAATTAAGCAAATATGGATATTATCCATCCCATCTTCTAACTTTTCATAAAATAAAAATCTTTTCTAATTCTTTTCCAATTTTAATGAATAACCCTATAAAGATAAGATGTGTAAGGAGGCATGAAAATCATTAGTTACATTGAAAGAAGTAGGGAAGATATGCCATAAGGTGGTCCTTTTCAATCTAGCTAGTCTTGTTAGAACTTCAACGTCAAGTATTATGATATGCCTTTTAATTTTTACATTATTTTCACATTTTTATTGCTCAGTAAAACATACGCCTATGTTTTTATATTTTTCTTTTTTTTAAAATCGATCCAAGAATATATAAGATTGTGTATAAAATTTAAAATGAAAATCTTTTTATATATACAACATATTTTTTGAGCTCTTTTCCATGTATCTTGCAATAGTATATTATCATATTCATATATGAAATAGAATATAATTTTTAGTTTGAGGCAATCACAAAAATGTATAATTTTTAATTTAGTGAGAATTTAAGTAAAGATAATACTGTTATTTACCTATAAATATAAATGGAGACGATAAATAACAAATCGGGGATGTAGCTCAAATGGTAGAGCGCTCGCTTTGCATGCGAGAGGCACGGGGTTCGATCCCCCGCATCTCCATTTTTTTCTCCCTTAAAACGTACTCCCCATCCACACCGAACGAAGAAACGCCCTCTTTTTTTTTTGGACAACAAGAAACGCCCTCCTTCATTATACTTTAATGTGTTTGAACACTAAATTCCATGATTTGAATAACAAGTTTTCAAGTTGGAATCCTTGATGAGAAAAGGAACCTTTCCAAGTTAGAATTTGAAGGTATTCTCGTAGAACATATATATGTCATAATTAAGCTTAATTTGCTTTAATTTGATGTATATTATTTAGTTCGTTTTCTCTCTAGCACATGCCAATGATAAATGGATGACGATGGGCTTTAGCTTGAATTAGTTAGCTCTCTGGTTTGCAAAATTGTTTGGATTAATTGCTGAAGTTAGTTTAGATCGAGTAATGAATTAGATTTGGTCAAAATGATTTACTAATCGTTATGGAGCTCCACTGAATTTCAAAAACAAGAATCAAGCGTTTCCCCACACACAAATAAGCAATTAAGAAAGAGAGAAAGCCCTTTTGGAGCTTGAATATAAATATATAGTAGACCACTATAGCGTGTGCTAGTCGCATGTTTAGAGTTTTAGGAGATAGGTTTAACAAAAGTGAAAGATGACTAATGGTTAACTATGATGGTAGAATGCTTAGCAGCGATGGTTTGATACTTGTTGCAAGCAGGTTTTTTTGCTGAAGAAGAAAATCACATGGTAAATAGGCATTTCAAAAATATATCCGAGTAAGTCCATGCGTATGGGATAAACATAAAGTCATAAATTACGAAGTGAAATGTTAAACACACAAAATGTAATTTCACGAACACACTTGCAATAACTTATTTAAAGAAATGTTAGTAGTGGTGGCCGGGTCCTGATCAACAAAATTAGCTCCAAGTCTGATCATGAGTTAGTTTTTGCCGATCATAAGGACTTTAGACCCAAAAGAAAAAAAACTATACAAACTACAATATGCATTCAATGGTTACATTGTTTACAGTGAGCCATTTGTGTTTGAGGTCACTTATGAGTCTAAGCTATGGAGTAATGCATATAGTATATGTAATCAGGCACATCACTTTCATTTAAATAAATCACAAACCTCCTAAACGTGAATTTCTTGCTCTCTTTCTACTATTTCGATAAGATCAAATCATAAAATCCAGTTCTAAAAAGATGCTCCGACATCACCATCAATATTATATTAGTACCTCCCATTTTCACACACACAAACAAGCATTTATATTTTAAGCATATGCCATATCTGTATCAGTGTAAATGTATAAATACACACATTCAACGTATTCACCGACCCATCGCAAGACTTTCGCACTTTCAAGAAAAAGAATCATAAGAACTATCAGATTTATCAAAAGAATATATATACTTACGTGAAGAACAAGTTGAATCAGGCGTAGCTTGGATCCGATTAATTGGAACCTTGTAAGAGATTGAGTGGCACATATTCGCTACAAAAAGGAACTGATGAGCTTGTGGATGGAAGATTTTCTTGGTAACTATATATTTCAATTATCACTATGTTTGTGCCTTTGATTTGTACCTTTATAAATATAAATATATGTATGTTATGTATAGAGAGAGTGTTAATGGGTTTGAGAGTTTTGGCTATAGTTATGATTGTTAATCCTTTTGGCCTCTCTCTTGAAAACAGTTTAAGCTTTAGATCCATGTTACTAGTGTTGGTTTTACATAATCTTCAGTTTTATAGTCAGTGAATTGATTTTTTTTATTTTCATTTTTTGTCTCATATAAATGCATGCATATGAGTGTGTACTTACAGGAGCCAATTTTGTAGATAATTAATATGTTCTTTGTCTAATGAGTTTTGAGTTCTGATCTTTTTCTTGTGGAATTTGTTGGAATAAACTTTGATTTGAAGGTTATATAGTCTTTTTCTTCTTCTTTTCTAATTATAGGTTTTGAATTGTTGAATGTAATGGACTTGACCTGTATACGGTGCATGTATGATTCTTTCTTCTCTTTTCCTTAGATCAAGGAATTCAGTTCCTAAAATTAGGGTTTTACTATTACCAAATTCTGAATACCAAATAATACTCTTGTTACTTTTCACCAGGTTTCCTCTGCTTATGATATTCACAAAATAACCTCAACCTCTCAATGTTGATGTAAGGCGTAAATCTCCAAGAACATGGAGAATTCACACGAAACATTGAACCCCGATGATTCAATCGATCCATCTCTTAACATTATTAGCCATTCTTGTTACAAAAGTTGCTCCAAATCATTATCATTGCCTTGGTTCGATATAAGAGTGTTCTATGTTAGAATCAGCAACTTCATTGTTGATAATACTACACCCGATTTTCTCACACTCAACCACATCCCTTTGAGCCCCAACACCCTCCTTCAAGTGAACGGCACAAAATGTTCAATTCACTCACAAGGAGCCTCTTGCCTTCTTAAAAGGGGCCGGGTGGACAAGGAATCCGAAGAAGCCACATTCGTGAGCACAGATAGTATTAGGTTAACAGGAAGTGTGAAATTTGATGTTTTTGATAAAGATGATCTTGTGCTCTCCAGTGTTCTTGAGCTTTCGAATAACAATGGGTTCGTTTCTGATACGAAGAACAATACTACAAGGAAGTGGTGGATGGATTGTGAATCGGTGATGAGTGGCGGCACTGGATTTTTTAAGGGGAAACATGTTATGGGTTCCGAATCTTTGTTACCAAATGTGGAAGTTTATGTTGCAGGTTGCTTTTTAGGGACACCAATTATCTTGACCAGGACATTGCAGCTTTGTTTTCAGAAGAAACACGATAGAAAGGCGACATTAAATTCAATACCGGAGTACGAGGCATCCGAATGCCAGAAGGATGGTTCAGATGAATTTGATTTTGAGGTATGTCTCAAACTTTAATTCTCTGAGCATATTTTAGTTTTCTGAATTCTGGGTATTGCTTATCTGGCACTTGGAGTAGTGAACCAGCGTAACCTTTTGCTTCTGTAATATGATACAAAAGCTCTCTTATATGAATCTTTTAGTTTTGAACTTATAGCAAATCTACAAGAAATTGGGTGATTAATTTCGATTTTTCTTAGTGCGCGTTTGATTGGTTTATATGGAGAAGAATTGCGTTTCTTGGAATAATTTTACCAGAAAAATGTTATTCCATGGCAAACAAAACTTATAGGGAGGTGGTTTTCAGACTCTAGGGAAGAGTGAAAGGTCAAGCTATACCAATGGAAAATGATTCATTGGAAAATTAAGGCGATTAAACACCTCCGGAGATGAAAACGGCTCTTATTCTTTCTGTTTTACCCTTTTCCATGGGAGCAAAGCGCAGCTAAACACAAATTTAGAGACAGCCAATCAAGAAAACCTTTTGGAATCCTTAGATTGCAAGAATTTCGGACACACGTGTAACCTTATTCACCAGTATATAATAGTATTGCAAGGGCTTATAGTAAGATCGTGGACGCGTCTCAGCATGAACCTTACTCTCTTTGTTATGACTGTCCGTACTCCATATGCATATGCACGTTCAGTTCCAAAATATACAAGTTCATGCACAAAAATTGAAAACGGACGTTCTTTTCAGTATACAACCACTTTTTGGACCTTTATTCTAATGCATTGACAAAATATTGACCCCTTCGTGTAAATTATAAAAAGAATTCCTACAATCAAAGTCTTGTATAGTCGCCCACCTACAGACACCCCTAGGCTGGCCATGTCCACATGCCTTCTTTGTTAAGACATATTCCTAGCTGCAGAAAAGAGGCCCATGTTCGTTATGGATTGATTCTTGGACTAGCAGAGGAAATCTTATCCTAGACATATCGTGGAGGTATAGGCAGGGAGGCGCATATTCTTAAAAGCGATTGAATATATGCTTTAATTTCCCCTTTTTGTTTTCAGGACCAGAGCCTGTAGACAAATTGGGCTTTTTCACTAGTTGGGGGCCCACCAAGCCCCTTTCCAGGCTGTTTTATGCATATTGAATTAGCTAGCCTCTACAGCATCATGGGGATACCAATTTTATATGCCATTGTAGTTTGATGTTTGTCCGTGTGAAGAATTGTATAAATGCGCTATTAATATGTGACTAAACAAACACCGGAGAGAATAGAGAGTACTTCCTGCATCTAAAATCAAGAATCTCAATTTGACTTTTGTCCTTTTCTAAAAAAAAATAACTAATTGTAACCTTATTTATCATGAAATTTGGTTTTATGATTATGTCCGAGAAAGGAAATGGAATTCTAAATTCAAACTATCACAAAACTAAAAATGATACTCTTAATTTGAGATGGATTAAATAACGCAAACGGTGGATTGAACACCATATACTCGACCACTCCTCCAGTATAAGTTTTTGAATCCTCTTGATTTCATCGATAATCAACATACGATATGATTATCCTCATACATAACTGTTTTTGCAGGTGGCCGAATACAGAAACTACAAAACACAGAGTGATGAAGATTACACGGAGTTGTACTGGAGGAGAACAGACTATATAGAAGGTGAAGATGGGGAACTCTCATGGTTCAACGCTGGCGTGAGGGTTGGTGTTGGGATAGGGCTCGGCATTTGCCTCGGAATTGGGATCGGAGTTGGTTTGTTTGTTCGGACATACCAAGCCACCTCTCGAAACTTCAAAAGGCAGCTCCCATGATTCTTCTTACACGAATACGAATGTGTTTCTCATTTTCTCTCTAAATTCCAAAGGCTAGCACAGAAATTTGTGGATGAAACATGTTAACAATTTTCACTCTCCTGATTCAAAGGCTAACATTTGTCGTATCTTTGATTGCATATTCTGCTTGATGGAAGTCCTTTTCGGCCATCTCTCTCTACTTTAAATAAATATCATGACAAAACTTGGGTCAAATAGATGGGTCACTACCACATGCTAGGCTCAATAAGGCTTGACTAGTCTTACAGACTTGAATTAGATCCCAAACAGCAAAACATAATGCACCGACAAATATATATATAATATAGTTTTAGAGCTGAACAAAGAAAGAAAAATAGTATTCCCTTTTAACATTTCTTAGCAAGAATATCGCATACAGGCTTTAACTGCCGTTAGTACAAAATCTAGCATTTATCTTAGGTAAATGTTATTGCCAAAGCACATGTTGCATTGAATGTTTGTGCATCATGCTTTCTAGTAGCATACTGCTTTGTCAAATGTTATATCTGCTTTGGCAATAGAGCTACCTTTATCATATTAGCATACACGCATGTATATAATATATATATATACACTTGCACCAATTGTTAGGGGGAGCTGATTCAGCTGACAGGGGAACCAACTGGAATAGGAACCACCTCTGCTCCTGAGAAGCCATTAGTAATAGTACCATTTTGTTGCTTCTCCAATCCCCACACTTTATCGGATTTGACATCATCTTCAGCCATTAACTTTGAGAACTCCTCGTGGTCGTACTCCAACGTCGCTCTTCCACCAAACTCTGTTGGCAGATTATCCACGTCAAAGTACGAACGCATTAGTTCCACGCTTTCTTTATTCTTTGGATACACAAATTTCACCTTCTGGAATGTTTTTGGATCCAAGAAATATTTCACTATCTGCATAAAAGCATAGCTTATTAATCATCGTAAAACTCACAAAAATGTAAGTACTCCCTCATTCCTAAATTAAGAGCTCGGTATCCTTTCTTGGGCCATCTCAATTACAAGTTCAGTTACTTTACTGAAACAATCAATGTCTCAAATCTCATGATAGTTCACGAGTTTTGTTCTTAACTGTTTATTATGTTAAAATTCATGTACTCCTAAAATATGTTAAACTCAAACATGCCGAGAAACGGGTAGCTGGAAACACGGCCAAAGTATATATAGAGAGAGAGGCAGCAAAAAGCTTTTACTTGACAGTGGAAATTTGTGGTGAATTAATGTACCTTCCAAAACGCTTCGAAAATTCGAGGAGGGCTGTAGAGGAAAGCTACCGCTAGTCTCTCAGGATAGTGGTTTTGTAGTATATTTATAGTGTCCCGTGCGGATCTGATAGGCACATTGGTGCTGAAAGACCACCCGGTGAAGTCTATTAACCATGCCATTTGTTGTTGACCTTCTGGTAGATTAAGGATGGCATTCTCTATGAGGTACACCAGATGTCGGATTTGATTGTCAATTGATGTTGTATTCTGCAAATTATATATTGTAGCATTAATCTAAAACCATTAAGAAAAAGAAGGGGGGAGGGGGAATAGAGAAAATTATGAGCCAATGGAATCTGAGGGTTAGAGTAGTGATTATAATCATATACAAGATACCTGCTTTCCTGGTCTCAGTATAAGAACAGTCCTCCCATAGCGGTCATGAAAATTTGCTCTGTACACTTTTCCAGTCTCACCTTCACTTTCAACTTCATGCTAACAAGTAAAAAAAACCTTTACATGGTCAGTTCATGTTCTACAGACCAGACTAATCCACCTTTAGATTTACAAAAGAAAAGAAACAGAAAACAATGATATGGCTAAAACAAAGCCAAAGAGCTCTAGACTGAAAACCCATCTAGTACTACTAGCCTAAGTTTCCAGTCTCACTGTCCTTCACTTCATGCATCATTGAATATCTTATATATAAATATATATGTGAGTGCTTTTGTATGTATTATTTAACATATTTTCAGCAGGGTTTATTACTACCCAGCGTATTTCTTCAGGCTTAAATGTTGATCTCCAATGCAGTGTTTCTTCCAACATCTTCTTGGAACTGTCTACGTTCCAGTTCCGAGCTTCCAAATATCTTCTTAAACATGCATCGGTACAATACTGTGAGTTGCGTCCAGATAGTGGCCCCAGTACATCCTTAAGCTCATTGAACTGTATTTAAAAAAAGAATCCACAACTTATCATAAAATCATCCTTAATGGAACTTTACAATGTTAACTATAAAGAATATGGCATTTCTTTTAGTAGTAGTATACAATTATGCTATCAACCGTTATCAACTGAGTACTAAAGAAAATAACGATCTTGTTGCTAAATGGTGTAATGAATTGTATCCCTATCCAAGTAAACGGGAATATATCAATGTCTCCAAATGGCCAGCAAGACATTTTATGGATAAAACCATTTGAACAGAAAGGTTGAGAAATTAATGACAAATTAAAAGCTAGTCAATGTTAGTAATCATTATAATGTCAACCCATAAATAAACAGTCAAATCAATTCATTGAATGGGAGCCCTAAACTCCATTAATTTACAGTGTCTTGTTACCTTAGACTCCGCGTGTAGTTCATCAACCTCCTGAACATGATCAGATTTGCTCTTTCGACGAAACATGGTGACTGCTGTTGCTACCAGGGACTCGCTGCCGAGTGCAACCTATAACCAAAAGAAGAAGTATCATTTAATGACACTTAAATACTTTTTAAGTAATCGGCCTATCAACAAAGAGTCCGTTTCCCAAACATATAACGTTATTTACATAGTAGATGTCTGCGCATCAAGGGAGCAAGTGAAAAATTCAACAGAAACTAAAGAAACATAGAAGCAACCAACCAATTACAGATAACATGGCAAACAGTCTTAGCTCATTTTATTGCAAGTACCAAGAACACTGCTAATTTGATGTTTGGGTTTGCTTGTATATGGAATTTTATGAGAATAGGCGTGCGTGTGCTTGTCAACTGTACTTCTTTAGAGTTAAATCAACCAAAATAATGATGCTATGTCAAACTTACAGTTAAGTAAGTAATTAAGGGGAACTTTACAGTCCGTTTCACATGCGTAATACAGAAAAGGTGACCACAATCACAAGTATCCTGACTGGTGGATTTGGACATAATTTGTGCAACAAGTGAAAATACTAACCATTAATAGGCAAAATGTACTGATAGTATAGCTTCACAATTCATGAAGCACGCCCATGTAAGTAGGCATGATTTTCCCTCTACAGGACAGTACAATAAATTTAAAAGTCATAGCTCAGCCTAGAGCCTAAAAAAACACAACACAGAATCATGTTCTTTATACCACATGATCATGATGGCCCGTTTTACTTGAATAACACAAATAGACACAAAATTCGTTAGCCCTATATGATGTATATGATAATGTGTTAGTTGTATAGTAGACATATTAGTTTTAAAATTGTGAAATTTAGTTGAATCAATCCCGTAGATAGAACCCTCAAGTCCTCCCTAACCCCTTACATAGCTCCATGCCTTAATTCTCTTTTGTACAATACGGTCTCTCCATGTACTGTTTAGACACAACATAATATAATCTTCTTCTTTTCGCTCTTATTGTCTCTCTCATCAAAATTAATGATTAACACGACTTGATAACTAGAAAAGGTTAATTTTCCTTATTTAGACACCTCAAGACACAAGTAACACAATATTATTCGCATAGCAATTTTTACATGAATCGTGCCAAATTTTCTAAACATGAACGCAACACATCTCATGTCAATATCAATCTGTTACGTGCCATGTTATAATGTTGTCGCCAAAATATATATGAATTCTTCCACATCTTTACTTGGCCAGCAGAAATTTTAAGTGTAAAATTTCAACTCATTTTTTCACATAGCAAAATCCCAGTTTTTTTTTTTTTTCCTGGAAGTCATATTTTATTTATGATTATTAGGTTATTTTAGTGATATTAGGTGCTCGGCCATAGCGATTTGTATATAAAAACAAGAGCTACATAATAATGAAATTTCCGATTAACCGGATTTAGCACCTAATATTAATAAATAATATATGATTTCCAACACATTTCTGCTTACTAATGTTATTTTTTCTCAGCAACCAAACAGAGCCAAAAGCATGAAAAGAAAAAACATGGAGGATGACTGAAAAAGATGAAACCAAAGCAATCGATCAACAGATACATACATAAAGAAGTGAGAAATCCTACATTGACTGTTCATAAACATTGAATCAGAAAAAACGTCGGAGAGTAAGGTGAATTTGTCGATGGAACGTACCTTGTGAAAGAGAGATTTCTCTTTTCTTCAAAGACTATTTGATCGACATGAAAAATCTTCGACAAATAAAGAGTTAAAACACATAAAACAAACACTCTTCTTTTTTTTTTTTTTTGAACAAACAAACACTCTTCTTATAGTCTTACTCTTCTATAGAGAGAGAGAGAGTGGGGCTGAGTCGGAATCGAATGGGACTTGGCTCTTCCCTCTAGTCCAATTTTGTCAAATGATAGTTCAAATGGAAAGCTAAAAGAATTTGTTTTTTAATAAAATTTAGTAAAAATGATTTTTTGTGATAAATAAATTATTTTTAAAAAGAGTTTGAAATTTTTTTATAAAATTTTATAAAAACAATATACTTATTATATAGATGATCTTTATCATAATTTATAAAAAAAAATATTTATAACTAGACCTATAAAATTAGGCTAAAAGAGTAAAATCATTTACAATATTAATGGTGATTATAATAAGTAGCGTAAATATACCTTACACACGAACATAAGAGTTATGTATAGTAGGATAAATAAGTATTCCTTAAGTTAGTAGTATGTTGAAGTTAAGTTTCAATAAGTTACTTACCATGCATAAGAGAAAGCGTCATTTGAATTGGAGAACAGATTGCACGCATTTTAGATATACGTACTTGAGGGGGACTTGGCTCCTCTTCAAGACATTTTTCATACAATTTTATCCAATGAGATCTAGTTTTAGAGTTGAATGGATGAATTATTTTTTGAAACTCGGTGAATAGATCTATATAATAAGTAAATCAATTTCATAAAATTTTATCAAAAAATTTAAACCACAAGTAGGTGAACAATCGTTCACATATTTAATGATTGAAAATTAACATATATATCATTTTTTTTATTACACTTACATTCAATCTAAATTTCTTGATAAAATTTGAAGATGATTTTCACCAATTTTCTTTAAAAAAAATCATTCATTCAAATCTCGAACTAAATTATATTAGACGAAATTGGATGGAATGAATAAGTGAAAGGTGAAATCTTCTTCTTAAACTCACACACTTCTTTTTCTCTCTCTTATAATTCCACAATAATTATTCTATCTACGTTTTATTATAAAGTTGCGTGTTTTTTTATTATATCACTATTTTAATATTTAAATAATACCTAAGTAAATACGATATCATATACCTAAAAAAAAGTCATGATGGATGCTCTAAGGTCTTATTTGATTCCGGAAACACTTTCTTGACAGAGGACAAAATAGGAAGTAAAATTATTTCTCTCAAAACTCATTAGATTGATTTTCTCTTGTGATTTTTTAACATTCATTATAAAAAAAATAGACAACAATACCTTTACTTAAATATTTTCATGTTTTAATAAACACAAACAAATAAATTTGACAGATTCTTTAGTTTTTCATCCATATAAAAAATATTAAAAAATTAATTTTCTTCATATAAATTCAACGAGGCTTAAAAGTAATGAAGTGTGAATGGAATAGAATGAAATGAAATGCTCAAATGAAAGTAAATGTGCCGACGAGGAGAGAGAATCAGATATTTCTTTGCTTTCCCTTTCCTTTCTTTTTACGGTGTTGCGGCTGCTTTTTCCTACGGAATTTTTGCTAAAGACCACACAATGGTGATATCATATGGAAACACAGACCCTGCAATTATCTACCAAATTAATTACCAATTGACAACACAACACAACACTATCTGACTTAGATTACACTCAAATGTGCCCCAGGAATTAAGTCGGTAAGTTTTAGTCAATACATATATAACAAACAATTCTACACTAGAAAGTGGGATAATTATATTTTATTCATTTTTATAACAACTAAACAAATACAAAATATTTTGTTCGCATGCACTGAAAACAATTTTCTATGAATAAGGCTTTTACCAAACTAAATACAAATATATGTTTCGGTTTTTTTTTTTTTATTATTATTATATTTATTGTCATTGTAATAAATATGATCCAATTAGATATTTGTAACTAATTCTATATAATATAAATAGAACATCATTATTCTCATCTCCATTATTCTTTTGATACAACTCCGTTCAATAGGGTTTAATTCAAGAGTTAGACAAATGAAAATTTCATGAAATTTAGTAGAAATGATCTTTATAATGGTTAAATTATTTTTGTGAAATTTTATTAAGAAATTCAAACCAAAATGTGAACGTAATAAAAATCTAATAAATATGTTTTATTTTCAACCATTAAAATTTTAGAAGATCAACTCACACACTTCTCAATGTTTATTTTCAACCACTAAAATTTTGGGTGATCGACTCACACACTTTCAGATTAAATCTTTTGATGAATTTTTGTAGAGATACTCTACTCATCGTAAAAATCATCTCTATCAATTTTTAAAAAAAAAATATATCCAATTAATTTTGAAATAAATCTTATTGAATGAAATTGGATCAAAAAGATAATGAGAATGAGCCAATTCCGGCGGAAACCACTCATACGTTTTTCACATTTCTCAAATAGAACTAAGAATTATTGAAAATAATTGTTTAGGTTTTTTTACCTGTGCAAAAGGGTACCAAATGATTCCCAGAAGATATAGAATTCTTATAATTACTTATTCACACGTAAAATAGAAATGCAACAAGGAAATACCAATAGAGATGACTATAGATGGAGGTAGAAGGACTATTAACGCTGCAAAACACAATTCATTCGCTTGAAACTTAACTGAGTCAAAATACTTAATAAAAGTGTAGTTTCGAAACAGAATCATTTTTTTATCTTTTATTTTTCGGATTTTTTGGTCTATAAAACAGAGTCATTTTGAATGTTGCAGCTCTAGTAGTAGTATTTATTATTCTATTATATATTATAAAGTCAAGCCAACCACATGAAACTGTGTTAGATTTGTACTTCCAATTTTACCCCTACAATCTCTTTTTTTATTAAAAAAAATATGCTAGTAAAAAAATTCAAAAACTTGAATTTTTGACAAAATAATTTGCTAGTTAACCACTAAATCAATACTTTTGTTTTATATTTTAATTTGAAGTACATATATCTACGTAATAACACATCGTGTATGCATATAATCTAATTTAGTAAAAGATAGTGACAAAGCAAGAACTTCATACTTACTCATTAAGGAGGGGGAAATATTAATTTTGCTCTACAATTATATACGTTCTCATAATCTCATATGATATTCAAATTGCAATTGCAATATCCTCTTCAAATATCAGAACACAAAAATTGGAAGTGTTTAAACACTAAAATATAATGTGTTTAGCATTTTCTTCGCTACAAATTTATGATAGTATAAAATAAGTTAGACAATGGTACAATTTTTCTCTCAAAAGTCAGGTGAGTAAAAGTCAATACCGTTACCCAAAAAAAATTATTTTATCTTTTTCAAATACATATATATATATAGAGAGAGAGAGAGAGAGAAACGATTAAAATAGACCAATTTTTTTTAACCATTTTGAAGGGTTAAATGGGTAATTTTTTTAATGAAACTTTATAAAGATGATTTTCACAATTAATTAATCATCTCATTCAAATTCAACCAAAAAGTGAGATAGCTAAATATCTAAAATTTTAATAGCCATAAATGCACATATATATCTTTTTTTAGTTGATCTACTTCCCGATTAAATTTTTAAATAAAAATTGGTAAAAATAATCTACTATTTATCTTCACCGAATTTCATCAAAATTCATCCATTTAGATCCTCAAAATAATTATTCTGTATTTAAAAATAAAAAAAAAGAATCCTCTTTAAATCCTTTGGTGATGTTTGGTGAGTGTTTTGAGTTAAGTTTTTAAGTTGAGTTTTTAAAATATGGTGATTGATAGAATTTGAAAATATGTTGAAAAGTGAATTTAGTTTTTTTTAACCAACTAAAAAAAACTCAAAAGAAATTTTCAAAAAATAGTTACAATGGATCTTATTTTATAGATCTCGACGAGCAGGTTTCAAAAATATATTTTTTATCTAATTTTGATTTTTGGATTTAAAGTTATGGTGTTTTAAAAGTTTTTTTAGAGAAAAAAAGTAAAGTAAATTAGGGCCCGTTCGGTAACGTTTTTGGAGAATATTTTCTGAGAATATTTTTAGAAAATGAAAATGAGAAAATGAATTTTCCGAGAACGAAAATAGTGAAAACATTTTCCGAGAACGAAAACAGTGAAAATGGTGAAAACATCATTTTGGCGTTTTTGTGTTTTATGCTTTAAACATTGAATTCATTTTCCGAAAACGTTTTTCGTGTTTTTGTCAATATCCCACCGAACGCATTTTTTATCCGTTTTTGAACTCAAAAAACAAAAACAGGTCTCTAAAAACGCTACCGAACGGACCCTTAAATTTTGAGAAGTGTAAAAATAAAGTTAATTTTAAGTTGAGTTTTTAAAAGGGAGTTCTTGTATACGCCCACCAAATTATTCTCCTCACCCCAATTATGAGTAACTTTCTCCTCACCCCCACTAAAATTTCTTTTTTCCTTTCAACTCACCCCAATTATATTGAAAGGCCAAA
This sequence comes from Lonicera japonica, assembly GCA_021464415.1. NCBI lineage: Eukaryota > Viridiplantae > Streptophyta > Magnoliopsida > Dipsacales > Caprifoliaceae > Lonicera > Lonicera japonica. Next base: position 66,187,626 of record CM038466.1, on the reverse strand, counting down.
CAAAGCCTTAATTCCTTAAAATGCTTATTCTCTCCAAGTTTGTAAAGGACCACGGCCATCCATAGAAATATGATCATCTTCACCACGTATATTCTTTTTCATTGAAATAATTCTTTAGATTTAATGTTGCAAGATGACTTGCAAAATAAAAACAAAGAATATGCATATATATATATATATATATATATCTACAACGTATCATAAAATCAGAATATTAACTACAAATTAGCATAAAACCAAAACAAATTCTTTGCTTATGGGTTCTATTGATTTTCCTAAACTCGGCACTCGGTCTTTTCTTTTTCCGACGACCTCTCCGACACTTGCTTCCTCCTTCTCTGGCAATCTCGCCTACCCTCGTCCTCCTCGTTCTCCTTCCTCGAAGGCTTATCCGGCCGCCGCTCTCATCTTTCTCCAATAATCTCTCCTGTTATTGCCTTCCTCCTTCGCCAACAATCTCTCCGGCCATCGCTATCCTCTCTCTCCTGCGCCTCTCCGGCGAACTCTTCAGCCATTGTCCACCTCCTGGATTGCTTGGAAAGGGCAATAGTTGATTCTAATATACCGAAGGTCATAGGATAGTTGAAATTATTGTGATTTAGTTAAAATAAAGGGTTGTTTGACTAAAAAAATAAGGCATTTTAATATATTTTCAAAAATTAAAACGGGGTGAAAAGATAGATTAAATGGGTAAAAATAAAAATTGACTTTTAAAATTTAGAACTAAAAACACCAACCAAATAAACTCTTTATCTCTAAGCATAAATGATCGTGGAAAAAAAACCCTCCCTTTAAGTACGCATCTGCCAAAAGAGAAAATTTGCAGGCCAAACTTAAAAAAGAAAATGCATGGCACCCGACATGAGGCCAAAATATAAAATATTTTATTATACAATGGTTCTTTTTGGAAGATTCCTAAGCCCTAAAAATACGAATAATTTAAGCTCTGTTTTATAATAATATATAAAAAATAATAATAATAAATAAATTAAAATATATAATAAAATACTTTTCATCTTATACTCATTTTTGTGAGTATATATTATCTATCTTCCTTTAATATTTTGTTAAGAAAAAAAAAACATTCCACCATCACTAAAAGGGAAAATTATCTTGAAAAAAAACAAAAAATAAGAATTAATCTTACTACATCTTTCAACTTATTTTCCATCTTCACACTTAAATTAGTTAATTTTCTTTTCATTTTTATACTTAAATTAATTATTGTTTTTTTTATTTTTCATGTTGCTATGTGATTCAATTTTCCTTTCAAAATAATAACAATTATGGGTTAGATATAACAAAATCCAACATTTTAGAATCCTCAACACCAATTTAAAAACTAATCAAGAAAATACATGACTCACGCTTTTAACAGGACAATACCACTTTACAAAGGTTAATTTCTCGCACAATTAACCTTCAAATATAATTTGTCTTAAACATTTTCTCACTAGTGACTTCTATGAACATTTTTTTGGAATGATTCTATTTCCACTCTCAAAAATACTTAATTTCACTCACCTCTCATTCAATGTTTGATCACTTATTAAAAAATTGACAACAAATTCTTTAAAACCAAGTATAAATTTACCAATACTAAAAACAAATAATAAAATACGAATCAAGTAAAATTGAATAATATATTCAATCCATAACCACCAAATTGAATAATATATTATGTTATTCAGTTTTCAAGAATTGAATGAGAAGTAAAAATTAGTAAAAATAAATTCAAACATTATTGAAAAGTAAAAATAGAACCAACTTCTTACTTTTTGTACAGCTAAATCACAATTACAAAAATTCAAACCGACATTAAGTATTAATAAAAAGCCATATTTACTAGTTAGGCACCAACGCATCCCTTTCCCTTTGTTTTCTTCAAATCCAGTGATTTAACCCATGGCTCCGCTTAGGCTAAAAATATCATTTTCTCCAAATTTTAAATTTCTCATTGGTGTTGCCAATACAGAATGATTTAACCTATGGTTCCACTTTCCTTGTCAAACGAAATGAATATAACAAACAAGATCCAGGTGGAATTGAACCACCATCCTCTCAAACAGATGAAATATTTGAGCGCTCTATACCAAAATGAGCTTATGGATCCACATTAAATTAATCTGGGTTTCAATTTAATTTGCATAAGAAAACGTTTTACCTCCAAATTAAACTGATATTAACCTACTAAAACATCCCGCGTTGATATAAATTTAGATTTTCAAAAATACATCTCGTACAAGATATCAAAAATATAAATATTAAACCCCGGCACCAAGTTTCTGCCATGTACACGAGTTTCATTTAGCCTAAGCTCTCGAGTAGAATTCCGACTTCCCTCCATCCCACTATCCTTGTTAATTATATTCGCATTTAATATCAAGCCACCATTCTATAAATTAATTAAAATGCCTCACATCATCAAAACATCTCAAAATAGGGTACGAACCTTCTTATTTACAGTCACATTTTATATTACATATGCCTAATAAAACCAATTATCGATTTAAAATAGGTTGAACCATGTTTTGTAATTTATTTATTATTAGTAGTTTAATCAGACTTTAAATGCACATGGTTACCGGTTACCTTGCTAAGAAAATAAGCCCAAAATACATTTTTTTCTAGGGGCAGCCTGCCTGGTAGACAAATAATGTAAAATTATATTGCTCTGGCCTTGATCAAAACAACCTTTTACCGAGTTCTTCAAAAATACCAAGTTCCCAAGATTAATGTTCCGAGCATTATTTATCTACATCTCAAAATTATTTGGACCCGACCTAGCTCTTGGAAACGTATTAATTGCTTGTGTTGCCAAAATAATTCATTGATTTTCTCACTTCCACTAATAAAAATTATTTGAACATCGCTTCTCTTGACGGAAATGACAAAACGACTAAGAACAAATCACCAAACAATAGTCATGTTGACAACGGCAGCTAAATGAAAACGAGTTCTCGTCTCACCCTAGCTGTGATTATGTCGCACTATTGATTAGCAAAAATATAATATGCATAGAACTCACAGATTGGCTGTCTACTACCGACCAAGATTGTAAACATTTTTGTTTAAAAGAGAGCATGTGTACACGTACAACGAAAATGACAAGTCCAACCAAAAAAAAGCCTCTTTTCTCTGTATGGTATGTTGCAATAATAACTTGGAAACCCTATTCGGTAGGCTCAAATTACCACAGAAATACAAGACCGAAACATGAATTAAACAAAAAATGACTTAACTTTAAAATAAATCTTAAGAAGCACGATTACCTTTGCATAACACAAATGATCGATGGTGTTAGGCTGGCAATATAAATCCCGGGACAGATCACAACCAACAAGAGCCTCCTCTGATAATTCATTGATAAGAAACTACAAACAACAGCGTTATCACAACAAATTTGAGGATGTATTTCAATATCAAAGGGCCTGCCAACATAAATTCTGAATTATACAAAAAAGGGAAACAAAAGTCACAACTTCAACTGGAAAATATATAATATAAATAGATGGTCGACATGTGTTGATTTACCATTGGTTTCTGACTAATGTTCTCGTATGGGTAAAAAAACCTATATGGAATCAGATTTTCTTAAAAAGCCGAGACATCTCTTAAGCAGGTAATCTTCACAAGATACTATTACTGTCCTATCCAAATAGAGATTAGCATTTACTTCAAGTTACAGCATAGCAGATCCCTGCAAAATGTGAAGTTCAGCTACAATTTCCAACAGATCTCCAACAAACAGTCGACATGGAAAATGGGAAAGCAATTCAATTGTCTGTTAGCATAATACACAACGTACAAGAATGGCGACGTATAGTAACTTGACATCATAGTTATCTCCATCAGCACTTCCGATTGCTTCCGGTATTAATAGGTACAAGAATCCAATTAGGCGATGGACCAATAGAATAAAGGCTTCAAAAGCAAACGACTCTAGCCCAAGAAACCTCGGTGCATGATTTGAAGACATCAACGGGCTATCTTTCCTAAAAAAGAACCTATTTACAACAGATGCACAAGACATGTAGTATAATAACTAACATCAATACAGATAACCCTCATCAACCAATACAAGTGAAAGGACAATAACATCAGGGGAGACGGAACAACCCAGTTCAGAATATGATACAGAAACTACAAATCAACAAAAATCTAATTGAAATGAAAACATAAAATCTCACCACTATCCACCAGTATATTTTAACGTACGTTAAACAGCTGCCGAAGACCAGGAATGGAATGATAGGTTGGTTTCAATATTTGGAACATTGATGGATGTATTTGTTGTATGGATACAAAATAGTGCAGGGTTAAGAACTGCTAGTGCGTTGACGTTATTATTATTGGTGATTGATATGGTCATACCTCCGTGCGTGCAAAATTTGTTAACTGTACAACCTAAACAACAATGATAATGATATATATGAAAGTGACCTGGTTTTCGTAATAATGTGCCTGATAATTTACGAAAATAATAATAATAACAATCATGTTTGCTAAATTAGCGGAATTGCTGATTGTACCTTTTGTTGGACTGGGACTCATGCGATGGATCCGATAATCTGCTGCTTCTGTGTTGGAATGGTGATTTCTCACGTGATGGTCGTATTTGACTTGAATGACTTTAGGTTTTTGACAGATTTAATCTCCAAAAACATCTAAAGACATCCAAGATACAAATACAGATAATATTGATGTCGATTGGGTGGAAACTGTAATAACAACGCAGCGGAAAGAAAAGGGGGCACGAGACACAAAGGAAGGGAGAGCCGGGCAAAACCCCGTACCTACTCCCCTCGAAACACAACAAAACAAAAATTTTATTAGGTATTTTTGACCTGCCATGCAAGCGCACCCGTCATGGCAAAGGCCGGAACACACAGAACACAATAACACAGTATATCAAGCAGATCTCACCCATCCTCTCTGTCTGACCTTAGACTTATTCCGTAGCAACCAACAGGCACTCCCTCTATATATGACTATGTATAGCGTAGTATACTTTAAAAGATACTATAAAATAGAAAGCTACTACATAATTCATAAACATATCTGATAGCATCTTGTAAGAAGACCTTTCGAATGTCTCTGTAGATTATGCTCGCCTTCCATCATCAACGGCGGGTGAACTTCGCTAAGACTGAAGAAAAGTCACAATATCAATCCAAAACGAGATCCGCAACAGGACCAGTGCAGATGACGATGATCATGTGATTTGAAACGAATCAATAGATCTGCATAAAATTAAATAAAATTAAAACATTTAAAAAAAACAATAATCAATTGATATCGAGAATCCATCAATAACCATACCTTTGAAGGCTTGACTTGAGCGGAAATCGAAGTAACACAAGTGGTTCAATTTCACCTTATCTAGAGATCGTCAGACCTATTGAAATAGAAGGAAACAAAATAAATTACAAGATCTAAACGCGCACATACATATATAACATAAATGGTTTTAAAGAAGTAAGATCCATAACCAACCTCATAGATCTGTCACTCAATTTAATAAATTCAAGCTAGCTTGAACCATATACATATAGCAAAAGGAAATGATTTGAAATAAGTAGATCCATAGCCTCACTATGTAATAAATTCAACCGATCTCCATGGATGTGAAGCTAGAGCCTCATGTACGATGATTTTCTCAACAAAATGAAGATTGAAAACGTATAACTTAATGAAATTATACAAATTCATATTCAAAACGTAGATCAGGAGAAATTGAAATCAGATCTGAAAGAACAACTGAGATTAGAGAAATCTATAAGAACAGATCTAAAAAAATGAGTAGGAGGCGTGGAAGGGAGAAAGGTTATGCGAAATGAAAGGAAAGGAGACAATAAGATGGAAGATGATAAACGCAATTTATTGGAAGTCTAGAAAAGATCGAACGGCTGAGGTTGTCTGGTTGGTAGTAATTGGACGGTAGGATGTGAGATATCGTGGATGAGGGGGCGTGTGCTGGCAAAGATAGGGTTCAACGGGCATCGCCTGTTATTCTGATATTTTAATGCGAGAAGATTCTCGATGCCATCTTTTTTTGACTTACTACTGCCGCGTGGTTCACCATAAGTTTTTCTTTTTACTAAAAGAATATATATTTTTAATAATAACAAATATATCGTTTAATTATTTATAAATTCTATTTATATCAAAACCAAAATCCATATTATTATTATTATTATTATTATTATTATTATTATTATTAATATTTATATAATAAGGAAAGGTTTTTTTGACCTAATACAATTTAACAAATCAACATAATTAAAGGTTGAGATAAAATTTTAAAAAGTTATCTTTTATTTTAGTCACACGATGTGGTTTATCTTAAGAATCAATCCATACAATTAGATTCTTTTAGTTCTACGCAATCTCCACCATTCAATAGAAAGGTACACATAAAATGGTATACATTATCACATACAATTATACACACTCAACCATATCAACTTTCTCTCTTCTCACATTTTTAAAAAACTTTGAAAATATAATAACTTTTAAGCAAAATTTTAAAATTTAATAAAAATTATATATTTTAAGCATACTCATTGATATCTATATAACAAGATCCATTGTGACTATAAAATTATGTAAAAAAAATATATATTTTCTAATAAGAATTAATATAATGAATTCATTAGAATTGCTATTTCAATCATATTCTTAATAATTAGTAATAACAAGGCATATATCGATACACTCGTTGACATCAACTTAGAAAGAACGGGAAACGAAATTAGAGTTCTCGAGACTCAAGCTCTGGTTGGCTGATCGAAGTCGACATCTTACCAACTTTGATACACTCAACTGAATATATCTTTTTGTAATGTTTTGTAGTAAAATATTAAATTGAATCATTTACTTTTTTTAAAATCAACATCCAATAAAAAAAATTACAATGAAAAAATTCTTTAAATTTCATTATTTTATGTGTAAGTTCTTTGAATGCATCTTAAATTGGATGATACATCCTAAATATTTTTGATTAGAAAAAAAATTGGTGCGCCGTACCGGATGGCACAGGCATACCCTAGTATAAGTATATTGGCTCCTTTTGACCTCCGTTATTCACGTCGTGGTAAAATCATGAAAATTATATAAACATAGTTTTAGTTAAGCACTTTTATATATGCACATTTTTTAAAGTTCTTTGTCATTGTCTTATGGTCTACCCCTTTTTTCCCCAACCCTATCGTTTTTCTCCGACTCACAATCTCGTCTCATTTTCAACCGTTGCAAACCGTAATCTCCAAACCGTTACATCCCCAATGATTAACTGTGGCAAAAAACTGTTATTTTTATCTTTCTTCTCCCTCCATTCTGCCTTCATTGCAAACCTCCCTTTGCTACTCCATCTGATGCTTTTCCAATAATTTAGGGGTTGTTTGGTGGATGTTTTGAGTTGAGTTTTTAAAATATGGTATTTGGTAGAATTTAGAAGTATTTTGAAAAGTGAATTTGATTTTTGTTTGAGTTTTTTTCAACCAGCTAATATTCTCATAAAAAAATTTCAAAAAATAGTCATGGTGGATCTTATTTTATAGATCTCGACGAGTATGTTTTAAATATATATATTTTATTTAATTTTGATTTTTAAATTTAAAGTTATGGTGTTTTAAAAGTTTTTTTAGAGAGAGAAATAAAAGTGAAATAAATTTTGGGAAGTGTAAAAGTATAGTTGATTTTGAGTTGAGTTTTTAAAATTTGGAAAAAAAAAAAATAGATACCAAACAGGCCCTTAATCTCTGTCTCTCTCTATAATGATACATAGTTTTACTAAGTGTCAAGAAAATTAATGAATTTAGTCTTCAATTCTAATTTTCTCCTTTAAAATATTTTTATGGTACTTTTTGGTAATTTCCTGGTTCATTTGTATTAATGCTTTGTTGATTGAATATTGCAGGTTTGTTTTCCCTCTCATATCTAATTCCCAGTTCATTTGTATTAATCTTTTTAAGGTACTATTTAAGGCATGTTGATTTTTTTTCCTCTTAATCTTAATTGTATTTGTCTATGTAAAGATATATGTATTGAACAAGTTAAAACTCATCATAACAACCAACAAGTGAATACAATTACAGAGATATCAATAACTTAATGTTAACAACTTCATATGAGTTGTTAAAGTATACTAAAGTAAAAAACACTCTTATGTAGATTGTTTCCTATAATAATATCAAGGTAATTATATTTTATTGCTGCAAGTGCATAGATATATATGGCAAATTCTTACAGTAATACATTGATATTGTAGGCATTGCACTTTTAGTTTTGCAATAAACATTTCCAAGCCTTAAGTTTGTGTTTTGCCATGGATGACCATCGCTTTATTAACTATATAACTTTTGATTATAGGCACTTTATTTCAAGGATATATGCAAATTAAATATGAAAGCCAATTGGTACAATAATTAAGCATTTATATAAAAGGCCCGAATAGCTTAAATATTTGAATTAATCATTTAATTATTTATTTTATTCAATTAATGCATCATTTAAATCTCTCTATGTAACTTTAATTTTTTGTTAGAATATATGGCTACTTATAATTTTTAAAAGCAAGGACAATATTAAAAAAATTATTATCCTGTCTGTAGTTTTATCACTCTATGGATCTTTTCACCTATTGAAACTTTCAGTTACTATAGTTATTTGAATGTTTCAATTTGAGCCCAAACACAAATTTAGGGAAAAATCATTATGCAATATGTTTGTGGTTTGAATTAATTAATACTTATTTTGAATGTGTTAATGGGGTTGTGTCACACCCAAACAACAAAACAATATTTACTTAAAAGTACTATTGAATTAAGTGAATATAATAACGTTATCATTTCCAAAATCAACATTATTTCGTATACATGATTTTTTATTTCTTTATTTTACATTATTTTAAAAAATGATGCTAACAAATTTTATAACACGTACACATATAAGGATGTTTAGTCAAAGTAAACAAAACATGACTAGTAAATATTTGCATTTTAAAACTTGTCATAAGTTTGTGTTTAACTGTGACATTCGGAATCTTAAACAAATATTTTAGCATCATTTAAACATGTTTAAGCATTGATTAGCATTTTCAATTGATGGTGTCAAAATTTAGAAATAGATAATTAACCAATTAATAAGTGAATATCGGTGAATAAAAAAATAAATGCGGCACAATGATAAACACATGACATTTTTTATTGAGGTAGGTTCCCCCGATAGCGCTTATGCTAGTCCGGTAGTACGTCCTCCTTTTGTGTGTGCTTGCTTTGTATTAATTCAAAGACAATCAACTTTGGATGATGATACAAGCTACCAACTTCTTCCTCTACAATTTTACTAATTCTATTTATAAGTATAGAATTAGGATTACAAATATTTCAACAGAATAAATAATAAATTGTGTATGAGAGGGAGTGTATAAGGGTCGTTGGTATTTTTTTAGGGTATGAAAAAAGAGAGTATAAGAACCTCATATTTTTTCTGAAATTGGCTTGTATTTGTATTACCAATGACTTTATATCTCTTAGATGAGATAGATGGATTTTGGAAGAGAAGAATAGTGTTGGATGATAAGAATGATGTGTTTTTTGTTGTGTGTTGAATGAATGAATGAATGAATGAATGAATGAATGAATGAATGAATGAATGAGGGGGGGTATTTATAGGTAAATGTAGAATGGTAAAAAAGTAAATTTGATAAAAATGAGGGGCAAAAAGGTAATTTGGTAAAAGTGAGGAATATCATGGAGTGAAATATTTATTTAAAGAAAAGTGAGGAATATTATGGAGTGGAATACTTATTTAAAGAAAAATGAGGAATATTATGGAGTGGAAGACTTATTTATAGGTAAATGTAGAATGGTAAAAAAGTAAATTTGATAAAAATGAGGGGCAAAAGGGTAATTTGGTAAAAGTGAGGAATATCATGGAGTGAAATATTTATTTAAAGAAAAGTGAGGAATATTATGGAGTGAAATACTTATTTAAAGAAAAATGAGGAATATTATGGAGTGGAAGATTTATTTAAAGAAAAGTGAGGAATATTATGGAGTGAAATATTTATTTAAAGAAAAGTGAGGAATATTATGGAGTGGAATATTTATTTAAAGAAAAGTGAGGAATATTAGTTTTGTAGGCCAATAGTAAAATTATTATGTACCAATGATAAATTATTATTTACCACATCAATTGCCCCATATCCTTATCATTTAGCTCGGATTAGCTGATTGATGATGATATCTTTTAACCAGGGAGCTAGTAGTAGCTTTGAGCTATGATGTTCGAGATGTCTTGGGCCCGAATCCTTTGTAGGTGAACAATGTCAAAAATTCAATGCCTGTGAGAGGTCTTTTGCCTGTGTTAGGTCTTTTGCCTTTATTAGAAGTCTTTCTCAAAGCTAAGGCGTGAGAGTAGGCACTTATCGAGGAAGATAATCATAGAGAGAGCTCGAATAATCGATGTGTAGGGCTTTGTTAGCCCTTGACCATAAGTTTGTGGAGCTTGAAACATTAATGTGTAAAGCTAGCTAAATTTTGACTATTAGTCTTAGAGTTTCAGAACATCATTATGTAAGGCTGGCTAAACGTTGATCTCGAGTCTTAGTTTAAGGAAGTTAGATCTCGGATGCTAGTCATTGAGCTCGAAACATCAATGTGTAGAACTCGTTAGACATTGGATGCAAGTCGTAGAGCTTGGAACATTAATATGTAAAGCTCGCTATACTTTTGGTCATAAATAGTTTGATTATATTCGGGCCTTTTCCAACTCTTTATTTTACATATATATATACATTTTTTTAGACAGCTTTCCCTTCTTTTTCGAACTCGAAATCCGTGCTCTTATCCATTCTCCCTCTCCATCTTCCTCGAGACCCAATCCATTTCTTCTAACGCCATTTTTCTCAGTTTAGTCTTAGAGTTTCAGAACATCATTGTGTAAGGCTGGTTAGATGTTGATCTCAAGTCTTAGTTTAAGGAAGTTAGATCTCGGATGCTAGTCATTGAGCTCGAAACATCAATGTGTAGAACTCGTTAGACATTGGATGCAAGTCGTAGAGCTTGGAACATTAATATGTAAAGCTCGCTATACTTTTGGTTATAAATAGTTTGATTATATTCGGGCCTTTTCCAACTCTTTATTTTACATATATATATATACATTTTTTTTAGACAGCTTTCCCTTCTTTTTCGAACTCGAAATCCATGCTCTTATCCCTTCTCCCTTTTCATCTTCCTCGAGACCCAATCCATTTCTTCTAAGACCATCAATTTCTTCCAACGCCATTTTTCTCAGTTTTTCTTACAAAAGTAAACCGAAATAATGTCGAACACTCACCGTTTTGCAGCTCCGTCATGTGTAACTTGCGCTTATAACCACAAGAGATGTCCTCTATCTTGCGAATATGCTAAAAATTTTTGAAATGTAATTGATCGTCAAGATTATTATACAATCTTCATTATTTTCGGGGTAAGGAACATTGCATCTTTTTTGCAAGATATCCCCGAAGACCAACATCTTGAGACTCTCAGTTCATATCTTCTTGAAGCTACGGCGAGAATCGAGAATCCCACTAAAGGCTATACTACTCTCCTTGCTTCTCTTGAACAGAAGGTGAAAGAGTTACAGGCACGGGTGACGATATTAGAGGCTCGATTAGAAGAGGGGTCTTCCTGCGTTAACCCGTTATGCTCCTTTGCTCCTCTTGGAGGTTCCTCGAGGTTCCCTTCGTTGGTAAAAAATAACATGCCTGATATTATTCCGATTGCCGTGAATCTTCCAGAACCTGTTTTCGAAAGTTTTTTAAGGCTCCTTATGTCGGAAGAGGGTGTACATGATATCCTTTCAACTACCATGAATCTTATAGAAAATGGGGCTCTTTCGACTGAAGTGGATTTGCCATCATTTTCGAATCTGTCCTATTACCAGGCTACCTCAGACACCTTTTACCAGGCTATCTTGGATGCCTATCACCAGGTTGTATCGGACGGTCTTTTATCTCAATCTTCGCAAGATGATTTTATTACGGAGTTTGCCGAACCAACGAGCCCTGACTTGACAGCTTTAGGGAATATATGACGTGATTTTTCTGATTCTTCTTCTTATTTTAGTACTATTTTGAATTTTGGTGCTGATGATCTTTAAATTCTTCAGCCTTTTTTGAGTGACTTGATAATGCGCATCTATAGTGAGGGCTTCGTACAAACGTTCTGGAGATATTCCACTTGTGACTGTTTAAAGTATGGCCAAAAACTACCTGCTATCTATTTTTGTTTTAATTCTTGTTTTTTTTTTGTCTAAGTTGTCATGTGGGATGTAATAAGCTCTATCGATACTCCAATACCCCCCACAATATAGAAAAAAGTAAAACATAATTAAACAATACGACAATCAGTTCTCAGCAGGCCTGTATTGATGTCTTTTTACGCTTGGTGACTGACCTATATGGTGATAGAATTTTTTTCGAAATCCTTGGTTTCTTAAAAGGAAAATTTGTTCTTTTTGGCTAAGTCTTGAGTAGAGCCATGCCCGCTTCTAACTTCAGCAAATTTTGACAATTTTCTCAGTTGTTACCAGGCCTCTTTAGTTAGCAAACTGATATCTTTGTGATGGAGTTTTTAACATAGCGTACTTTACAGGGAATAAAGTAGCACACAAGATATTTCGTATACACTTCCACAAAAGAGCAACTATTACGAAGATATTACCTATTCTAGCTCAAGGATAGTATCTCTTGAGGTGCTCTATGTTCCATGGTCGCATGAGCTCCATGCCATCCATGGTCCTTAAATAGTAAGTGCCAGGTCGACTAACCTTGGTGACTACATAGGGACCTTTCCACTTGGCAAGCGAGTTTGCCATGTTCAGAAATCCTTGTTGATATGGTGACTTTTCGAAGCACTAAGTCACCAACATTCAGACTTCTGTGCTTGACCCGTTTGTTGTAATTCTTGATCATGCTTCTTTTATATGCCTCTTCTTTGATTCAAGCTTGCTCTCTCTTTTCTTCAATGAGATCTAAGTTAGCCAATAGGTTTTCATCATTATGAGCTGGGTCATGATGGTTGACTCTGTAAGTTAGCACTCCTATCTCCACCGGAATAACTGTTTCTGTTCTATATGTTAAGGAGAAGGGAGTTTTACCGGTTGGGCCATTGATGGTGGTTCTATAAGCTCACAGTACCGATGGGAGCTCTACAGACCAGTTTCTTTTGGCATCATCAAGTCTCTTCTTTAATGAGCTCAATAAGGTTCTGTTGGTGACTTCTGCTTGGCCATTGACTTGAGGGTGGATGGGTGAACTATAATGATTCTTGATTCCATGCCCTTCGCAGAAATCTTTAAAGAGGTCGCAATCAAACTGCTTTCCGTTATCAGTGATCAGGACTTTTGGGAGACCAAAACGGCAAATGATGTTTCTCCACACAAAATTCTGAATCTTCATGGTGGTGATCGTTGTCAGTGCCTCAGCCCATTTGGTGAAATAATCGATGGCCACAACTGCAAACTTAGTATGTCATTTGCCCAAAGGAAAAGGCCCTACTATATCCATACCCCATTGAGAGAAAGGCCAGGGGCTGTTGTCGGGGGTCATAAGTTCTGCTGGGAGCTGCTGAATGTTGGCGAATCGTTGGCACTTGTCATATTTCTTTACCATTTCCTTTGCGTCTTGTAGGATAGTGGGCCAGAAATAGCCTTGTCTGCCAACCTTGAGTGCTAGTGAGCGAGTTGCTGGATGCCCTCCATATAGACCCTCATGAATATCTAGCATGGTTGCTTGGGTTTGGTGTGGGTGTAAGCAGAGCAAAAAAGGGAGGACATACCCCCTCTTATACAGTGTTGCTTTGATGACCACATATCTGTTTGACATGTATTTTTATTCTTTTGACCATCTTCCCATATTCGGGGAGGGTTCCGTCAGTGAGATAGTTTAAAATTTGATCAATCCAGCATTTGCAGACCTGTACTGGAGCTGTGTCCAACTCCAAGGGTTCATCTATGGCTTTTTTTTCCAGATACTCAATGTGAACCCCTTTTGGTAAGTCTGGAGTCGTGGCAAGCTTGGCCAGGTGATCTTCCTTGTTATTTTGTGCTCGTGGGACCTTAATAAAAATTAAATTAGAGTACCTTTAAGCTGTCACTTTAACCTTCGTCAAGTAAGTGGCCAGGCATTCTTCTTTCGTCATATTGTGCCCAAGTATTTGGCCGATTACTACCGTGGAGTCATTATAGACCACCATCTACTTTGCCCCCAGATCATCAGCTATTCTTAGGCTCGAAATGATGGCTTCGTATTCAGCCTCGTTGTTGGAGGCCTTAAATAAGAATTTTAATGCTATTTCTAGGGTGTTGGCCTCAAGAGTGATCAGCACCAAACTAGCTTCAGAACCTTGCAGATTGGAAGCTCCATTAGCGTGTAAGAACCATATAGGTACTCCTGGCAACAGGTTCATCGAAGTGGTAGGGATCGAACTGTTTGGGTCTAGGAGCGGCAATAACTCTGATGGCTCGTCAACCTGTTTTTCTGTATAGGTGAACTCGGTTATGAAGTCCGCCATTGCCTGGCCTTTGATCGAGGTTCAAGGCCGGTAGTTAATCATGAACTGTTCGAGTTTCACAGTGGCTGATCTGTGAGCACATCTATGGTGTGGGCCTGAAAGTAGCTTTCGAGATGTGATAAGCAGGGCATAGGCTAACTTCTCTAGCCTTGGGTAGTTTAGTTCGACAGTGTGCAGAACTCTATTTATGTAATACGCTGGTAATTGAGTTCCTTCATCATTCCTCATCAGTACTGAACTAACTGCTGTTCGTGATACTGCCAAGTATAAACTCATAATCTCCTTCTTTTTTAGTGAGCTAAGGAGGGGAGGAGTTCCGAGGTATTGTTTGAGTTGCTGAAAAGCCAGCTCACATTCTTCAGTCCACTCGAAGGCTTTCTTTAGAGTTTTAAAGAAAGGGTGGCACTTGTTAGTTGCTCTAGAGATGAACCTGTTGAGAGCTGCCACTCTTCCTGCTAAACTCTGGACTTCTTTCGGTTTGGATGGAGATCTCATGTCAATAAGGGCTTGTATCTTTTCTGGATTAGCTTCAATTCCCCTTTGAGTGACCATAAAGCCCAAGAATTTTTCCCCTTTAACTCTAAAAGCACATTTGGCTGGGTTGAGGGACATGATGTTCTGTCTGAATATTGCAAAGGCTTCATTGAGGTCGACCACATGGTTTGGGGCTTTAAGGTTCTTAACCAACATGTCATCAACATAAACCTCTATGTTTCTGCCTATTTGGTCTTTAAATAGTGTGCTCATCACCCTTTGGTAGGTTGCTCCCGCGTTTCTTAGACCAAATGGCATAGCTTTGAAATAGTACGTGCCTTCGTTTGTAATAAGGGAGGTCTTCTTTTCATCTTCTGGAGCCATTCTGACCTGATTGTAGCCGGAGTATGCATCCATGAAACTCAACATTTCGTGGTCCGTAGTTGCGTCCACAAGTTGGTCGATCTTTGGGAGTGAAAAACTGTCTTTCGGACAGGCTTTATTAAGGTCTTTGAAATCCACACACATTCTCCACTTCCCACTGTGCTTCTTCACGAACACTATGTTGGAGAGCCACTTCGGATAGTAAACTTCTCGAATAAAACCAGCTCGGAGGAGCTTCTGAACCTCTTCTTTGGCGTCCAAATTCCTTTATGCAGTAAAATTTATTATCTTCTGCCTCACGGGTTTGAAAGTGGGGTCGACATTGAGCCTGTGTACCATAATCACCAGATTCAACCCTTTTATATCATCATGGGACCGTGCAAAGATATCAGCGTTAGTCCGTAAGCATTGACAAAGTTCTTCTCTGACCTCTGCGCAAAGTCGATCACTGATTTTTAGGATCCGATCGGGCTGTGAGGGGTCCAGAACTAAATCTTTCAAGTCTTTCACTTGTTCACCACGGAGCTCTTTCTCTTTATCTGTGGGATCTAAGGTGTTGACCTCCCACCTCTCTGTGTTGCTAGGCTCTTTTGTCCTAATCAATTCTTTTTTAGCAATGACTTTGACCTTAACTACCATGATGTCTATAGTTTTGATTTCTTTTAATGTCCCGAACTGACAGCTACGAGCTTCAACCTGATTTCCTCTGACCTCCCCAACTCCGTGGGGGATAGGGAATCTCATGGTTAGGCTACAAGTCGAAATGGCAGCCCTGATCCCATTAAGCGTTCCCCTGCCAAGAATGGCGTTATAATGGGGGGGCTCTATCTAGTATCAAAAATTTGGCGACTGTGGTGATCTGCTTTGGAGTTGTTCCTAGGATTACAATGAACTTAATTGTTCCCAGGGACTTAATATTTTCTCTTGAAAAACCAACCAGGGTGACCGAGGAAGGGGTTAGGTGCTCCGTAGTGAGACCCATGGCCTTAAAGGCGTTGTAGTACATAAGGTTGGAAGTGGCTCATGTGTCAATGAGGATTCTATGGACATTGTGATTACCCACCATTTCTGTTACTACCAGAGGGTCGTCGTGGGGGAATTCTACCCCGCTCATATATTCGTCAGTGAATACGAGCTCCTTCACATCGTACTTCAACATTTTGGTAGGTCTGAAGCTGAATCATTCTGCCTTCGAGCTCGAGGACTTGGCTTGTTTGATGTAGGCCTTCCTGGACCTATTGTTGTTCCTAGAGTAAGAGGAGCCCCCCTCAATCATGAAGATCTCGTTTTCTAGTGCATTCCCTTTGGCTTATAAGGGAGCCCCTTTATTTCTATCTACATATTGCTTGAGTTTCCCTCTTTGAATGAGCTTTTCAATTTCTTCCTTCAGGTTCCAGCAATCGTCCGTTTCATGTCCGTGGTCCTTATGGTACCGGTAATACTTGGTCATGTCCCGTTTCTTTTTAGATGCATTTATCTTCCGAGCCTCTGGGATCTACCCTGGATTTAATTGGGCATAGAACTCACCTAAAGGGGATGTCAGGGGGTAAATTGTTGGCGTGCCTTGCCTTCTCTTAGCTCAGGCTTGTCTGATTCTTTCTTACCTTTTTTACCATCTCTCTCTTGACTACGGGGTGGGGTGTCCCTTCTTTGGCGCTTGGAAAAGGATAAAAAGGTTGACAGGTTCCTTCCTTGTAGAGTTTCTTCCATGCCAATCTGCTTGTTGACCTCATCCAAGAGCTCAGACATGGTTTTTGGGGCCATTCTAGCCAGAGTCATGAGGCAGTATGGGGAGGTTACTCCCTCCATGAAAGCTGCTACAGCCACTCTTTCGTTTAGGTCGGTGACCATGAGGCTTTCTTGGTTAAAACGGCGAGCATATTCCTTCAAGCTCTCGGTAGACCCCTGCTTTATGGTAAAGAGATGAGTAGAGGTTTTGGACTACTGCTTGATCCCCATGAAATGTGAAATGAACTTGGTACCGAGCTCCTGTGAGCTTGGGATTGACCCCGGTGGCAGGCTGTTGCACCATGTTTAGGATGCCCCCTTAAAAGTGGTAACGAAGGCTCTACATATTATGGCATCTGGGACATTCTGGAGCCCCATCATGTTTCCGTATTGTTGCCAGTGATTCACAGGGTCAATGGTTCCATCGTAGGATTCCAACGCTGAGAATCTAAATTTTTTTGGAACCAGGCAATTTTGAATGTGATCCGCAAAAGGGGACTTAGAGTCCCTAACTAGAGCTGCTGCCGAGTTCTCTGTCAGATGACCCCATGGTCTTCATTATTTCTGCCATTTGGGCCTCCATCCTTGACATCAGTCTTTTCTCGACCTCTTCGACCGACTCTTTGCGAGAGATCCTATCAAAAACGGATCCCCTAGGTCTAACTTCCATCTTTCGTCCTAGTATCCGAGCTGACGGGAGGGGAGGTAGGCCTACGCTTGGGCTCCGATGTCGCGAAGCTTCGACTGAGCGCCTCTCACGAACCACGTTAATCTGTGGGTCCCTTACTAGTGGAGGAGGGGGTGAGGCAGAAACTTCTTCATAAGAGGTCTCCAAGTAGAGCTAGAGTGGTGGGATTCGAGCTCGGCAGTTCTGCTGCGACTCGCCCCAAATCCTATGCCACAGTCTCCGAGTCTTTCTCTGACTGGGACTCGTGGAAGGATTGGGTGTGTAACACCCCCGCCTTAATTACAGGATAACGCCTGTAATTAAGGCCTGAAGCGTTACTAACCTATCTTAGTAAGACTAAGATAGGTATATAGAAAGAAATAAGTCAACAACAACAGATATAGCAAGTATCACAATGCATAGGGTATCAAACATATTATACATTCCAGCATGTATCAAGTACACATAATCCAAACCATATGAATAACCAAAGTATATAAACTCCTCGGGCTAGCCGTGGCTTCCCGAAAAATATACATACATCACATAAAACCAAAATATACACGTAGTATCAGAGCCTCTATATCATCCCTGACCCGGTCGTGTCCTTGTCCTCGTGGGACTCGTGAGTACCTGAAATGTTTTAAAGAAAAACCGGGGTGAGCCATTTGCTCAGTAGGGGTACCAGGCATATGTTCAAAAATAAGTTTGTAAACATATTGTTTAGACCATGGTAATATCAATAATATTAACATAAAATCCAGAATTCATCAAGTGATCATGCATGAACGTGCTAATGCAGGTTACATCCCGTGTCAACCGATTACCGTATAATAGAAAGCCTGAGTGATGAATAGATTCCACTGCTGCTAAGATATCATAACCTGGGATCAATTGTCCCGATCCCACACAAGTGTAGAGAACAATAGCCCTGGGATTATTCACCCCGATCCCATATAAATACAAATAATCGCAAAACTATAGTGCCTTGCCAATTTGCCTAGGTTCGAGGGCTCCACACCGGTGGCTTATAGGCGGACAAACGTTACTCCCCCAGGGGTTTAGGGCTTTTCAACCCAAGGGCACCGGGCCCTGCCTATTTTTCCATCCCGGCAAGCACTATACATTCATTTTATTTTTCGGTTTTCAAGAGCCACCAGCTCTTTAGTACATAGATAAATGATACAAGCCTCTGAGAGACAAATACTCGAACAAGAGTCATAAGCCATAATAAAGCCTCCGTTACTTTGAAAATTTGTCGAGCTTCCGGTTGACACCATAATAACATATAATATGCATAACATGATGCTAATTATCCACATGAAGCAAATTATGCCATATATACTTTACCAAGTTCAACCACATATCCCTTGGCATCAAAAGTTCACAAATAAATCATTTTTATCAACCATGTCGTAGATATATCGCCAAGGGTATCTTATTTAATTCAAACAACTCTTTATATCAAGTATACATGGCACATTATGCCTCCAATCATATATTCAATACCACACATATCATGCAATATTATAAATATATGTATACATTCAACTTTCTAACTTTATATAAATCAAACGCATGAATTGTCAAGTAATAAACTCATTTTATCGGGTTTAGAAAGTAAGAAAACCCCTACCTCAGTTTATGAGTGAGAAAGAATAAATAAATTTGATGCTTCAAGCCTTCCCCAAGGAATCCTCAAGGTAGAAGACGATGAATAATAAGCTAGGAGGTGTTTCAGATGATTTTCAATGTTTAATCCTTCGATCGAGAGTGAAAATAGGTAAGGATTGCTCAAGAACACCTATCTTTCTCTCTTTAGAACTCTTTAAAGTTTAGTGGAAGAGGTTGGTTCGAAAATGGGTGAAAAATAGCTTAAAACGAGCTTTAATCCACTTTAAGTCGATTGCTACAGTAACCGCGCGCAGATTTTTGGTTTTAGAGGATTGTTTTTGTTTTGGCCATAACTTTTGACTCGGAACTCCGATTGAGGTGTTGTTTATATTCACGGAAAGGCAATTCAAAGAACTACAACTTCTTAAAAGGAAGTTTTTCCAAATTATGGACGCATTTTTCCTAGAAATTCATCGAAGGCAACGCTCTGCCAAAACGCTATCAAACCATCAGAATTTAGCGATGGGCCTACTTCTCCCCCTGTTTTGACCCACGAGGAATGAGAATTAGCTTTCGGCCAAAACACGAAAGTTGTAGAATGATGCAAATACTAGACACATATGTGAGCGAAACTTCAATCGGATAAGTAACAGATGAATTACAATAGCCCAAAGTTAGCTCAAATTAACGAATCACAAAGAACCCAAAACTTCATATTTACCAACTGAAATTGATTCGGACCACCTGCATCATCAAACGATCATTCTCATATATATATAAAAGAGTTAACATTATTAACATTAATTAAAATACAGGATGTTACAGGGTGAACATTAGCAGACGCAGAGACTGAAAACGACCTGCTTCTTGAGCTGGCTCGGGGACTCTTTCTTTGGGCTAAGAGTCTGTCAATTCGGACTTGAAGAGCAGCTTGTTGCTCTTGTAGGGCCAGTATGGGGTTTGGCCGAGTTCGTCTAGAAGACATAATAAATTTTGGGTGCTTTTGTAGCTTTATAAGAGGTATGTGACTTTGAGAAACTGTCTTTCCCACAGACGGCGCCAACTGATGGTGTCAAAATTTAGAAATAGATAATTAACCAATCAATAAGTGAATATCGGTGAATAAAAAATAAATGCGGCACAATGATAAACACATGACATTTTTTATTAAGGTAGGTTCTCCCGGTAGTGCTTATGCTAGTGCGGTAGTACGTCCTCCTTTTGTGTGTGCTTGCTTTGTATTAGCTCAAAGGCAATCAACTTTGAATGATGATACAAGCTACCAACTTTTTTCTCTACAATTTCACTAATTCTATTTATAAGTATAGAATTAGGATTACAAATATTTCAACAGAATAAATAATAAACTGTGTAGGAGAGAGAGTGTATAAGGGTTGTTGGTATTTTTTTAGGGTATGAAAAGAGAGAGTATAAGACCCTCCTATTTCTTCTTAAATTGGCTTGTATTTATATTACCAATGATTTTATATCTCTTGGATGAGATGGATGGATTTTGGAAGAGAATGGTGTGTTGAATGAGAAGAATGATGTGTTTTTTGTTGTGTGTTGAATGAATGAATGAGGGAAAATATTTATAGGTAAATGTAGAATGGTAAAAAAATAAATTTGATAAAAATGAGGGGCAAAAAGGTAATTTGGTAAAAGTGAGGAATATCATGGAGTGAAATATTTATTTTAAAAAAAGTGAGGAATATTATGGAGTGGAATACTTATTTAAAGAAAAGTAAGGAATATTATGGAGTGGAATATTTATTTAAAGAAAAGTGGAGAATATTATGGAGTGAAATATTTATTTAAAGAAAAGTGAGGAATATTATGGAGTGAAATATTTATTTAAAGAAAAATGAGGAATATTATTTTTGTAGGCCAATAGTAAAATTATTATGTACCAATGGTAAATTATTATTTACCACATCAACAATTATGTTTGTGCATTTGATAATATCAATTTATGCCTAATATGTGGTGAGTTAGGTTTGTTTATATTATAAGAACTCATATTATAATAATAATTAGTGAGGAGTTTATGTGAAAATAAAATATGTAAGTGGATTTAGTTGTGTGAAACATAAATAGAAACGGGTGGTGTGTAAATTGCACAAGCATGTGCTAAGTGTCACTCTTTTGTAAAAGTTGTATGATTCATCAAATTGAGGAGCTTGTACACAAGCTTCTCCCTTATGTAATATTCATTGAGGAGCTTAAAATACAATAAGAAAGTGAGAGAAAAAGAGGAAGAATAAGAGAAAAAAAAGGAGAAACAATAAGAAAAATTAGAGAATTAAAGTTTGGTAAGTTCAAACTATGCTATTTATGTTTTTATCATCCTTTTATCATGTTTATAGTAATTGAAATTGGAAAATCATGATTGAAAATGAAAGAACTTGGTGTTGAGTTTGTTTATTGATGTTCTTGTGTGTTGTGATGATGTAATTGTATTTTCTTGACCATAAAGAAATAATAATTTATGGGAAAAGTAGAAATCATGTTAAAAATAAGTTGTGTATTGTTTGTTGATATTTAGTAAGGTTTTGTATGAAATTTGATTAAAAACAAGATGAAAAATTAGAAGTTTTGTAATTTTGGCAGATTGGTGTCACTATAGGATAATTGTTATAACTTTTTGTAAAAAACTCCAATTGATGCACCGTAAATTGCATTAGAAATTTGACACATTGAGCTTTTTAAAAAATACATGGTAACGCACCTAGCTCTCAGCCAATTGGTAAAGTTTAATCCATAAAGTTGGACCATTGCCATACGTTACATTCTGGAAAGCATGTTTGTACCTAGTTGTTTTGTGAATATTTGATGTTTTAGCCGTTGGATTATGCTCAAATTCTGGATTGTTTATAAACATGTTGTGTAACTACTCTAAAAATTTGGGAGTGATCGGATAATGGAAGGTGCCTCGTATTGTTATTATCAAAATAAGATTAAGAACTTTAGGTCAACAATCTCCCATTTTTTTATGATCACAATAAATGAATGTGTGTTTTCAATAATGAGCATAAATATCATTTGAATGTAAATAGAATATGCTCTCCCTCAATTTATGCAAGGATAAAATAAATGACAATTAAAAATCATTGTAAATATTTGAGATAGTTTCAAAACCAATAAATCATTTTTGATCTCAAATAAAGTTTTCAAATAAATAAATAAATATAAATGTTGAAGATATAAAGTAATTAAAGTCTTACTAACATTGATTACCATACACACATTTTCTCCTCTATGGCATCAAAAAGAATCAAGGCCACGAAGAGAAAATAGTAACTCAAAGTATGCTTCATCGATGAGGCAACGATTTGTATGCCCTTCCATCTTTTGTCATAACGCAAAGGTCGGCCCTTTCTTCATCACTTGACTCAATATTGGATTCGTCTTATTCCGATTTTCTTGAATGCCCTTTGAGAGCATCTTTCAATTTCTTGTACAACTCTTCATTTTTTTTCTCTCTTCTCATTTTTTTAATCGGACAATTTGATTTGTAATGTCCCAGTTTATGACAACGGAAACACTTCATTTTCTCATTATCAACTTTGGGATGAGTTGATCTATCATTGAAGTTCTTTGAGGATGAGGGATTGTTGTTGATCTTCTCTTGAGAGTACTTCTTATTTGTTAGGAATTTTTTAAATTTCTTAGAGAGAAATGTCATATCTCCATCCTTTCATTCATTTGGCTTTAAAGCAAATATTTTCATTAGATTTGCTCTTTTTTCTCCTTCTTTTCTTTGCAACTCCTTCTCATGGGTTTTTAATGAACCCAATAGCTCATCCATGCTCAAAGTCTTGAGGTTTTTGGCTTCTTGTATGGCCATCACTTTAGGTCTCCATTTATTGGGAAAAATTCTAAGAATCTTTCGTATCTTGTCCTTATTGGAATAGGTCTTGCCAAGAAGATCCAAGGCGTTAGTAATAATAGAGAATCTACTATACATGAAAATAAGATATTCGTTAGGCTCCATTTTAAACAATTCATAATCATGATGAACAAGCATATTAACATTATCATCCTTGACTTGAGAGGTTCCTTTATAGGCAACCTCAAGCTTATCCCAAATCTCTTTTGCGGTTTTGCAACTAGAGATTTTATTATATTCATCCATAGTCAATGCACAATGTAATGAGTTTAAAGCTTTAATATTGAAATGAATTTTCTTAATAGCATGCTCGTTATATTCGGATATCGATTTAGGAATAACATTTCCATTCTCATTAGTTTTGGTAATCTCATAGGGTCCAACAAGTGTAACCCTCCATTATTCAAAATTACTAGCTTGTAAAAAAGTGCAAATGCAATTTTTTCAATATCTATAATTTTTTCCATCAAATATAAGTGGTCTATAAATCGAAGTATCGTCGAAAAGACCAGGTCCTTGATAAAAAGACATAATCGTAAACTCTAAGATTGTAAAATAAAAATAATAGTACAACCTCTGATACTAATTGTTGGTTGGAAATCAACCCTAGAGGGGGGTGAATAGGGTTTATAAAACTTAATGTAGAATTAAAATGTTTTATAAAAATGTTTAAGTAATATAACTAAGTTAAACAAATATATTAAGGAAAACAAGCAAATCAATCAAACAAACTCAAGATCAAGCAATGATATAACAAGAAAAATAAATAACTCGAGTTAGAAAGATTAAATCGATTGAAACTCAAGACGTTTTGTTCACGTGGTTTGGTTTTCTAAATCATACGTCCGCGCTTGGATAGTCCCCCGAGAATTTTCACTAAAATCGATTTTCTTCCAAGTGAAAATCAAAATGCAATACAAATGTTGTTACACACACAACACTTACAATATAGTTATACCCACTACACTTCTCACAAGATATACTCTCTTGCTAATCTATAAGATTTACCTCTCACCGTTACTAAACAAGAATTTACCTTCTTGTTATTTTATGAGATTTACCTCTTACAATTGAATATAGATTGTTTGGTGATTCTCACCAATGAATAACAACTCTCAAGTGTTTGATAGATACAATTGAAGCTCACACTAGAGTTATCTTGTTTGATCAAGATTTACAGCTCAATGAAACAATGATTGATCAAAATATGTTCTTGAATCTTTGAATGATGAACATAGATAAAGAATATGTTTCTATAGTAATTCAAACTTGTCAAAATGTGCTTTAGATAGTATATATAGTCTCAAAAGTGATATAGCCATTTATGAGGTTTGATAGAAGTTTGGTACCAAAAAGGATAAAAAAAATCAGGAATCCAACGACTATATTTTAAAGCATCAATCGACTGAGTAAATCTCATCAGTCGACTGATGGACCCTTAGTCGATTGAGCAAAGCTGCTTAGTCGACTGATGGGCTTTGTCCATCAAGCCAAAATCTCAATTTTTTATTTTTTACAATTTAGTTCCAAAATCAATTCTAATGCTTTGAGGACTTAAAAAATATGTTCCTAAGACACTTATTTCCAAAAAAACTCAAAATATGATCGATTGAAATTAATATGAATTTATTTTAAAACATTTTTTGCAAAAATGATGTTTTCAAAGAAATTCGATTGTAAGCTTATTTGATTCAATCTTTAAATGATGCACGATCATGTTTGAGCTAAAAAAATAATTAATTAAGAAACTTTACATAAAATCCTAAGCACTCACTCAATTATCGAAATGTCGCGTCTTTAAATGCTTTGATTTGTTTATTCAAATTGATCTTCACTTGAAGCGTTTGTCTTGAAGTTTTTTGCATATTTCTTTGATTTCGATCTTCATGAATTGCAATGTGATGAGGTTGATCTTCCTTGACTTGTCCAGTGCTTTGTTGACTTGAGCGGACATGGATTGAATGATCCTTCTCACGTGGCATGCTTTCTTTGTAAAATCCATACTTTTCTTGAATTCATAAGATAATGAACTACAAACTTAATCCAATAAACATGTTAAATCACACATGATTGATTTATTGTTATTATCAAAATAAGATTAAGTCCTTTAGGTCAACAATTGTTAGTGTATTTTTTACACTTATAAATGGTGATATTGATATATGATTGGAATACTAATTATGTTGGATTGATAAGTGAAGAAACTGATACTTATAACGCACCGAGAAAATAGAACTTAGATCTATGTTTGTGTGGACTTGAAGTGAGTGTACTTACTTGGAATTTATATACATTTAAATGTATAAATGTGAAGGGTAGTGTGGAATATGTATATTGATATTATTGTGCTTGGTAAAGTGGAATTGATTCGCGACTTGATTGAAAGAAGAATATGGAATGGTACATCTAATAGTCCATATATATATGGCTAGAGGATGGGTATATGGTATGGATGCTTGATGCCTAATAATTGGGGTTAGAGAGCGGTTATGTGTGTGGTACATCTGATGCCTTATATGATGGCTATATGATGGGAATTGAATATGGTTATATATGATATGTGTATATGTATATATACTTTTACATATTACTATTAATGAAGGTGGTGCATTCACTGAACCTATATCTCATACATTTATATATGTTTCTCTTTACAGGTATCAAGAAGGGACGTCCACTGCCACGTCTACGATGGGTGGGAAGGTTTATGGAAAAAGACACTATGTCATTTTTGTTTATTGTATATTTTGTCAATAAGTTAAGCACAAACAAATGACAAGTTTTGAGATGAAAATATTTACTAGTCTTGTTTTATGTACTTTGACTAGACATCCTTATATGTGTGTGAGTTGTAAATATTTGTTAGTGTCACTATTTAAGACAAAGTTGAAAAAAAATCATGGATATGATATGATGTTTATTTTGGAAATAATTACGTTATTATATTCTCTTAATTTAATATTAATTGTAAATAAGTATTATTTTGTTGTTCGGGTGTGACAGTAACTTATTTACAAAATATACAATAAACAAAAACGACGTAGTGTCCTTTTTCATAAACCTTTTCACCCATCATAGACTTGGCAGTGGATGTCATTTTTTGATACTTGTAAAGAGAAACATATATAAATACATGAGCTATAAGCTTAATGAATGTACCACCGTCATCAATAGTAATCTGTAAATATATATATATATATATATAAATATCATATATAACCACATTCAATTCACACCATCTAGCCCTCATATAAAGTATCGAATGTACCACACACGTAACCGATCTCTAACCTTAATTATTGGGCATCAAGCAACCATACCATATATCCATCCTCTAGCCTATATATATTGGGTATCAGATTTAGCATTCCATACTCTTCTTAAAAAAAGTTGCAACTCGAATCCATTACACTAACACAATGTCATCAATATACATATTCCACAGCACCCTTCACATTTATACATTTAAATGTATATAAATTTCAAGTGAGTATACTTACCTCAATTCCACACCAACGTAGTTTCAAGTTTAATTTTCTCGGTGTGTTAGAAGTATCTATTCCTTCACCTATCAATCCAACATAATTAATATTCCAATTTTACATTAATATAACAATTTATAAGTGTGCAAAATATACTGACAATTACACAAATGTATATACCTTATGTATTTGTTAAATTACAGGGCATTACAACCATTCAAAATTAGGTGCAATCTATATCCCCTGCACATACGAGGCATTTTGTATACTCCGATCATTCCCAAATTTTTAGAGTGGTTACACAACAAATCTATAAATAATATTCCAGAATTTAAGTATAATACAACGGCTAAAACATCAAATATTCATAAAACAATTCGTTACAAAACGTCTTGTCCAGAATATAACGTATAGCAATGGTCTAAATTTACGGATTAAACTGTACCAATTGACTAAGAACTAGGTGCTGTACCTAGGGGTGTTATAGCACCTCCGCCTTAATTAACAAGATAATACCCATAATTAAGAACTGGAGCGTCACTAACCCACCTTAAACTATCTAAAGTAAGTCAAATGTTCATAATGAAATAATAAATCCAAGTACATCACGTAGCATGGAACAAGCAACATAATACCTATGCTGTGGGCAATAATACAAAATAGGAATATAACACATATATACACATGCATATATATAAAAAAGTTAATACAAAACCATAACATTGCGTAGTTCAACATGTTCAATAACTTAGGCGAGCCGCGACTTGCTATATACACATATGTAAAACAAAAATAAGTCGGTATCAAAAGCATCTACTTCGTTCTCGACCTAGTTGCTTTCTTAGTCTTATCCATCTCCTGAATACCTAAATTGTTTCATAAAAAACGGGGTGAGCTCACAGCTCAATATGAGGGCTATAATAGGAAATATAATATTCAAAACATAATAATAGTTTAATAACAATTCAAACTGCGATCAGAAGATCGATTTAAAATATCAGTTTATAAACCAATGCATGAATATGCATATACATGTTACTTCCCGCGTGTTAACTAATTACCATACCGCTAAGAAAACACTGAGGCCTAGCCAAATCATATGAAGATTTGGCTCTATATAGGAATTATATTCCTATTAAGTTTTATATTGTCCAATTCTTAATTGGCTTTGTATTGTCCAAATCCTAATTAGATTTGTATTATCCAATTTGTAGTAAGATTTGGCTTTGTGCAATTCTATACCATATGATTTATACTCTAATAATAGACCTATTATCATAGGGTTTATTAATGAGTTGAGTTATATTATTTACTAGCTAGATTAGAGAGTATATTTGAGAGATAATATTGAGAGCTCTAATTGGCGGCTAGGGTTTGTTTTGTGCATTGTACTCAGAATTGGTTTCATCAATAATAGCTATCACCCGGTGGATTAATGGCGGTTTTGCCGACACCACCTAATTGCTTGCGTGCTTGGTTAGTTATTTTCTTCTTTAGTCTCTTAATTTTCGTATTGCTTGAATACCATTGGTGCTTGTTTTTTTAATTATTGTACGCATAATTGTCTGGTCGATCATACGTTTGTGCTAAGACTTGTTCTAGCGGTATCTTAGCACAACAATTTGATATCAGATGAAGGTTTATTCTTTAAGATAAGTATGTCATAGTTAGAGATGTCTACTGTTGGTACATTGGAAGGGGGTGCCAAAGCAGCAGATACACCACCTTTGAAGGGGGCGTCTGCTCCTAAGGTGACGACTGCGGTCAAATTCGATATAGAGAGATTTGACGGAAAGAAGACGGATTTTGCGATGTGGCAGTGTCAGATGTCTGACATCCTTGTCCAACAAGGGTTGCACAGAGCATTGTTGAGGAATAAAGTTAAGCCCGATGAGTGGTCTGACGCCGATTGGCTGAGTACGATAGGCAGGCATGTAGTACAATTCGTTTATACCTTACTCCAAATGTGATGTACTATTTGATGCATGAAACATCTGCCTCGGTAATTTGGAAGAAGCTCGAGGATCAGTATATGACAAATAGTATTGAGAATCGTCTGTACTTAAAGAAGAAGCTATTCTGGTATGAATTTTCGAGGGTACATCCATGAACGATCATCTCGACGGGTTCAACAAGATAATCTCAGATTTGCAGGGGTTAGACATTGAGATTGATGATGAGGATAAGGCGATTTTGCTTCTTAATTCGCTCCAGGAATCCTATGATCATCTAACCACCACACTTATTCATGAGAAGGAAAATGTGACCTACGATTTGGTATCGTCAGCCGTCTTGACTAATGAAAAATGCTTAAAAAAGAGAGGATAATCCAACTCAGATGTGTTATTCATTAGGGGGAGAAACGATGAGAAGGAGCGGAGAAACCGAAAAAAGTCGCGGTCGAAATCTTAGGGACCGGCTGACAAGAGTAAGATAATTTGTCACAAGTGCAAGAAACCTGGACACGTGCGTCAGGAGTGTCCAAATAGAACCAATGGTGGTGGAGAGAATAAAGGTGCAATGGAGAACGCGAACATGGTAATGGCACCAAAAGATGAGGACTTCGAGAGTATGTTGGTTGTGACTTCACGGGTTAGCTCTTCGAGCAAGTGGATCTTAGATAGTGGGTGCTCGTATCACATGTGCCCAAACCGAGAATTGTTTCATACCTTGACCGAGGTTAACGGAAGTAAGGTTTTGATGGGTAACGACCATGCGTGTAAAATAATGGGGATTGGTACGATCCGGCTAAAGATGCACGACGGGGTAGTATGTACTCTTGGTGATGTCTGGTATATTCATAATCTGTAAAAAAATTGATCTCTTTAGGGGTTCTTGATTCCAATAGGTATCGTGTAATACTCGAGGGTGAAAACTTGAAAGTTCTCTCCGGGGTTATAGTTATGATGCGAGGAAAGAATAGGGGTAATCTCTATTTTCTTCAAGGAAGCACAGTGACTAGGTTTGCTTCGGTTACGACTAAAGAGACTGACACGACGAGGTTATGGCATATGCGATTGGGTCATGCTGAGGATAAGGCTATGACAGTGTTGAGTAAGCAAGGGCTACTTGAGGGTGCGAAAAGCTGCAAACTAGAGTTTTGTGAGCATTGTGTGCTTGAAAAATAGACTCGGGTAAAGTTTGGGACAGCGGTACATTGCACGAAATGAGTACTTGATTATGTGCATACAGATGTTTGGGGGCCGACAAAGACTCAATCCTTGAGTGAAAATCATTACTTTGTGACTTTTGTTGATGATTACTTAAGGAGAACTTGGGTCTATCTCATGAAGCACGAGGACCAGGTCTTTGATGTGTTCTTAAAGTGGAAGGCAATGGTTGAAAATCAGATTGGTAGAAAAGTTAAATTACTTAGGTTAGGCAACGGCGGGGAGTACACTTGTGATCATTTTAAAGATTTCTGCCAATGAGAATGTATCATTCGTCACTTCACGGTCATGGGTACACCTCAACAAAATGGAATAGCGAAAAGGATGAATCGTACGCTCCTTGAAAAGTTGCGATGTATGCTTTCTAACGCCAAATTGGATAAGCGATTTTGGGCTGAAGACTTATCCTACGCTACGTTCTTGGTTAATCGTTTGTCATGCTCGGGAGAGGAATACAAAATACCTATGGAGGTGTGGACCGAATCTCATGCTAGTTACAATAACATTCACATTTTTGGTTGTCCGGCTTATTATCATGTTCGTGATGAGAAAATTAACCCTAGAGCTTGTAAGGCAATATTCTTAGCCTCTTGTGATGGGGTTAAAGGTTACAAATTATGGTGTCTTCAAAGTAAGAAGATTGTGATTAGTAGGGATGTGACGTTTGACGAGGCGACTATGCTCAAGACGACCTTGTCGACAAACGTTGGTTCTCCAATTCCGGTTAAAAATGAGACCAAGGCGAGTGAAACGGTGGTGGAAATGGAAGTGACTACTCTAGTTAATACTCGAGTTACAGATTTAGTAGAGGAGTCTAACGAGGAAAAGACAACTCCCAGTAAGAATTTGGAGATTCCGGTAGTGGAATCGGGTCAACAACAAACAACACCGTCTTTGGTTAGTGGAAGGGAGCCTAGGGCTCGACGTGCACCGGTTTGATATGGGTATGAAGACATGGTGGCATACGCTTTAGTAAATTACAGGGATGAGCTGACTTCATATCGGGAAGCTATGGATTCTAGCGAGAATGCGAAGTGGAAAGCAGGTATGGAAGATGAGATGGAGTCTCTCCGAAAAAATTGAACTTGAGAACTATGCGATTTGCTAAAGGGGAAGAAACATATCAGGTACAAGTGGGTTTTCACTAAGAAATACAGGGCTCTAGGGTCCGGTGTTCGTTTCAAGACAAGGTTGGTAACCAAAGGTAATGCGCAAGAGGAAGGGGTGGATTATAATGAAATGTTCTCTCCGATTGTGAAGCACACATCAATTCGAGCATTGTTGGCTATGATGGCGCAATTTGATCTCGAACTTGAACAACTCGATGTCAAAACTGCGTTTTTGTATAGGAACCTAGAGGAAGAGATTTATATCTCTCAGTCGGAGGGATTCAAAGTTGTTGGTAAAAAAAATAGTGTATGCAAACTTCGAAAGTCGTTGTTCGGATTGAAGCAGTCCCCGCGTCAATGGTACAAGAGGTTTGACATGTTCATGATCGCGCAAAAGTTTATTCGGAGCGAATTTAATCATTGTGTTTACTTCAAAAGGCTCGAATCTGACAATTTCATCTATTACTCCTATACGTTGACGATATGCTCATTGTTTCTTGAAGCTTGGTGGAGATCGACATATTGAATGCTCAGTTAAGGAAGGAGTTTGAGATGAAAGATTTGGGTGGAGCGCGAATTTTTTTGGGAATGGAGATCGTACAAGATATGAAAAGGGGACGATTGTGTCTTACACAAAGTCAATACCTTGAGAATGTGGTTGCTCAATTCGAGATGAAAAACTTAAAGCCGGTGAATGTCCCGTTAGCACCACACTTCAAACTATTGGCAACGATGGCTCATAGCTCTGAGGAAGAGGTCGAGTACATGGCTCAAGTTCTTTATGCAAGTGCGGTTGGGAGTTTGATGTATGCCATGGTATGTACTCGACCGGACATTTCTCAAGCCGTGAGCATTGTTAGTAGGTATATGGTGAACCCTGAAAAACCGCATTGGCAAGCCATTAAGTGGGTTCTACGATATCTTCGGGGTACGATAGACAAAGGGTTGGTATTTAAAAAATCTGAAATGTCAACTATTGAGGGTTTTGTGGATTCGAATTACGTTGGCGACCTAGACAAGCGAAGATCAACTACTAGTTATGTGTTTACATTGGGTAGCAGTCCGTTGAGTTGGAGGTTGATGATTCAAAGTGTGGTAGCGTTGTTTACCACAGAGGCAGAATATATTGTGGTAACGGAGGCGGTCAAGGAGGCCATATGGCTCCGTGGTTTAGTTAGTGATCTTGGTTTGAAGCCGAAAAAAGTGGTGGTGCACTGTGACAGTCAAAGTACAATTCACTTGGCGAAGAATCAAGTTCATCATGGAAGACTTAAGCATATTGATGTCCGATATCACTTCATTCGGAAAATTATTAAAAACGGTGTTGTAAATCTAGTTAAGATAGGCACCAAAGATAATCCGAAAAATATGTTGACAATAGTTGTCCCGTTGGCCAAGTTTGAGCATTGCTCGACGTTGGTCAATATCCTTCGGTGTTGATGCCCCTCGGGGGGCGGTGGTCCTAAGGGACCGGCAGGGGTGTAGTGTCTTATTCGATGATTTGATCATGGTGAAATGCATTGGGGTCTTGTGTAACATCGCCAAGGTGGGAATTGAAGATTTAGCTTTGTATAGGAATTCTATTTCTATTAGGTTTTATATTTTCCAATTCTTAATTGGCTTTGTATTGTCCAAATCCTAATTGAATTTGTATTATCCAATTTGTAGTAGAATTTGGCTTTGTGCAATCATAGACCATAGAATTTATACTCTATAAATAGACCCATTGTCATAGGGTTTATTAATAAGTTGTGTTATATTATTTACTAGCTAGATTATAGAGTATATTTGAGAGATAATATTGAGAGCTCTAATTGGTGGTTAGGGTTTGTTTTGTGCGTTGTACTCGGAATTGTGTCATCAATAATAGCTATCAGCCAGTGGATTAGTGGCGGTTTTGCCGACACCACCTAATTGCTTACGTGCTTAGTTAGTTGTTTTCTTCTTTAGTCTCTTATTTTTCGTATTGCTTAAATACCATTGGTGCTTGTTTCTTTAATTATTATACGCATAATTGTCCGGTCAGTCCTACGCTTGTGCTAAGGCTTGTTCTAGAGGTATCTTAGCACAACATCATAATCATGAAAATAAAAATAGGTTTGACCGCCCCATAAAATCATCCGAACATGATAACAATAGAACATCTTCCACCTTAAGGAAAATCATCATCATATCATAATATAATTGGACCATACGTCCATCAATATTATATCAATATAACATAAGTACATTGCCGTTATCTAAATTTTTGGACTACACACCGGTGGCTATAGACATCTGACGCTTTGCTGCCCTGCGGAGGTTTAAGGATTTTCAACCCAAGGGTACCAGACCCAACTTATTTTCACACCAACAAGCACCAATCAATACACATTCCTTTCATCATCGAAGGGCCATAGTATAATCATAATCGAATTCATCATGGGATCATACCACATCCTAGAATGATACAACAAATATAAAAAGCTTTCGGCATCAGAGATACGAGATATATGCCATATGATAGACCACAAGAATAGTTCAAGCTTGTTGAAAGATCTCAAAGAATCCTATTGACACAACAACAATGCACAATATGCAGAACACGTTAACAAATGAACATTTAAAACAATTTACGCCATATAACTACAACAATCTTTATACATATCTCTTGATGTGTGTAATTCATTAATTAATCGATTTCATCAATATACAACATATATACATTCAATAGATATCTCATCTACATCAATTAACATATGTGTATCAAGTATAAATGGCATATATTGCTTCAAATCATATGCTCATGGCTTTATAAATCATAAAACATCAATATCTTCATTATGTAATAATTTATAAAACAAACATAAATTAAAATATGATGATTATCGTAGAATAAAACCATTTCATCGGGTTTTAAAAACAGATAAACCTCTACCTCAGCTCAATAAGCCAAAGAGAAGAAAAGAAGATGAAGACCAAAACCCCGTTTAGTGAAATCCTGAAATTTCTACGGCATCGCAATCGTTATTTTGTGCAGAACAATTTATGCTAAAGCCAAACCAAATTTTAGAGGCTAAATATCGATGAAATCTAAAGAGAGAAAGTGTAGAGAAGCTTATCTCTGTAATTTGGGGTAAAAATAGTGAAAATATGACAAAGAAAAAGCTCTGAAAGCCTTAAAAATTATGTAACCGACTCAAAAATAATCACATGTTGGCCCTAACAAGTGCCTGTTCACCCTTAACAACTGCCTCTTCAACAACGAGGTAAAATAAATTCAGGACCATCCCAAATAATCGCCTATTTCACATAACAGGCACATGTTGCACCCACAATTGCAAAATTCAATCTGGAACATACTAAAATCATTTAACAACTATTTTCACACTAAACATAATGAACCAAACATAATTTACATTAATACAATATAGGGTGTTACAAGTGTGTTTTTTATTTTGGTCCAGGTAGAAACTAAGGTGCCATAAACCCAAACTAAATGTAAAAATTCAGTTTCGATTTAGTTCAGTTTTGATTTCTAAATCTTTGAAACCCAAACTCAAACCAAACTTTTTCGGTTTGGTTTTAATCGGTTTTGACATATATATTTTTTCTCTTTTTTTCTAAATCATTTTAACAAAACAATGTATACTAATAGTAATGTAAGAATGGTCCATATTCAAATTAAAGATTAATTGAGCCCAGAAATTGCATTTATAATCTCTTAAACCAGGCTCAATTAGCTTCTAGTTACTGTCTAAAATCGAAAATTGCTTGCAAATTCAATTTAAGCATGAAAACAGGGCATTGCATTGTATTGCTGTCTACTAAGTCATTTTGCAGGCCTAAAGTAGTTAAGCAATTGAAGTTAGATGCAAGAAAGAAGGTTGAATTCAGAAAAGTGCAAGAAGAAGACCCAAAGAAGAAGTAAGTATCCATTCTAAGGCCCGTGGTGAGGAAAGCTCCGCAAACTACCACCAATGCGCTACCAAAAAGAGAATAGCAAGTTCCCAAGCATGAATGAAGTGAATATAAGTGTCCAAAAGTGATTACAATAGGAAATAAGCTCAATTGAATCAATTCCTAAAGTTTTCGAGTAAAACAAAAAATTGTCGTAAAAAGCCCAAAATTGTAGCTGATCAAAGTTTTTATCTATTGAAAATTTGAAAAAAATTCAAGAAATAAAAGTTGTAGAGATTTAAATTACCTATGCGTATGCAAAAAGGTGCAGGACGGGAGTAATAAGCCCTAAGTGTTCAGACATACCATTAATATACCATTTATAAATGGTCTTAGCACTAAAGTTGGCTACTTGGTTAAAAGCAGCTTTTTCCTCAAATAACATATCTTGAGGAATAGGACGGGGGTAATAAGTCCTAATGGGTGCTGTGGAGGTGGTAGTATGTTTTTTTTCAAAAGTGATCTTATTAAGATCTCCCTCCATGGCTAATAACTCATTCCTAAACTGGGTAATATCGGAGAAATTAGTTTCATATTCAGAGACATCCTCAGTTTGGGAAATGAGAATATTCTTACAGTTTAATAAACGAAGTTTTTCTAACGTATCAGTAAGAGCCTTAACTATCTATTTATTCTTATCATTATTTTTAAACTTTTCAGTGATTTCAATAGAAAGTTTAATATAAGAGGTTTCAACTTTAGTTTTTCAATAATAAGAACCGGTTTCTTTTCCTAAAGAGCTTGGACCTTATCTAAGGTTTCCTCTACACGAGTTAATTGACTCGTTATGGTTTGCATATGAAGATTGGTATAGTTATTCTGCTTAATAACCTTATTGAGGTCATTAGGTCCTATATGGGATGAAGTTATCCCAATATTGGATGAGAAATCATTAGTCTCTAGGGGTTGGCTACCTTTAACCTCAATTTTCAATGCTTCAGTAGGAGGGTGAAGCGACTGAATAATGTTTCCCGAAGCAGTTTTCCAAGATTTATAAAAACTGTCAATAGTCTATAAAAATATGTGACGAAGGGGATGACTTCCTCATTTTAATCAACATGTTCGTAAAATTTGGCTTTAAACTATAATTTTTGTTCATCAGAAAATTCACCAAAAAACCATTTTATAAAATCAGCATATTTTTCTTGCATAAATTTTTTATTACAATCAGTTCTTTTATACGAAAAAGTACTCTTAGTAAGAGTCATAATTTGTTTCATAGAAAAACCTAATTCATAAACAGTATCAGGTTCATTTTTTGTGGGTTTAGAATAAACACTATGAGGAATATTTTTTTGATAATTAATAATACCTTTAAATTGTAAATCATTATTTTTAGTACCAGATCTTTTCGCCGCCGAAAAGGTTATAGGTGTGGGAATAATGGAACTCATTGTAGGAGCAGGAGTATAAAACCTTTGGCTTTCAGACTGAGAAGCCGAAGAGGGTCTCCTGGATGAGGTAAATAACCTAGCGGTCTTATTGTTATTAAATCTAATTATAACATCGCCATCATCGAACTGAAGGATTTCTTCAACCCTTTTGTTTTTAATAAGAACAGGTGGAGCTGCGGCCTCTAAAAGCCATTACTCAAGCAACTCAATATCGCTCCACTTAATAGTTCTGGGGACAGCTATATATGACTTTAATAAGTTGGTTTCTATAAATGTATTCCTACCCTTAGGGTCATAATGTTTAGCATTGGGACTAAGCATATTCATAACCTCATAATGAACTCTAAAAATAACATTCAAAGGTTCACAACCATCTTTAAGATCATAGCCATTCATTTGAATATTCAGAGTTAAAACATCTAATAACTGTTTATCAGTCAAAGAGACAGAATAATCAGGGAAGCCGTTAAAATAAACTGGACCATCACATAAACGTGTTTGAATAATTCCTAATAAAGAATCTTAAAATTTTTTATGTCTACAATCTCGCAGAGCAATTAATAAAGAGGCATTTAAGCCTAAAGAAGTAAGGGGTTTAATAGCTACATGTACTAATCCAATATGCATATACTTATACTTGTCTTTATAACGCAAGATTTCATCTTCATGTAATAATTGTAAACAATCAAAATTATTACCAATAGGAATAGTTTGTTCAATAGTTTTGATAGGCATAGATGAAATAAAATCAAACGTACCTGTATTATAAATTTTACTTGGTTTAACCATAGGAAGATGCCAGTTTAATAACTTATTTTCAATATTAGATAATTCAATATCATCAGTGTTCTTTATAAAAGAATTGGGAACATATCTAGATCGAGAACTATTTATGCTCAACATGATAAAATTAATTATATAAATATTGATAAACATAAGCGAATAATAAGCACGCCAGTCAACGACTTACGCAAACATATAAACCCGAAAACGCAATACCTTTGCTGAAGGGTCCATGCTGCTACGCAACTTGGGTGACGTCCCACTTATCTCTGGCTCTAATACCAAATCTATACCTGATCGATCACAGATGTTGAATATAGTAGAACTTAAACTAAATATGAAAATCAAAATAACTTTTATTAATAAAACTAAAAATTACAACAAAAAGGAAGAACGAAGATTATAAGAGGAAAGGTTACACGAGAGAGAGAGAGAGAGAGAGAGACGGAGAGAGATAAACAGGAAAACAAAAGATGCCCCCTTACTAAACAAACTTATCCTTTTATAGGGGAAAAAGCAAACAAACAGTAGAAGTAAACATTATTTGTATAGTAATACAATAGTAAATGGCAATAATTAATTGCTGACTCCTCGGTTACGTGTGCTAGATAGGCGCTGAAAAAATAGCCAATTGCAGCTGTTCGTCCAAAGGAATCTAAACTTTAATAAAGTTTGTACTTTACTTTAATAAATTAAATCGAATATTATCATCTTGTCTTAATAATTACTCCACTTGTTTTTTGCCTTTGTCTTCTTGCTTGGCAGGTGGAGCAGCTCCGTCTTCATACAGACTTGTTAACCACCGACTCATGTGCGTGGTCATATCTTCATTTTCTTCGGCATAATCTTCTTTTTTATCTAAATCGAAGAAGGTGTTTGTATTAACCTCGGACTTTACTTCAAATTTTAAATCCTGAGATATGGACATAACATCCCCATCCATATCTAATTTTGCCGCCAGAGCCTGAATAATCTTGGCTTTAAGCTATTTTACTAGAGTATTTGGAAATTTCTTTTTAAGAGAAGCAAGGGACGGAGTTTTAAACTTAGCTTTTTCAATATCTTGTTTCCTTAGAAATTATTCTTCTGCTTTAGCATGTTTATTAAACTCAATATAATTTAGTATATCTTTCTTAATGTCAACTATAAGTTGATCAATCTCGAATTTTGGCCACCATTTGTAATGATAATCTCTGACCAGTAAGAATAGTTCATTATTCCTTGTTGTGTTATTATAATTCACTAAAATATCCAAGGAATGTGATAATGTGCAAAGAACTTTAATAAAGCAAAATTCTGAATAGGGTGGACCTCCTTAATAAGGAGCTTTGGATGGTGCATGCAATAGGACTTATAAAGTTCATGTAATATAGGGGGAAGGATATCTTCCTCTGGTCCATTGAGTATGAACCACTGAAAAAACCAATGAGGCAGGGTTTTTAGATTAATATCAAGAGGTTATCCAGATGAAAAAACCAAGTATGAGTATTATACTAGTTTTTATAAAAGAATGCCTTCTTCTAGGCATCAATATAATCCCAATAATTATAAGTATAAGGTTCCGAATGATAATTTCGGAGAGATTGAACCTTGTTGGGATTTAATCCCCATTCATCAATACTAATAACACCTATAATAAAAGCCTTGCTGAAGGCGATCTCACTATTATGAGATCCCACATTATGATTCATATGTGTGACGTGGACGGACTACGTTTCGATAAGAATCGCTTCATAATAAGCCGGAGTCATTTCGCTAATAAGAGGAAATTCCATATTATTTTCAAAATAGCACTGAGCAATAGTCCCAGGGTTCAAAGCGAACCGTTTATCATTTTCTTGCAAATATAGAACAAAGTCCTGTTGGGGCTTTTTCAAGGCAACATGCACATCCTCTTTAAGAGCTTCTTTGAATGTTGCAGGAGATTGGGGTTTAACCCCTGAAGAGCCACCTTAGGATTTAATCATAGAAGAGCTAATACTCGAATATGATTGGGGGCTTCGAGCTCCCCCTTCGGAAGGTAGACCTCTATCTCTACCTCTTCTACCTCTATAAGTGGAGGAGGGTCCTGTGGACCTGCTCATTTAGAAGAACCCTGCAGAAATTCTCTTGTTAAGAATTCGGGAAGATAATTTGATTCTCTTTTAATAAATTCTTTTTTTAAATCGAATACTGATAAAATTGCCTGCCATCTAGCAAAGATTTGTTTAGAAGCAATATTTTTGACATCTTTTTCAAGAACATCTTTGGTTGCCTAGCAGTCAATACTTAATAAAAATTCTTGATTTAATAAATCCTCTTGGAAATCAGATATACATTCCACAATAGACAAAATTTCTTTCTTAATAGTAGAATAATTTTTTTGGGCATCATTCCATTTGCCAGAAGTAAACCTAGATAAAACTTCTTTATCAGAGTCGTTAAACTTCTGTTTAAGAATACCACCATAACCAATATCCGAGGCGTCAGTTTCAACAATTTTATAAGAATAAGGAGATACTAGGGCTAAGCATGGTAATTGCTTCAACTTAGATTTTATAATTCAAACAGCCTTAGTATGTTTTTCAGACCAATGAGGAGGATTCATTCTTAACCTTTCATATAAAGGAATACAATATGTAGCAAGATTTTAATAATAATCACGAATGTAATTTAAGGAATCCAAGAACCTTTGTAACTGAGTATTTTCTCTGATTTCATCAGGGAATTTATCAGCAAACTCAATACCTCTATTGATAGGGATAATACTTCCTTTGGTAATTTCATGACCTAAAAACCTTATTTTTGTTTGGAAAATACTCATTTTTTTAGTGGACACTCCTAATCCAACCTTTTTCATAATTATTATAAAAATCTGAACATGCTTACTACGTTGATCAATACTTTGAGAAAATATGAGAATATCATCAATATAAACAATAAAAAAGGTACTATAAAGAGTAAAAATGTCGTTCATAATATTTTGAAATTCAAAAAGGGCATTTTTAAGCCCGGAAGGCATAACGTTCCATTCATAATGTCCAAACGAAACGGTAAAGGCTGTTTTGTACTTATCAGCCTCAGTTATTTGGATCTGCCAATATCCAGATTTCAAATCAAATTTAGAAAATATAGTAGGAGACTGTAATCTCGCTAATAAATCCTTCTTATTAGGAAGAGGGTATCTGATCCACTTTAAAACGTTGTTTAAAGGCTTATAGTTAATAACTAACCCGGGAGCTCCTCTTTCAATTTTAGAGGCTTTGTTAACATAAAAGGCAGTACAACTTTAGGGTGAACAACTTTTCCTAATAAGGTTTTTCTCTATAAGAGAAAAAATCTCATTTTTGCAATATTCTAAAAGAATAGAGTTCATTTGAGCCGGTTTGGCCTTAGTATAAATATTCTTTTCATCAAAATCATCCTCACAAGGAAGGGGCACAATATGTTGCTTTTTGTCCCAAAAAGTCGTAGGTAATTCACTGCAAATTTCACGAATAATCTGCTCCTGAAGATTTTTAATAGAAAGTTTGGTTTTTGGAGCATTAATTTGAAGATTTATATTAATAATTTTAAAATCTTCTTGTAAATATTTTAAATATTTTTCTTTGAAAATAAGTTTATCTTTTATTTCATTAACTTCTTTAACTTGAGGTTTTGTTATAAAACGAAAAATGATTTATCTATACTCAAGTCTAGTACTTACACCTTAAGAAGTAACAGAAAAAAGGTTCAATAAGGCTTAAAAAAGGAGTGCCTAGGATAATACGTTGTGATAAATCTTTAATCATAATAAACGTACCCTTAATACAAATTTCATCATTGCAAATACAAGCATTAGATAATTTAAATTTAATCTTAAGCTTATTACCTCCTGCACTAGTCATAATTTGAGAGGTTTTATCAAAATAACAGGTAGGAACCAAGCTTTCTTTAATACAGTTCATATCGGCTCCACTATCAATTAAAGCAATATCTTTAAGAACAAATTTCCTATCTATAACAATAGTGATGTTGACTTACCATTTTTGATATGTAATATTATTAATAAGATTTAGAAAACTATCACTAGTAATATTATTTGTAGGAACAATATTCTAGGAAGAAGAGGATACCTCAATCTTCTTAGGAGTCTCCTCAATGATAGACAGGCGAAGTTTAATTTCTTTAACCTCTTGTTTTAAACTATTTATTTCCATTTTTAAATCGGAAATAGTGATCTATTTTTCAAGAGTTTTATAAAAACTTTCAAGAACATTGTGCAAAGAATAAGGTTCTGAGCTCGGTAAAATACTCATCTCAGTTTTAAAGATGGTTAAATATTATTCTATAAGTTTACGCTTAACATTATTATCAGCGATTTGATCTATAAGATCTAAAATTGACTGTTCTTCCTTAGTAAGAACGTTAATACTGAGACCATTAGTCTCAAGGATAGCCATATAATAGTCGGTATGAGCCTTACATTTACAATCAGACTCTGACTCATAATTACTGGAAGAGGAATTATCGGAAGAGGGTGACCGAATCTCGTTAATAAATTCTTCCTTTTCACTATTGTTCTCATTATCACTAGGGTTTAATAAAACCGCAATTAACTGTCTTTTAAGACCTTTATCAGCTATCTCACTTAGCTTTTGCTTAGTCCAACACTTATTCGCATAGTGGCCAGTCTTGCCACACTTTCGACAAATAACTTGACTCATATTATTGGGCCTCCTACTTGGCCCAGACTTCCTATAAGGAGTCTTATTAGAAGTGGAAGCCATAGGGGCTTTCTTATGGGTCTTCTTACACTTCTTATAATGTTTTTTAGTCTTATTAGAACTATCAGTCTTCTTAGTTCTAGAATAAGGAATACTAAGGTCATAAGCGAATTGGTCACAGAACTCACCTATCTTTCTTTTACCGGTCAAGTTCTGGGCTTTAAGCTTGATATCATTACATAGGGATAATCTCTCAACAATACATTCACTAATAAGGTATTCATAAGTAAAAACAAAACACATTAAATAAAATGATGAATTATCTTACCATCATGTATGTGATAAAAAAAATTAGCATTGTGTAATTAATTCAATAATAAGGGTGCGCACTAATGACTTTTTTTTATGATTATCATAATATACAATTAATAAGGAACATATTCTTATAAAATGTCATATTTTCTGTATTATAATTTAATTAACGTATACCTTTAGAGTATATATTAACATTTTTTTTCCTTATACACAATTCGGTTTGATTCGGTTTAGTTCGGTTTTGGACTAGCTTGCCCCAAACCGGTCGATTTTCGAATTGGATTTAGCACCCCTAGCTCTACCATATATTCTAGAAACCTCTTCGTGT
Source organism: Lonicera japonica (assembly GCA_021464415.1). NCBI lineage: Eukaryota > Viridiplantae > Streptophyta > Magnoliopsida > Dipsacales > Caprifoliaceae > Lonicera > Lonicera japonica. The sequence goes on along the minus strand of CM038466.1, from coordinate 66,145,098 downwards.
ATAATTTCTAATTCAATTTATGGTGCACCAATTGGAGTTTTTTACTAAGAGTTATCGTAATTCTCAGACAATGGCACTAATCTGCTAGAATATAAAACTTTTAAGTTTTCAAAAAAAAATTTCCAATCAAATCTTATACAAAACCTTACTATAGATCAAGAAACAACGCACAACTTATTTTAAGCATGATTTTTACTTTCTCACCAATTATATATTTTCAGAAGTAAGAAAATTCAATTTCACCATCACAACACACAAGAACAACAATAAATAAACCCAAAAGCATGTTCCTTCATTTTCGATCATGGTTTCCCAATTTCAACTACTACAAACATGATAAAATGACGATAAAAACATAAATGACATAGTTTGAACTTACCAAACTTAAATTCTTTAATTTTCTTTATTGTTTCTCCTTTATTTTTCTTCTTCATCCTCTTTATCACTTAATTTTCTCTTATATTTTTAAGTTTGTCAATTGAATATTGCACAAGGGAAAACTCCTTAATGGACCAGTCACACAACTCTCATAAGAGAGTGACACTTAGCATATGCTTGTGCTACTTACACACGACGTCCTTATATTTTTATGTTACACAACTAAGCTTGCTTACATACTTTATTTTCACATAAACTCCTCATGAATTATTATTATAACATGAGCTCAAACTCCAATAGTAAAATATAGTTCAGTCATATTCTTCTTATAAAAATCAAATATCATGGCAAAATGCACAATTCCACTATTCACCGCTCATTTGGCATTCATTCATATTACCAAATGCAAAAACGTGATTATAAATGTTAATCAATGCTTAAACATGTCTAAATGACGCTAAAATATTTGTTTAAGATTCGGGATATCACATGTTGATCTAACGTCGTTCTCAGAAAAGATTGGCACATTGCCTAAAATCTTTGTAGATAATGTTGTTTAAATTCTTTCCTAGATGTCTTAGGTAATTATCTGTATCAAAATTTAATTTTTATCATTATTAAATGCATATTTTCTTTAAAGCAAAAAAAAATGTATATTATATTGTTTTGATATATATATCGATAATTTTTATTAATGTGTGAGTTATGATAAATTTAAGGTAGGTCTCAAAATTTGTGAGTTCTCTATCCCAATTTGTCTTTTTCATTTACACACCAATCTAATTTTTTGCAGATTTGGACTAAAAACTGTGACAAGCCTTTTAGTTCCCCCTCTTATAATTGAGATCTAATGAATGATAATGGTTTTTTTTTCTCTTCAAAATGTAGATTGGTTTTCACATTTCTCTTTCTACATGGTTTCTCAAGCCCCTAAATCCTATTAACCATAAATGGTCTATCTTTGTTATGTTAATAGGTTTTATTTTCATACAAATACCTCTTTATGTCATATTTTCTCGAATTAATGAATTGAAATTAGGGTCCATAGAAGACTCCTTTTAACAACGTGTTTATCATTTGCGTATAGGTTATTATGTCAATCTAACATAGATTGTTATTTCCCTCCCTTTTATTTGGCATAAGCGTTTTTAATTTATCCCTCTGTTGAATCCAAAATTGTTGTTTTATTTTTCCTTATTTCTACGTTTATTATCTACATCTTTCTGGGTTTTTTTAACTCCATGTTCTCCTTTCGATATGCTCTGACTATAAGAAATTTAGAAGTAAAGTATATTTACGAAAAAAATTGCTTTCAATTTGTTGTATTCACTATTCCATTTGAAAATCATAGTATATCTATTAAGTTTCATCCTTTTATTATGTTATCTCTTTCTTAGTATTGTTTAAATTTGAAATTGGTTTCTCAATTATTTTAGATTATTTTTTTTTTGCTTTCAAACTTCTATAACAAAATAATTGTTAACAATGAAAATACTTTACCCATTTATCCATTATAGAGCTTTATAAATAAGTACTTCGACCCACAATCTTATCATTTCTATGGTTATTACTATATTATACCTACTTGATCAAGTATTAATATAATTCCGGGTAGCATCACAAAAAAAAATCAATTATCCAAATTATATTATAAGGAAAGTTATATTTTTTATTAGTTCATTGACTAATGCTGCTATTTTTTTTAATATATATATATATTTCATAGTGCTATTTGGGGTCTTGGTTTTATCATTGATCCCCAAGTGTACCCTTCTTTCTTTCACTACAAGACTAGGATTTTCAATTGCGGTTTTACTCTTATTTCTTCCGTTTTCAACTCTCACTGGTCTTCAACCACAACCTTGCTATCCTCTATACCCCCATTGACGGTTATTGAATTCGCCACTTTCATGTTCTCCCTTTCTCTCTCTTATTATTATTATCACTCTTCTGATCCCTGTTTCATCTCATCCCTCTTTCTCCTCTAAAATGGGGGCATCCTATAAAAACACACTACACCAGAATAAGTGATTTGTGACTGCTAAAAACCGCCATAAAGGCCAATTATGACTATTTTTGTCCGTCATGAATAGTACCGTGACAATTTTTTTTTACAGTAAAAAACTGTCATAATTATGTTTTGTCACTATCGCCAAGAATGCCATGGAATAGTCACAAGTTGGTAAATGGCGACCGTTTCCAACCATCATAAACTAGTGGCTAAACAGTAATAATTATAAAAACTTCCAACGGTTTACAACAGTCATAAAAGTGGAGTTTAAATAGTGGTTGAATTATAAACTTATGACGGTTAATAACAGTCATATATTTGAGAAAAAATATTGTGATTGTTTTTTTGTTAATGTTTTTGACAGTGAGAAAATCAGGAAATATTAAAAAAAGAAAATAAAAATACCAAAAATCCAAAAAAATGTACTTGGTAAAAACATGTTACAATTGCAATATAGATACCAGCAAAGAATGAATCACATATACTGAAACTCAACAATTAATCATTTATATTAAGCTTGTTAACGATTACCAAAAATATAAAAAATCCATATAAAATTCAATTCTAAGCATAAAACGGTTCAAAATTTTGATCCATGGAAGTAATTAACAATAATAATACTGATCACCTTTACAATCACAAATGTGAAAAGGAACAACAACAGTTGAAGCCATGTTTGTTATAGTTTACCATCGATCATTAAATGGAATAGTAGTAGTATTTGCTACCAAGCTTTCATTTAAGTTCCACAAAATCCACTCAAACCTATGCCAACAAGAACTTCCAATTTACAAGGGACCAAAAGGCAAAGCAATGTTATTTATTAAAGAATAGAGAATGCATAAAGCTAATAAAAACTCTTAATTAGGAACGGATGGAGTATAACAAAACAATAAAGCACCATCAGTATAAGATGTAAATGAAAAAAAATGATAACGATAAAAAAAGAAGCAATTATACCACTGTCACACTCAAAAGTCCAAGCCTTGTCAATGGTTGATATATTTATGACTTCCTGAAGCAGCTTAAATTAAGAAGCATATTCCTCCTCAATAGCAGAATCTAGGCTAGTCGGCTTTTCCTTTGTTTGGCTAATTCAAGAGCCACCCATTATTGATTAAACTATAATCCGGTTACTAAATTAAATGAAAAAGAAAAATTAGGAATGCTACATTTGACAGCATTGGCAAAATATAAATTTGAACTAACGTGAATTGTACACCTAATTTGGACAAACACACTCGTCAAAAGAAAACACCAAATAGAAAACTAGTAAAAAACATAAAAAAGGAACATGCGCCTCTAAAAACCAGCGCATAATGTCATTCGTCCGTGTATATTAAAATAACCAAGATAATATACATTAATTAGAAAATAAAGATAAATACAAAAACTAACCTTACACTAAAAGTATATACAGTCCTATACTAAAAAATATTAGACTACTGGTCTTACTCGCATGCAGCTTTCCTTTTGTATATTTACACTTATTGATGTACATTCTTATACAAATGACTGGATAATATACTGTTCAGTTGAAGCTAAAAAATGTTTTTAGAATCTGCACATGATATGCAAAAATGACAAATGGTAAATGAAATGAGTGAATTAACAACATAAACCACAAATTAACAAGGATGGACCATGAGTACATTTAAGCTCTTCCTCTACCTCTCAGAATATTAAGCTTAACAATTACATCTGCAGCATATACAAATTTAAACGAAATTAAGAAGCAGTACAATTGGCAGCTATCTTATCGTAAGTAAGCAATTTATCTAAAATCAAAGATATCGAATATATCGCTCTTATTTATTAGGGATATTATTCATCATTAAAGTTGTCCAAGTATCTTCCAATTTAAAATCGAATTTGTTAACTAGGCTTATATTTTATAGCCTCGGAAGTAATATAATATTATATTGTAATCTTCCCCAAATATCCCAAAATACAATTCTAATTGACCGTGGAACCTTTAGTTCGCTAATTTTAAGAAAAAATATATTATATTATATTTTTTATAGTAAAAAGTAGATTTACAATTGTAAAAAAATCCACAGACATATGGAGTTGCATTTATTCCACTATGAAAGAAATATAACATCTGATATAGTTTAGGCATATATATATATAATTATCATCATAGCTTACGCCAAAAACATGCATCAAAGTTTCCATCTCATTGTGTAAACCTCGCAACAAAAGAAAAAGGGCATACATAAGTAAGTAGATAAATACAAGTAACCAAGCAAATATAAACTAGTGAAAGTGTTTAATTAAAACTCTTATGACATGAAATGCCACGAACATATAGCAAACCATTTGAAACATAGACTATGTGTCAACGAGTGGTGGAAGAGCATGTAACAGCTATTGCACAAGTGAAGTATCACATGATGTTATTTAGTCAAAGTATGCCTGTTGTGCTAGCTCCAAAGAATGGAAACCTTGATACACAACACCTCGATATCCACTTACCTGAGCATGTGTTTCATACCAAGAAGTGTACACACCTAGACGTAGGCCTTTAAATACCACGTAGGCTAAGTAAGCCATCTGTATAACTACACCACACTAAAGGATTAATAAAAGAAAAGATTACCACAAGTTCAATATTACAACTACAAGTCCGATATTACTACTGCAAGTATAATATTAGCGTACATATTACAAATTCAAGTAAAAGTCTACAAAAGATTACTATAAGTTAATTAAAGTCAACACATAACCGATCTAAATTTAACTAGTAATGCTCGAGAAAACACATTGGCCACACCACATAGCCATCTAAATTTCACCAATGGTCATGGCACATCCTTGGGAACCTACATATAATCGAGTCTCACTTTCATTATTCTCCCCACTTACAACACAGACTTTGCTTTCATGGTCTTGAGTGTTCCGAAAATGCACTTTTCGCCTTTAAGTGTTGTAACAACATTTCATTTCGCAATGACCTTCGTTGAAACGACGTCCTTTATAAGAACACGTGTTGTTTGTGGAGAATGTGTTGGACTTGGAGTTACTAAAGGAAATGGCAAAAGTGAGGGTGTGCCATTATAATAAGGCTGTGGTGAAAATTGTGGTGAAGAAAATTGCTATGAAGAAAATTGCTGAGATTTGTTAAATGTTTCTACAAAAGAAGTAAGTTGAGTCTGTATATTAACAACCACTTTCTCCAAGTTCGAATTGTTATTGATAACTCTATCCATACTTGACTTTACGGGCTGGATAGCCATCACATTTCCCCTAGAAACTGCACCTACTCCATGGGTCCTCCCTCTAGTATCCTTCCTAAAAACCCGCGTCAAAGCATCATTTTCCAGCGAAGTTTAGCTTAATGAGCCTTGATCGCTACCTAAACCCTTGATTTTTTGCTGTCAATATTTGCACCAAAACTTTAAATTAGCTTTTCAACCGATTAAGTAAGTATAACAAAGGCTTCATATGTCATATTTCAAAACTTACGCATGTAGTAGCAACTTTGGGGTAAAGTTCCCCAGTTTTTTGTTGCCTTCACGATTCTAAGTACGCATTAGAACGAGTAGGTGACCGCTTCTTTGGATCTTTCTTTTTCTATAAAAGCCTTAAAATAATTAGAATATTAAGATATAAATATTTATAATTTAAATTATACACTTGTATATCATCTCATTAGTTTTCTCCACATATAATGTCCTGCCAAGACAATGGACGTCACTTTTTTTATCCCTATTTGCTTTGCAGAGATCTCTTAGTTTAAGCTTCTTTTCCATTGCTTCATGTTCAATGAACACATTCCATTGATGTAGTCAAGCGCTTAGGGGAATATAATACAACAGACTACGGACCATCTTTCGGGCTTTTTGCATAGAACACTTGCTTAGAATTTTGGAATGAGCAAATAAATGGCTCGTCATTTATGTGATCTTTACTTTTCATATTATTCAAGTCTACCATGACTATGTTAGTATCATGGTCAACTGTACAAGCCGTCTTGTCTTCTACCTTAACCTAATCACACTAAAATGTTGTTACATTCTGACCTATATTGTCTAATGCTAGAATTTGCCTTATAATCCCATAATACGTTATCTCAGCTTTAACAACCTTTTATCCTTAAAACTAGCCCTGAAGTAAGTTATAGCGTTAATTGAGATACCGTTGTTTTTTTACCAACCACTTTTGCCTTATGTGCACTAGATGATAACATAAAACCATTAAGACGGTATTTTGCATATTATTTAGCTACGAAGCCAAGTCCTCTGGCATAGTGTGCAAGTACTGTTGATGAGGCATCGCCACTTTTTAAAAACTGAAATTATATGAGATTAATTATTAATAAGTAAAACTTTAATATTATTTGCATTTAGGGAGTGAGACTTAACAATTAATAGCATACCTCTTTTAGTACCCAAATCCTGAATTCATTGTTTATATTCCCATATTTCTTTATCTTTCTTCCTGATTCAGATGTCTTATATTTCCTATATTATAATACACAAGATTACTTAATGGAATTATGGTGCCTAACAATTAACAATTTAGAGTTTAAGTTCAAAAAGAGTTACTGTTTTCAATGGTCTATAGCTTCGTGTGTCTCAAAAACATATCTTATTACTTGTTCGTATTGAACACTTGTTAGTGTCACCGACTTTCCATTCCCCAAAGTCTCCTCATTAGCAAACCCTATATATTAATCGACAAAACACTCACGCGTTCCATTTGATGGATTAAGAATATATTCCTTTACATAAATGGAAGCTTCTTCTGCGATGTACTCCTTTGCAGTTGAACATTCAATATATCGGGTATTTTTAACATAGTTTTTCAAGTTTTCATCAACCGCTCGAAAGGATACATCTAATGATATCTAACAGGGCCGCATTGGAGTGCTTCATCACTAATTGCACAAGTAAGTGGATACTTATATCAAAGAATGAAGGAGGAAAGTACTTCTTAAAAACACACGTAGCCTTAGCAGCCATAATGTGCCTTCCATTGACAACAGTTGCGTAAATTAAGGTAAAGTACAAGCTTACTTGCATAATAGCCCTCCAAAGATCTTTGTGCTTTGTAAAACAATGTCCAAACAAAAATAAGACCAATTTCATAATTACATGGCAATTGTGAAAATTGCACGGTTTTAAATTGTTGGTTGCATGGTGAACAACTCTATGCAAATTAGAAGAGAAATTTAAGGGAACGTTCAAGTCAAACAACGTACTTAGAAGCACCTTTCTTTCGTCAATGGATAATGAAAAAGCTCCGACCGGCATCGTTACTCTCCCAGTTTTAGGATATTCTTTCAGCCATAACGATCTTTTAATCTTCAAATTACGAAGATCCTTTCGAGCATTTACCCCGTCATTCAAATGACTCCCACTAATACATGTTCCCACTATGTGCTCGATGATATTTTTCTCTGCATGCAATATATCTAAAACACGGCATACTGAATGGTCCTTATAATATAGCAAATTAAATAATATTGACTTCCTAGACCAAGCCACTTTAATGCCATCATCCTTTAGTTTACGTTTCTTATTTAAGAACTTTGGGTGTTTGCCCCTAAGTGCCTGAAAAACCAACGTAGACTTTGCTTTAACTTCTTCTCTTGATAGTTTTCTAGGAGCTGGCCTTTGTTCAACCCATTATGGGAGAAAATTGCTTTAAATTGTACTGAACTTGTTACCAAGTGGTAAAAATGTTCGGTGAGAATGATAGTATACTTTGTAACTTTAGCTAAATATGTGGCTTCAGTTTCCTCTCCACAAACAGGATAACTCGATGTAGCCATGTACATTAAACCCAGATAAAGTCCTATATGATGGAAAATCATGGATGGTCCACAACAATATAGCCCTCAAAGTAAATGTCTCTTGTTTGGACGAGTCAAATGCCTTCATTCCTTCAACCCATTAGTCATTCAGTTCATCAACTAGTGGTGCCAAAAAGATATCTATGTCATTGCTCGGGGCCTTAAGCCCAGGTATAAGCAACGATAATATATAAAACTATTTTTTCATGCACAAAGATGGTGAGAGATTATAAGGAACTATAAAAATTGGCCAAATACTATAGTTTGTGCTTAAATTACTAAAAGGATTAAACCCATCGGTTAATATTCCAAGACGGACATTACGACTTTCATGTGCAAACTCTGGGTATTGCAAATTTGCCGTCTTCCACATGGAGGAATCAATTAAATGACGCATGAGATCGCCACCCACTTCTGCCCGAGCATGCCATGTCATTGCCTCTACTATCCAACGCACCATGTTAGGCCCTAGAGGAAAATACCTAAACACCTTACGCGGTACTTTTGTATCTACTCTTTGCTTGCTATTTAAAATTGTTTTATGGATATATCTAGGTTCATTACAAACTAGACATTTCAATTTATGTTTATGCTCTTTCTGGTGAAGAATGCAGTCAAACTTGCAGACATTATTAGATTTATATTTCATCCCATAACCCTTTAAGCTACTTTTCATGCCCGGATAGCTATTGGGAAGTGTGTTACCTTTTGTAAGCAAATCTTTTGCCCATTTAAGGATTTATGTGAAACTATTGTCCGACTAACCGAAATCGGCTCTTCAAGTTGTGCAAACTGACAGTCGCATACAATGTTGTGTGCTCAGGGTGGCAGTTATGATATAAAGGTCTTATGGCTATATCTTTTAATTTAATATAGTCTTTATCCTGGATAAGATATTCTAGTTCATAAAAATTATCAGCTTCTAAACTCTTAATATGTTGATTTACATTAAATCCATAAGCGTCATTAATGAGGTCATTCACGTTACTATTTTATAGTGGAATGCCCTCTTCATGACCACCTTCATTAACGACCGATATTCGTTCTGGAATAAAAGGGCATTTTCTTTCGCCATGATAATTCCAAAATACATAATTTTTTTGCATTCCCCACATTAGCAGGTGTACCTCAACTTCTTGCCAATGAACATTTTTACCATTTCTACAACGCGTTCATAGACATGAGACAAGATCACTTCCTAGATTTCTTTTAGCATACTTAATAAACCCTTTAACCTCGGTAACATATACATCTCCCAATTTATTCTCGTTTTCACCCAACTCTTTTTAACGTGGAAACTCCATCGCTAGCTTCTACAAATATAAAACAATATATACTAATTATATTGTTATTTTTTTTCTCTAAAACAGAACGCTAGTCCAAGTCAAGTATTGCGCTAATTCAAGTCAAGTAAGCATTTCTTAGGACACATGTAGAACATACTCTGATTATAAATTTTTGTAGAACACTATTTTATATTCTAATTTTCTTTATTAATTCTTTTGTGTTCAACTCTAAAAATAATAATATTTATGGTATTTTCTTTCTATCTATTTTTAGGAGGGAGATGCACTATAAGGTAGGGAGACATCATAAGGGGGGCCATCTGGGTAGAAATAAATAATTTTCATGGTATATATTATTTTTGCTGTTGTTATTGTTGTTATTATTATTGTTACTACTACTACTACTATTTTTTTTTCCTTAATTATCCTAAATTCACTTCTTCTTATGTTCTTAATTTCTTCAAGTGTTGATTTATTTGCAGATGATATGGGGGAGCTTGCGGTTATACATGGATATAAGGTTTATATGAATTATTCAAATTTATTTTTTTTAACTCTTTTCTTATTTTATTTTTTACTCTTTTCTTTTCCACTCATAAAATTTATTTCTTTTTTTTTCTTCTCTCTTTATTCCATAGTAGATTATAAAAAATATATCACTTCATTAGACCTATATATACATAGCTACCAAAAAAGTGCAGCCAACAAGAACCAAACAAGCTAATCATATATATACAAAGTACAAAAAACTATTAATGATCATCCACGAGTGGCCCACCTCATTTGCTGGCCGGTTGTAGTCATGGAGGATAATAAAAGATAGGGGGGAGCAGTTATACATATATATAACGTTTATATGAATTATTTAAATTTATTTGTTTACTCTTTCCTTATTTATTTTTTATTATTTGTTTGTTTTTTTCTTTTCTACTTATAAAATGTCTTTCCTTTTTCTTTCTCCTCTCTTTATTCTAGGGGATGCAATGGTGTAGGCTTTCATGGTGCAGATTTGGAGTATTGAAGACTTGTAGTATTTTGATTATAAAAAAAATCATTTCACTAGACCTTTATATACGTAGCTACTAAACAAAGTGCAACCAACAAGGACCAAACAAGTTAATCATATATATACAAAGTACAAGAAACTATTAATGATCCTCCACGGGTGGTCCACCTCATTTGCTGGCTGGTAGAAGTCATGGAGGATAATAAAATAAAGTATTTGTGTATGTTTAGTTACACATGAGATGTGCAGTAATGGAGGATAACAAAATACTATCTTTAACATTGCTGGTTGATTTCACAATACTTCAATAATGAAAATTCTAAACATCCCAAATTAAAATAGATAAACTTATATTTTCCTTCAAGTCAATTATTAGTAGCAAATTAGACCTCTAAAAAACAGAAACCACAATATTTCATAGCAGAATCGACATTGAAATAATAAGCCAGAATCATATAAAGGTTGATACCTTGTTTGCCTTGGCTAAAGTGAGCACAAAAAGCAGCTTTAACTTAAGGACTTGATCAGGTACTAACTACGGAAACAACTATGCAGAACGTCAAAATAAATGTTAAAGCGTTAACAAAATAAATGTTGAAGCCACTATTTGAACAAGATTAAATCAGAAAGTTATGCATCATTATGTCATTATGTTGTTTTTGGTGAAGTGACATCTCAACATCTTTTTCCCATTTGGTTCTCTTACATTGGCGTTGGTGTTCATTATTTTGTCAATTATTAAGTTCATTTTCTTTAATTTATTTATTGAAACTTTATTATTTTTGTGACGCTCCGAATCCTGTTATGAGATCTAGGCCTCCAGGACCCAGTTAATCACGGTGCCGTACACGACGGCGGGTTTGAAAAACATGGCATGAGATTGATATAATTGAAAATATCATACAAGGCCATATTTTTAGGAAAAAATTCGGCATGTGGAGTTCGTATTTTCAACAAAACCAAACCTGTAAATATGAAAATAAAGTTTATCTAAAACTTTAACTCCACACCTTTAAGTCAAAATCAATAAACCAATATAAGGCAATTCCTCCAACGAGGTCCCAAGTTTAATAAAAGGCCTTTACAACTCAAATGAATATAAATGAATACAATTTAATGACATAAATAGTACTAATGGTACTAATATATAAATAATTCCTAAGTTATAAGTCGTCCTCGAACGACTACATCCGTTTATGGTCATCAGAGGGTCTAATCCATACTCGCATCGCCCCAAATAAGTACCTGCAAAACTGTTAGAAAATGGGAGTGAGCCAAACACTGGCTCAGTAGGAACTATAAAGTTTTGTATACAAAATAATTTCTAAAACCATACATGCGATGCATTATAATGAAAATAGTTTTGTTACGATCATGCGTGTATATCTACGCCATTGTTATGACTTTTATAAATATCTATAGATATTTACACACACACACACACATATATATATATATTAATGCAATAAAAACCATTTTTCATGGAATGCGTACCAAGTGCTACCCTATCCCGAAAAATACGAGAAAACATGTATACAAAAGTACTAACCAGATGTATGTAATAGTAATACCAAGATATATATACATCTCCAAAGTATGATAAATTAAAATAAGGAATTATAGTCATAAAACAGACGTAGGCACTAATCTCATTCAACTGCTCATCTCGTATCCTACCATCTAACATCTAGGGTTTACTCAACAGTGCACTGCGATCCGGATCTAAGCCCCCAAGGCTAAGGTATGTAGCCCCCAAGGCTGGGTCCCCCCTGTGGACCACCTAGATGGTGTAAGGTATGCCGCATCGCGGGGTCTCCCTACGGACCATAGAGTATGCCGCTCTAAAAGCGGGGTCCCTTTATACGGACCAGGGTATGTAGCCGCCAAGGCTAGGTCAACCCCATAGACCACTAGTGCCTTAAAATCAAAATAACAATAATAGATAAAGTATTCTTAAAAGAATAGACTGATAAAAGGTACGTGTCATACACATACTTACATATACGTATCGTAAATATCTCAAGGGTATCTTTGCCTACCAAAGGCATATGTCAACTCATTTACATCCACACCAGGGCAAATGGAGTTAATAATTATATATATATATATTCTCGTCGCCACCTTGACTCATAGTGTAACTGATATACATACGCCATTAAGAAGCAAATGCACCTTAGGAGATTATATCCACGAAACGCCCAACTCTAATTAGTGGGCCAATAATCTATTTAAGATAAACCCTTAGTTTGTTTGGACGGTATCCACCAAGCAATTGGTTCAACTAATAACAATTGTATTTCATGGACACAATCCCATAACTTTTGGTAGAGGAAATACGAGTCAAACCCCCCAAAGTCATAACATTGGTAATATCAATGGCGTGCATATATTATCTACATCACCCAAACATAATATAGGTATAACTCATCTCACATACTAAGTATATGTATATATATACATTCTAAGCTTTATATAATCTCATTATGTTGTATAAAAAAAAAGGAGTATCATGTGTATACTTTATATCCACCCTCATCCACTTAATAACGTGGGTAGGGACAATATTATATATAACTACCAAGACCTAAAATCCACATTTAAGCACCATGTAAGTCACATCTAATGCAACCTCTCCTACCAAGATCATAACATGACATACATATAAGCTTAACTCGAGTATACGCGCTAGAAGGTGTCAACCAAAACTCGTAGCTATGTAGTACATAACGATATACTTTCATAATAATATGAGATTATAACCAAAATCATGTATAAATCAAGGGAAATATCAATAAAATTCAGCTCAAATCCCCGTGTATGCATTCATCCACAAGCATATAAGAAAACTCCCCATTTTTCTATAAAAATGAAGATGTAACAATTAAACATTGAAATTAAGGTTAGGTACTAGTGTTCCCACCTTAGTTAAGCCGATAATCAAAGGTTTGAAGCTTTGAATCGAGCCGAAATCCGAGATAGCACCAAATCCCCAACTTTGATCTTAAAAACCTAAAAATGGTGGAAATGAGGTGGAGAAGAAGATGAAGAGGATGTGAATGTTTTGTAATGGATGGAGGGATTTAGGAGGCTCCCCTCTAGCTCCCTCTCATCTATCTTGAGCTCTCTCTCTCTTCTCTTATCTAAGCTACTAAAGAGGAAGAAGAAAGAATGGAAAAAAAGAGAAGACGAAGAAGAAGAAATGAATGAAGGTGAGGAAAAATGGGTATAAAACCCCGCTGGTCACCCTCTGATCGACCAGAGATCACAAAATCTGAAGTTCAGAAATTTCTTATTTCGGTTAAAAACTTCACTTTTCGCGGCCTGTTTTAACCTTCGAAACGATTTCAAATTGACTCGGCCTCAACATAATGTTTGTAGAGGGGAATAAGATGAAATCTTGTCCACAAACGGGGACTCATTTGGACTTCTTATGAGAAAGTTATGGCCTTCCAAAGTTGGCCAAAAACTCATTTTGGCAAAAATTTGATTTTTCGCCGAAAATTGCCAAATTCAACCGCGGCTTCCCAAATTGCTTTATAACCATGCGAACATGCTTAATAATATGAAAATGGCTTATTGGAAGTGTTGGATCAACTACGGAGGCCCCAGAACAAAAATTGACTCCTTGAACGGGTGTTTGGCCTGAAACGGTTTCAAGAGAGGAATTGGCTCGGAAGTGAAATACGGGGTGTTACAATTTTAGTTTATACTTTTGGCCTTATTCAAGTTTTATTCAACTCTATGCATTTATCGAGTCAATCATCTTAGTATATTTACAGCATAGACAATTAAAGGCGTTCACCCAATACAAAATAAAAAATCAATGCACAAGGTACCATCATTTCTTTATCTCTATTTTTTCCTAAAACTTTAGCATAATTGATCAAGATTTTGGTATTTTTTTTATAATCAAATTATCGATATATTTATGTTAGTATTGTTTAGTACTTTGAAGTTGAATCTCTATTGTTAGGACCGCTACTATCTAAATTCACTCTTCCATTCTCAAATAGTTTATAATCTTTAAAATTTTCATGATTTTGAAATTGTAGGGATTGATTTAAAGGCGCAACATCTAGAGAAACATAAAAGATAAGAAACAAAATATCGAAAAACATGCGCATGTCTATGATCATTTTATCGTTATTTAAATACAAAATTTTCAATAATTCATGCCACCACCAACTTTTGTACTAAATGTTGGCTTTAATTCAATTTCTTACATTATGCTAGTTTCTATTTGGGTTAACATATTCTTTAGATAAATTATTTTCTCTAGAAGAAATACAGTAATATTACATTTTATTTGTGGATGTACATAAAGACGTCCACCCATCACTTGGATAACAAACTAGTAATTTATTATAATTAAAAAATATATTTATAGTGAAATAAACATAATATTTAAATATTTTATTATTTTTAACGTTAGAATGAGAAAGCACGTTTAAAGAGAGAAAAACACTTACATATAATTTTTATATTTTGTAACCAGTTCTTCTTTTGCAAACTTATAAAATTATCCAATTTATATTTATATTCAATAGTTTTTCTTTTTTTATACATAATTTTATAGTAATAATTAATCTTATTTTATAAATATAGATGAGTCGATTTTATTTGAGATATTTTGATATTGCACTCCACATTTTAAAGGTATTTTGCACTTACACCTCACATTTTAAATCATTTGCACTTGCACCCTGGTCGGTAACTTCTATTAAGTGGTGTTAAATATTTTATAAATGGACAATTATGTCCCCATGTGAGTCAAAGTGTGGAAATCATTAACGGACAAAAAGAAAAAATAAAAATAAAAATGTTATTACAACTTTTTTTCTTTAATTTTGAAATTCTATTAATTATGAAATTATGTTATTGAAACGTATTCGATGATGTACAAAGAAATTGGTATAATTTATTATATTAATTTATAATTTAGAGTGCGTAAAATGTTACTAATATTTATATTTTTAATGTTTTTCAGGTGTTAGTAAAAAATTGGAAAATATTGAGAAAAATAGAGAAATTAAAGATTGTGAAAACACCTAAAATGGGTTAATACTTTTAGATGCATAACTTTTTACTCAGAATTTCAAATAATACAAATCTTGAGCCAAATTTGAAGAGAATTTTGAGATCTACAACTTTCCAGTTCAGCACTTTTCCAAATTCAACTATCTAGGGGTCCAAAATTGCGACGCAAAATTCTGCAGTTTACTATAGCGAAAATTCAATATATTTAACTATGGGCCCAATCGTATATTTGCTATAAATACTAAAGAAGCCCATTTGATATTAATAGAGATGCAACCTAACTATCTATTAAAGATAGCCCTCGTAAGTTTTCTTTTAATTTTATTTATTTTTTAATTAATTCTATGCTAGTGTAAATTTGTGCTAAGAGTATATTTAATTCATTCCGTTATGCGTGTTCTTGCCAATTTATTATACCAATTTAATGCTTTAATGTTAACTACAATTATTCCTATTGGATGTCTATTTTAATTGATAAAAAATAAAGTTGGATTCTCATTATTTTTTGTTAGATTCACCTTATAATTTGTTAAGAGGGGATATAGGGTGTGTTTTGATGGATATAGTGAGTGGATTTTATACATAAGTTTGGCTGTGGAAGAATTACAATTGAATTTTATTAATTGATTGAACTTTATTGATTTTATTTTTTGCATTTAATAGAATCGAGAGACCAAATTAGTGCGAGATAAGAGTAGAGTTTATGCGCATGAATACTTAGGAAGATGATATTAAATATATGACTCCAAAACCCTAGTCAATTAATTCATTAATTTTATTATCTTGCTTAGTATTATTTAATTTAGTTCAATTATTTTAGTTTACTTACTTTGTTTTAGTTTATTTAGTTTGCTTTATTTAATTTGCTTGATTACCATAAACTTTTCTAACTAGATTAGGAGTTTAGTAAAATATTAACAAGATAATTATAAAACATATTGTTTGAGTCTTTGTGAGATCGACCTCGCTTAAACGTTACACTATAAATTAATTCATGCGCTTGCGAATATTAAAATTTATCACAACCTTCAGCGAGAGCTATCAAGTAAAATCCATATCCAATAATGTATTTACAAAATAAATATTAATGACTAAGATGAGATAGACCGTTATCAACACTATCATTGAAGATTAACTTTTTTTGAACTTGCTTGTTAGGGAAACTTATATGCCATGTATGAAACATGATCATACACAAGCTTACATGTCCATAACTAAAAATACTCTGATTCATATTTACATTGGATATGTTCTTATACGTCATTATCCATATAATCTATTTTTCAGTCTCATTTTCTTATATTAGTAGATTAGGAAAATTATTGTCGCCACGCATTAGGACTCAACTAATTAATGCTTTGGTTATTTTAACTTGCATTAAATTTTTTTCCTCTTATTGATTATTACCCTTTCTTTTGCTTAATACCCTTAAATGTTTTAATGATATTTCGTCTAATTATCTTTCTTCATGACAATTATTTCGATCAATTTTAAAATTTAAAATTAAAATTATAGCACAAAATTGATCTAAGCTACATTTTTTCTTGTGATTTTGAGATTTGATTTGGTAAATTAAACATGTATTTAATTAACTTGGGAGTATTAGTTTAAAATAATTATTTATAGTCTAAAATCTGGTCAAATTTTAATATTCTTTAAATCATGTTATTTCTTAATCCTAATATTATCATTTATAGAAAATTGGTTTCTAGTCCAATATTTTTTGAATCAATTTAATCAAGGACACACATTTTTAAGCAATTGTTTCAAATCCATATCAAGGATAATTTTTTTAAAATAGTAAATGCATTTAATTTATATTTTTCGATTGTTTTATCTTGTTATAACTTTTTATAATTAGGTATTTTGCCTATTTTGCCCCTAGTTAGGATGGTGTTAATTTCCTATATTTCTGCTCATGTTTTGATTTTGTTGTTTATGTGTAACTCATGGTTGTTAACTCTAATCATTAATACGTTGTCCTTGAGTAGATATAGAAAACTATTATTGTCCTACTAAAAGACCTTTAAAATAAAATTACATGAACAACTCCTTCAATTAAACGTCATTTTTAATTTTACTTTATTTCTCCCACCTACCCTTGTTCATATCCTCTCCCCAAAACCTCTCTTTCTCTCTCTTCATATACATTATCCGCACACATATATACAATATTATACTTCTAATGCTATTCATGTCCTTTCCCCAAAACCTCTCTTTCTCTCACTTCACATACATTATACACACACATATACAATATTATACATGTATATCTTTCTTTCTAAATGTTCGATTTTGGCGAGGAATTTATAATTGACAACTATAGAATACCATGACTAATATGGATTCAATTACTTATCATGTTCTTCCTCATAATTTTGTTGTATTTTTTCACTTTTTCCTCTTTAGATCTCTCATTTGCTGCCCTTTCACCATCCGCCGCCAGCGGTTTTTGCCTTAAGTACGATTCACCACTACTTTCCGACACAATATCCAGTTGTTTACACGATTCTAAGGTGTGTTCAATTTATTTATTTTTAATATTATTTTTTGTTTGTTTTCGGAGAAGATTTAAGTGCGGTAAAATGTATAGTAAAATACCTGTTTGATTTACTAAAGGTAACATTTTAAACTTAAATAGCCTTAGTGTTGTTTGTTTGCACATTTAACTTTTACATGGACAGTTGATACATATTTGGTTCAATTTTTGCAAAGATCAACAATTAGGAAGAAAGTTAGAAACCTAAACTATAAGTAAAATGCTTATTTGATTTATAATGTCTTTTGATTTTGTAATGAATGAACATGTGTCTAGTAGGTTTATATATTAGATAATTACATGCATTATATGATTCGACATGAGTGGTTGTCGTTTATTTATTTTATGGTGTTTGGGCTTTTGAATCAGTAAGTAGTAACATCTAGTAATTCTTATTATGTTTACAATAATTAGCAAATATGTGTGATATGCTAATTATAATTGCAAAATTAATTTTAGGGTCTATATATCTTTGTATTTTACCTTATATAAAATTTTAAAATTCAAAGTTATTTTTATGTTTTTGAATTATTTCCGTGAGTTTGAAATTTAAAAATTATGGAAATTAATGATATGATTAAAATTGTAATTATGTTTGAATTTTTGAATTACTTTGACTTTGATCTAATACTTACTTGATGCAGATTTAATTGTTGATTATTCCTTTATTTTAAGGAAGTTAATTGCTCGAAGTATTAATGTAATGACCTAAAATATCCCACATCGGTAGTATAATAGGTAGATCATTGGTTTATAAATACCCACTTGGTTCCTAACTAATAAGAGGCCTTTTGGGGGTGTCTTGGTGACTCCAGCCAAAAACAAAACTATGCGGCTGTGTGCCAGAGCGGATAATATCTTGCTAAACTCGGACAAGTCGAAATTGCCCACATCGATAGTGTACTAGGTCGTTACAATTAAAGATTGCAAAAGGTTAATATTGAAAATTTGGACATTTATATTATGTCTTTTTATTCCTTAAATTTAATTAATTCAAATGTCCTTTTTGCTAAAGTGTGTCCTTTCAAAAAACATTTTTCCTTCAAGCAATTGACTAAAAATATGGCATGTTATTTAATATATAGAGAAAGTCATTATTGTCCTTTAGACTAAAAGCCCATTCATCTATTCATTTTTGGTCATTGTTTCTCTATTTAATCAAATGACATAAATAAATAAGAATTTGAATCAAAGTCCGCTGCATAAGACTTTTAAAATTTGAGTAATTAATTACTTTTAAATAGTAATAGATTAAATTATAAAAAAAATGTTGTACTAACATTCTATTTCTTTTTTTTCCATGAGCCGTTAATGCTTAAAACCCATACTTTTAACTCACATGAGGGCATAATTGTCCATTTATGAAATATTTAACAATACTTAACAGAAGTTGCTAATAGTGGGATGCAAGTGCAAATGATTTAAAATGTGGGGGGCAAGCGCAAAATATCTCATTTAATTTTATTTTCTCATAAGGCTATTTTAAATACATATTTTTTATTAAATTTTGACTTTTAGATTTAAAGTATAGTATTTTAAAGTTTGTTTAGAAGTTTACGAGACACAAACGTGAAAGTTGATTGGACATTTCAAATTTCAATCCAATAGCCCAAACGCATTTAAACAAAATTGGCATATATTTTACCATTAGAGCATTTTCAATGGTAGTGTAAAAATTGACTTGTAAATCATATGTGTTAACAAATTTTTATACAAAGGTTGAACAGTAAAAAAAAATGCTTCAATGATACTTTTGTAAAATCTTGCGTAAATTTTGAAATAACCAATAAGATTTCGACACGTGTTAAATATAAATTTAAGGAAATTATTATTATTATTATTGTTGTTGTTGTTGTTGTTGTTATTGTTATTCAGGTTTCTTTTTTTAAATAATCTTCCCATCACAATTGATCTTGATTTGTAAGTATTGATAAGTATATTTTAAATATATATTTTTTAAATCTATATTTTACATTTGAAATTTTATAAATAAAATGAAGAAAGATAAAGCTGATATAGCATTGTAAAATGGAAGTGTATTTTACACATCAATTTTACATAAACTTCTATTCTAAAAGACCGTTAGAGATCAAACAATTTACAAATTATGTAAATTTTACATAAAACAATGATATATAAAATTGTTGGAGACGCTCTTAGAATGGATAACTTTTGTAAGTGTAAATGGTTTTTTAGTGGGACACAAATGGGGGTAACCCTTCAGAATTAAATTATCACTTAAAGGGATTTAAAACTACCACTAATTGAATTTGATATGGATTATAGCAATTCTTAAGCTCTTTTATTTGAAGACTTGCTTTCGCTCTGGTTCCGCTATAATTCCATCAGCATCTTGCCGCCTTCAAACACTTCTTCTTCGGGTTTACAATTTTCAGCCATGCCCCCTTTACCAAAAATCATCCCTGTCCTTGTCCTCGTCGGCGTCGAGTAACGGGTCCCTGTGTGTATTTCCATACAATTTTTTTTAAAAAAAAACATAAAAATAAAAAAGAAGAGTGAATTTAGAAATAATATAATATTATATACTATATATATAAATGAAATTATATATTTACATAATTAACAATGAACTAATTTTATGTACGTATATATTTTATATACATATATACACACACATATATATAAGTACAGAAAAACAAAATTACAAAATTAAATATATCGGGGCGAATACAAAGTGGAGACACCCATACCCTAACTCAACTAAGCTCCCTGACCCGAACGCTCCCTCGATCTTGTCGCCATACCCACCCCAACCAGTTCGGGGATCCGCGGGTATTTTTGCCATCCTTATTCGAAAACTTACTTTTGCTTTGACTTTGTCATACCTGCATTACCATCCCCTTAAGAGATTAATCAACTACATGTTAAACCCACTCATGTAAATAGTGGACATTCATACCATTGAAACTTGATTTCATTGGTCATAAGACTATATGCATCAGAATTTTTAAAAAATAAGGGTAAAAAGGTATATTTAACATACCATATCCCATGAATTTGCACTAGAGACAATAAAAAAGGTAAAAACCCATAGATTATATTCTAAATATCAGCCGTGGGTACATCCACACCCTTAAATAACACAATGTGTGTTGGTTGTGGGATTTTTAAAATATAAAAATTAAAGCCGATACACATTGTATCGGCTTTGTCTTTGCATAGCCGATACAATGTATATCAACTATGCTATAATGTTGTTCGGTGGTAAAATTAACATAATTTTACCAATTATCCTCTATTTTTAGCATTTTGGCCTAATTGGTACAGTATAAAAAAGAGATATTTTGCGATTGCACCCCACATTTTAGGGGGTATTTTGCAGTTGCACCCCACATTTTAATTCCTTTGTAGATGCACCCCGCAGTTAGTGTTTGCTGTTAGCTGTCGTTAATAAGTATTTATGTGGACCAAATTGTCCCTAAAATATCACGTGAGTTGCACACGTTAATTTCATCACTATACACAATATCATTTCTGTTTCTATCATTTTCCACACAACGGTGAGAACAAAGGCAGGAAAAAGAAAGTGGGCGGTCAAGCTAGTGTTTCAACACCCATTGAAAGGTTTGTGCAAAGATCCATCATTGAAGGATTGGGAACAAGGAGCATCGATTAATCAAATGAGCACTGGTAAGTTTTCATTTCCATTACTATATTTTTTTTCTTCCCCTAATCTAATAGTTCGATCATGGTTCATAACCTAATCATCCCTTACGAACAAGATTTTCGGTAATACATTGAACATATATGATTGATCATGCATTTATTCTTTAGTTATTCTACTAAGTTTCTATGTTAGGCATTTTTTCTTTATTTATTTTAGGGGATATCAACTGATACATATATTTTTTTTATTTTATTTGAATGTTTGTAGTGTGAACTAAAGGGTTGATTAGGAATCTTAGGGTTCATTATGGAGGTTTTTGGGAAGAGACCATTGTAGGAACTATTAGGGCTAATAGTTATAAGGGTGGGACATTTAAGGACAAACTAGGGGTAAACTTTGATGTACACTCTGTTTCTTTCCAACAACTCATAGACATTACTACTGTTTTTTCCCAAAAACAAAAGGGAGATTTTGTTCATTTTATTACATGATTAGGACTACGAGATTGTTAATTATGAATGATTCTGATTTAAGATTCATATGGAGAAATATTGCACCAGAATTGGATGGTTACACTCATCTTTTTGTGAACCTTTATAGTTTGTCTCCCCAAAAAATACATTCACAAGAAATACAATCTCAAACCTCGTGCGTTGTTAGTTTAGATAGCCCTGCAAAAAATACATGGAGTGCAAGTAGGGTAATGAATGATAGCCCAGCAAAGAATACTCGAAGTGTAGGCAAACTATTGAATGGGAGCACATTAAAGAAACTTTCAGTTAAAAGGAGACTTGAGCAAGGACTTTTATCACCAAGTAAGTTTTTCTATTTCAATTAAATGTGGGTATTTTGATATATATTATACGTGTGATACCTTTACTTGCTATTTATAATTCTCACTAAATAAATGGAATAAAGAATTTACAAGTGATAATTGTGAATTGGTGGTTGACTTGTCTAATTTTGATGAAGTTCTGGATGAAGAAGTAAATGAGACCATTGTGAATGATTTCTATTATGATATGGATGGGATAGAGAAGCAAATGAGGCATTTTTGGCTGACATTTTAAGTTATGACAATGGATAGAATAAAGAAGCAACTGAAAATTTGAATATTGATGAAGTACATGTGAGAGAGCATAGTGGGACAAAAACAGAGGGTGTGACAGGGCATACAGAGACTGAAACAAATGAAGTACCATTGGGGGACACTAGGCAAAAGAGGGTATTTTCACTGAATATTGATAAAGTACTTACCGAGGAGGAGTATTTTAGTGAACATTCCTCAAAAGAAGACTCTGACTACCATGAAGAAATTGGAAGTGATGAAGATTCAGAAGGTGATAATGACATGCTTGAACATGAATATATTGGAGTGGCTAATGAATGTGAGTTTCTACTTGAATTCAATAAGTTTGTCCATGAGAGTTTTGATTGTACCGAAGAAGATCCAATTATTAAAAAAACTGTGAATTTTCATTATGAAACTACTTTAGTAGTGGGGCAGGAATTTCCTACCGTATATAAATGTAGACAGTACCTTTGATTATATGGGATTAAATCAAAATTTGAGATAGAGTTTCAAAAGAACTGTAATTACAAGATTATTGCATTGTGTAAGGCAATTGATTGTCCATGGAGATGCTATGTTAGGAGACTAAACAATGGGCACACCATGGTTGTAAGAGGGTTACATGATGAACATATATGTGTTAATTATGGGAAGAATATGAATTGCTTAGCTAGTGCAAGGTGGATTGCAGAGATGATTGAAGATGAAATGAGGATGCATCATACCAGTTTTACACCAAAAGATATAATGAAGCTGGTTTGGCATAAATATACAGTGACAATCCGGTATTGGAAGGCATGGAAAGCAATGGGTAAAGCTAGCATACAAGGGTGGGTTAAAGGCCGCAGGCCAGTGGTAGGCTTGGATGGTTGTTTTCTAAAAGGAAAGTATTCAGGAGTTTGTTTGTGTGCTATTGGCATGGATGCCAACAATGGGATGTTCCCATTAGGCATATTTATTTGTAAAAAATAGAATTGGGAGAATTGGGATAAGTTTCTTGAATTACTTGGTCCAGAGTTAAAGAAGCATGAGCTGCCAGTAACTATAATTTCAGATAGACAAAAGGGCCTCAAAAATACTGTCCGAGACCACTTCCCCCAGTGCAATCAGAGATTCTGTTTTAGACATATGTTTAAGAACTTGAATAGATATTGGAGAGGAGAGCACATAAATGGTCTATCTTGGGCTGCACCTTCTACTTATAGAGTGCCTGATTTTAAAAGGAATATGAAGCAGTTAGGCAAAGCTGCAAGTGGTGCAAGGGCTTATTTGATGAAGGAGAAAATTAGCCTTTGGGCTCGGTCACACTTTGATCATATTTCTAAGTGTGATCACTTGACCAATAATTTCACAGAAAGCTTCAACAATTTCATCATATCAACAAGGGACAAGCCAGTGTGATTAATGGTGACAGGTGTTTCATTCCTTCTCATGAAAATTATATATGAAATAAACTTAGAGTCTAGGAAGTGGGATGAAAGAGGTTTAGTACCAAGGGTGAATAAGGTGATTGAAAAGTACAAGCTCAGAATAAATGATTACCTGATAGAACCAGGTGGTACATATTGTATTAGACATTACACAGGTGAGCATTGGACAGTGGATTTAAATAAACATACTTGTGGATGTGGTGAGTGGCAAGTAACTAGGATTCCATGTGTACATGCAATACACTTAATTCACCAACATAGACTACCATTTGTCCAGTAAGTATTTTATATCATTCATTACTTCATTTTATTTTATGGTAAATAAATTAGATATTCCAATAATTAAAATCAATGTTCTGGTGCTTAACACTCTGTTTTTTTTCTTTCTTTACTATTTGTATTATAACTCCGAGAGATGCACATCAATTTATAAAAGCTTTTTTGGGTAGATTCAAACGGCTAGTTTTTACATTATTCTCAATTAGTCGTTTGTGATATTTTAGGGACAATTTGGTCCATGTAAATACTTGTTAACGGCAGCTAATAGCAAACACTAAATGCGGGGTGCATTTGCAAATGAATTAAAATGTGGAGTGCAACTGCAAAATACCCGCCAAAATGTGGGGTGCAATCACAAAATATCTCTATAAAAAAAGCTAAAACCATCTTATTAGCCATCTCGTGAAGATGGCCTAAGTGTGGAAGGTTGAAAATCCATTCCTTATTATATAAACTAAATTTTTACACGCATGCGGTGCCCGTGCAATGCAAATATAAGTTATTTAAAGAAAAAAATAGTTAGTGCCCCATGGTTGAACGTATATGTTAGGTTTATATTTTTTGTTGACTCGATCCCCATGCCAAAAACACTTTTTTCGTTGTAATTGTTTGAGTCAAATTCAATATTTGAAGATATGACAATTAACAAAAACTCGCCGAACTTATCAGATGCATCATACATAGTTCAGGATCTTAGGTAAGTTGGGTATGTAGTTTGATTTCAAATATGGGTGGCGGTCGTGTATTAAATTCGAAATTAAAAGTTTTTGAGTTAAATTTATTTTTAATTATTTTTACCGAGTTTTGCTGAAATTTGAAAAGGCCCGTTAATGCAAATTATTGAGAAAATTTATTTTTTTATGTTTAATATATTCCATAAAGTTACCTTTAAAATTTAAGTCGAATTAAAGAGCAAACGGATTTAATAATGTGAAATAAAAATAAAAATAAATTAAAAGAAAGAAATTTTTTTTAAATAAATAATTAAGGATTTAAAAACAAATAAATAAAAGAAAGTTTGAAAAAACTTTGAAAAGTCAAAATGTCCTTCTTTCTTTAATCCTGCGCATGTAAATTTGTAGTGGACCAAGCCCATTAACTACTTTGGAAAGCTTTGCAACGTGTAGCCGTGTAAGTAAATGAAGGAGCATCCTTGTAAGTCAACCGCCACACCTTAGTATTTTGTGTAGCGGCCAGCACAATTTCGACTAAGAAACATAGTTCAAAGTTGGGGTTTTAGAGGCCGATTTAACCCCTTAATTTTTAATTTGACTATTGATATTAGTTTTAACGATACGCACTGATTTATTATTTAAAAAATTTTAAAAAATTAAATAAAAATATATAAAAAAGTTATAAAATATGATATTAATAAGATAGATCAAGTAGATAAATAAAATACAACTATCTAGTATAAATTGCATAGTCTCTATTGAAATGCGAATATTTGTCGCACTTAGTAATAAAATTTAAAATCATAATTCAATAAATAGATAATAATACAATCTTATGATGTACAAACATCTCAAATATAAGTCAATTAGACCTAAAATAACGATATGAATTATACTCATCATCGTTATTCTAGGATTCTAGGATTCCAGGATTCTAGTGATGAGGAATGAGGATATAAAGAAGGTTGAGAATTAATATTTGTGGGGTAAAGATGAGATGAATGGATAGATAACTCATAAAGATAAAACCAATTTAATTAAGCAAATATTAACAAATTTCTTTGAAACAAATCAACATTTTTTCTTTAATAGTTGCCAATTTAATTAAGTAAAGATTAACAAATTACTATGGAACAAATTAACATTTTTTTTTTCAAAAGTTGCCAATTTAATTAAGCAAAGATTAACAATTATTTTGGAACAAATCAACATTTTTTTTTCAATAGTACCGTGTCAACTCGATGAAATATAAGTGAAATATCGCAAAATATCGCAAAAAATCGAAGACTCGATGCGGTTCGGTGAAATATCACCGATTCAATAAAATGCTGGTATTTATGTGTATCGTGTCATGACTACTTCCGTAGCATGGTTCAAAGTTGCGGTTTCTAAGGCCAACTCGGCCACTCAATTTTCAACTCGAATATCAATGTCGGTTTTGGTTTTGGCAATACGGACCGATTCACTATTTAAAAGGCCTAAAAAATCATAAGAAAAATATGAAAAAATTCTAAAGTATGAGATTAATAAAATGGATCAATTATATAAGCATAATTACATTATCTAGTACAAATTACATGGCCTAAATCGAAATACCAACATTTGTCGCACTTGATAATACAACATTACATCATAATTTAATAAGTATATAACAATACAATCTTATAAAGCACAAAAAGAAGAAAAAGAAGGAAAGAAAAAAATACCTGGAGCATACGAAGAAATGAAGATAAGTATGCTTATATTTTTAAGCATATGAAGAAATGAACTAGTGAAAAGATTGTGAATTTGTGAATGTCTTTGTGTCTACTACTTTTAAGAAGGAATCTGGTGAGTTGTGACTTTCGTAACTTTTTTTTCAACATGCTTGCAGCTTTATTTCTTTTCTTCCTTCTTTTGATTTTCTATTATTTAGCTGGACCAACAAAGATTAAGCCAATTTAATTAAGCAAAGATTAACAAATTACTTTGGAACAATTGAACAAATTAATAGTTTTTTTTCAATAGTTGCCAATTTAATCAAGTAAAGATTAACAAATTACTTTGGAACAAATCTATAGTTTTTTTTCTTTTCAATAATTGCCAATTTACACTCAAAGGTCTCTAAGTTTCCAAAATCCAACATGCAACACCTTTTGTGTTTTTTTTTTGTATTTTTGTAAGTCTAGTCACTTTATTCAATTATGTCACTTTAGTCACCTTTTTTTTTTGTAACACAGAGTGAAATATTGGCGAAATATCGGCGATTCGATGTGATTTCGTTGAAATATCGGTGATATTTTAAAAATCGCGAATTTAATCATATTGGGTTATAATTGCAGTTCGGCACTCCCTATTCTAACTCAATATCGGCCATATCGGATCGGTATCGACTAATACTTTGAACCATGTCATTTGAACCATGACATGGTTCAAAGTATCGGTCGATACCAATCCGAGATGGCCAATACTGAGTTAGAATAGGGGGTGCCGAACCGCTATTATGACCCGATACGATTAAAATCGCGGTATTTCAAAATATCATTGATATTGTACCGAAATCACACCGAGTCGCCGATATTTCACTCCGTATTGAATAATTGGATAAAGTGACTAAAGTAAAAAAAAAGTTACTCTATGTTGGACTTTAGAGACTTGAATTGTAAATTGGTATTTATTGAAAAAAAATGTTGATTTGTTCCAAAATAATTTGTTAATCTTTGTTTAATTAAATTAGCAACTATTAAAAAAAATATTGATTTGTTCAATTGTTCCAGAGTAATTTATTAATCTTTGCTTAATTAAATTGGTTTAATCCTAAAAAGGAGAAGATTAGAAGGAGGAGGAAAAGAAAGAAAAAAAAAAGAAATAGAAAAAAATAGAGAAAAAAAATAAAGCAAAAGAAGCGTAGGCATCTAACAGATCTAACTAGATTTCCTAGTTATGATGAGTATTCTAGTGGCTATGATCCTCATTCACAAATCTATCAGTGCATTGATGATCAATTACAGAGCTTAAACTTAGGCCAACACTATTACGGTGGACATGAATACAACTATGATTATGATAGTCGTAGACATAGCATTTTCAGAGGCGGAATATCTAGTTATGATTTTGGTACTGGTTATGGAGGTTCTGCACAAAATTATGCTAATAGTAGGGGATCAAATAATAGTATTGCTGCTCGTAGTGGTTATTATAGAAGTGGTCGTGGAACGTATCATGATGGATCTTTAAGTGGCAGTGATTATCAGAGATTTGAGTACTATCATCACCATGGCCAACCAAATTTTCCTGATTATGGGTCACCTAGCATTCCTCTCATCCTTATCCCACAAATGCTAATTCCCAACCTCCTTTATATCCTTATTCTAGGCCTAATTGAATTTATATTTAAAATATTTATACTTTATAAGATTGTATTGTTATATATTTATTAAATTATGATGTAATATTTTATCACCAAGTGCGACAGATGATTGTATTTTGATGTAAGATATGTAATTTGTACTAGATAATGTTATTATGCTTATCTAATTGATCAATCTTATTAATCTCATACTTTAGAATTTTTTATATTTTTTTTGTAATTTTTTGGGCCTTTTAAATAATAAATCGGTCCATATCGCCGAAACCGATACCAATATCCGAGTCGAAAATTGATTGCCCGAGTTGACCTTTGAAACCGCGACTTTGAACCATGACCATGCTCCATAGTCTATTCTGATTCGGTATCAGCCATATCAGATTGGTATCGGCCAATACTTTGAACCATGCTAAGAAATTAAATTCTTTATTTTCAAACCAGTCCAAGAATTTCAAGCGGTATCGTTCTGTCGTGTATTTTTGGGTTCTTATTTTTATCACAAAAATTTATTTTTTAATATTTTTAACCTACTCCAAAAAGGATTTTGACTATATATTTTTTTCTATAAATATAACTATTGGTTTGGGTTAAAAACACATGATTATAGATATCTTTTTTAGGTAAAAATTATCCAAACGCTATAATCAATTTTTGAGAGTTTTTAAATACCACCTAGATTTTGTTTGCATGCCATAAGAAATCCCATTATTCTTTAAATTTAAGAGCTTAGGTTTCAAACGTTCACAGTCATGCAGACGTTTCTTCGATTGCGATTAGAGATGGGGTGAGCAAAATAGCTAACTATCGATAAGAGAGATCGTAGACGGGAGTGAAGGATTACAATCAAGTGTGTAGAAAAAGGAGATGGGTAAGCCGAAAAAGCGAAGAACGCTACACCAAGTCAGATGCGGTTGGATTATACATTCAAGGGATTGATGAGACTGTTTTGTAAATTGTGGAAAATCAATTTTTGTAAATCATCGAGTCTGTAATTCAATTTTGATTATAGTGAAGCTCGGTCGATTAGTTCCGAGAATTAGTTCTACACAAATATGGTTACCTCGTTACTTCCTTGTGTTGTAGATTGCTTTTAAGTAATTGCTTGATTGATATAATTGCTAAAAAACACAACATAGGTTTTGGCAGTAAAATTGATTAAACTTAGGGTTTTAATTTTGCTTATCAAAATCCTAAAATCAACCTAGGCGTAATCCTTAAAATTTATTTTCTTCAGTATCTTAATACTCTTGTAAGCACAATTGTTCAAACCTACAATTAACTATAAAAAAAATTACTCAAAAACCTGACACGACTTCAAACTAATGAATTGCCTTCCAGCTTTATATAATAATAAATAAATGATTAGCACTTTTGACCCTTAAACTATAATCCTTATCCACTTATGTCTAACTCATTTAAAATTTTAAATAAACAATAGATTTAGAAAACCTATATCATCACTGTCCACTATCGAGGTGACCTCTATCAAAACTTTGATAAGATCTCTTAAATTGGTCGGAGCTCCCATGATTGCTGGAGCTCTGGCAGGGGTGCTACAATAACTAGTATGTGGGGAAATAAAATGTAAGGTTGGGTGGTGTGGCATTGGGTGGAGGTGGGTTATAAGTGATGCATCGAGAAATTAGTATAATTTATTATTCTAATTTATAATTTAGAGAGAGTAAAATGTTACTAATATTTATATTTTTTATTATTTTCAGGTGTTAGAAACGAATTTGAAGAAGATTGAAAAAATAATGAAATTAAAGATTGTGAAGACACCTAAAGTGTTAAATACTTCCAGACATATGACTTTTTGTTCGGAACTCCAAATAATGCGATTTTTACACCTAAATTGAAAAGAATTTCGAGAACTACAATTTTTCAGTTCAGCACTTTTTCAAATTTAGCCGTCTCGAGGTTCGAAATTGTAACGCAAAATGCATCAGTCAGAAAGGACAAAAATTTAATTATATTTAAATAAATGGGCCAAGCCCATTAACCAAACCTAATCCCAATTATAAAAGGGAGCAGCACAAGGCAGCCGTGCACAACAGCCACTGCCGAGCACTACTCCTCACCTCTTTTTTCTTTAATTTTCTCTTTTATTTCTTTTTGCTTTATTCAAGACTTTCAAGATTTAGATTTTTATTTACTATTCAGTTTAATTAATGTCAATTAAGTTTTCTTTTAATTTTGTTTGCTATTTAATTTTTATTACGCTAGCGTAAATTTGTGCTAGGGTTATGAAGAATATATTAAATTGATTTTCTTGCATGTATTCATGCCAATTGACTCTACCAATTTAATGCTTTGATGTTAAATACAATTTTTCCTATTGGATGCCTATTTTAATTAATTAGAAATAAAGTTGAATTCTCATTATTTTTTGTTAGATTCACCTTATGATTTGTTAAGAGCAGATATAGGGTGTATTTTGACGGGTATAGTTAGTATTTTGATTTTATACATTAGTTTGGCTATGGAAGAATTACAATTGAATTTTATAAATTAATTACATTTGAATAATTTTATTTTGATCATCTAATAGCGTTGAGAGATCAAATTAGTGCGAGATAAGAGTAGAGTTTATGCGTACGAATACTTAGGAAGATGATATTAAATATATGACTCCGAAACCCTACTTAATTAATTCATTAATTTTATTATCTTACTTAATATTATTTAGTTTAGTGAAAAATTAACAAGACAAAATTTAAACATATTGTGTGACTCTGTGAAATCGACCTCGTTTATACGTTATACTATAAATTGATTTGTGCGCTTGCTAGTATTAAAATTTATCACAACAATAAGGGGATGGGATAGGTTATAGGGTTAATTTGTTAAATTCATTTGGAATTCAAGAAACAACGTGTTTAAAAAACCTATGTCACCATGCATTGCAGAGCTTCGGCGAGATCACTGAAACTTAAATGACCACTATTAAAACTCTGATAACCCCTGACGGAGTTATGCGCGGTTTAATGGGCTTGGAGCTCTTGTGGGGTAAGGGTGGGTTAATTTGTATAATTCATTTGAAATTCTCAAGAGACACTGGTTAAGGAACCTCTATCACCACCCACTAACCACTGTTGGAGCTCAAACGAGCTCACTATAACCAAGTGACCACTGTTGAAACTCCAACGACCATTACCGAAGCCCTGGTGATTTAATTAGAGCTCTGGTGAAGTTATTGGATTTCCAACGTTGGTGGTGCTTTAATAATATATAGACACATTATGCATAAACATTTATAATATATATATGTATGCACGCGCACGTGCATATATGTAGTTACATATATTTATTATATATATATATATATATGACAATTACATTATCTGCCTACTTTGTGTGTTTAAGTAAGGATGGAAGTAGTTTCATTGTAGCCTTATATTTAGATGAAATAATTCTAAAATTTGTAAATGATAAAACTTAAAATTCCATCATTTAAAATTTCTTCAATTGTATTTATCATGGTATGTAGAATTTTAAAAAATAAAATGAATTACAATATTACTTATTTTAAGAATGACGCATCATATTGCTAAATTTTAAGTCAGAATTTTTAAAAGGCAAATTATAGCAAATTTACCATATGTAAAATTGCAAAATTTTTGCTAATTTTACCAAACGATGGATGTTGACCTCTTTGTATTCCAAATCGACTTCTGCTCAAATTCCAAGTTTATTTTCTCCATCCAAACACAGGTAGGGGTGTTAAAGAAGAAATGGTGGTGAAGGGGTGGGTGGTGGTGATTGAGAGTGAGTTTTTTTTTTCTTTTAGAATTTAATCATAATTTGAATTGGAAAACTCCATTTCTCATATGGAATTCAATCATTTAAAATGGATGTATTTGAAATTCTAACACAATTTTAAAACTATCACCTTTTTATATATCCAAACAATAGATTTCCAAAACCATACCCCAATTTTAATTCCATAAAATATAATTAGGGTTTCCAAACACACCCTTACATTACTTCCCATTCTCAAGTGTTAAATATATTAAGATTTAATCAAACTTTTAGAGCGCGTTTGGCGCGTTGGATAAAGAAGTAGGATTGGATAGGATAAATGTCGGATATGATAAGAGTCTAAATTAATTTGATATGAATTATATGGGATATGATAGGAAATGAATCAGTCCAATAAGGATTGAGCGGGATCGGACATAACAAGAATTAGTCAGATAAGGATTTAATAAACTTTGCATTTAATAGAGTCCCATATTACAAGTCTCAGTATTATACAACACAACTCGCTTTTGTTTTAAAAATATATGCAATTTTAATTGTTGTCCACATTTTTTTTTGCTAATGCCATTCTCCTATTATGGGAGAAAAGTTCTATATTAGATACAATATTTACGAACCAAGCATTAAGTACAATTTCAAATTCTAATATAAAATTTACTTTTTTTTTATAAAACTAAAGTTTCTTCTAAATGCTTTCATTTAATAAAACAAAACAAAAATACTATATACAATAAATGAATTTTATAGTTGAGTTACTGTGATTTTGGATGATTGAAAATTTTCGTTAATCAATTTGATTATCTAAAGGGCATAAAAAAGAAAATCAATATAAAAATTAATTAATTAAAAAATTGTTTTTATTTAAAAATCAATATATTTTTGTTATTCGGTTCTAATGGAATAAAAGGATAATTAATCTCGAGTGCAATCCTATTCCGCGTTGCACCAAATACGGGATAGGATAAAGATATTATCTCCACCTTTGCACCAAACACAAGATAAGATTTGCTTGTTCTATCATTTTTGACAACAAACATCTAATATGATTAATTAATCCAATCACACTTCTAATTTCGGTGACAAACACACTCTAATGAGTTTGATTCGATTTAGTTGATATGAGAGTTTTATATTTGCAATTGGTTCAAAAATTATATGAATTGTCTTAATAAACAATTTGATTCTTAGTTATTCATGTATTTTTATATGTTTTATGTAGAAACGCGTGGAAGTATAGGATAAAAAAAATAAAGGAACCCCAAAACTTCATGATAAGTGGACTATAAATAAGATATCTGGTATTTGTACTACCAACTAACTTTCCATATATTTTAGCTACTACACATAAAACATCATTTGTACTATCAAAACAAATTTTCATCTTTCCTTGCGTATCTTTAATATATATATATTAGGTTGAAACCCATATCAAAAGTATTACCATTTATTCAAAAAGCATATCAAATCTCAGTCACACAATTATTTATTCCCTTTTACATTTTCAAATTCAAAACCATTACTGTTTATTATATTGATACATATGTAGCTTTTATATTTATTTTTTTTAACAAAAAGTTCTAAGTCTCTTATTTTTATTACAAATAGGAACGAAATCCTCCTCATTTTAAGTAAATCTAACCTAAGATCTCTCAAATCTTAGCGCCTTTATCACTAGATTAACTCACTCGTATCTAAAAATTTAACCATAGTAAAATCTCCATAACAACAACTTGCTTGTGGAAATTAGAATTAACAACATTTACATAATTTATATTTACACTCTTTACTTTTTATTTAGTCGTGTTTGGGAGAGGAATAGAGAAAGGGAAATAACCTATATCTTTTTTTTTTCATTTGAAAGTTTAATTTGTAAAGACTACATGAGAAATGGAAAGAACCATAAAATATACTGTGTACATTTTAGCTATCTCCAATGCCAACGTGAATTAAATTTACCAAAACTATGAACATTTAAGCATTTCTATACATGGCTCCTACGTGGCATTAAAATTTTTCTTTTTTGGTGTAAAAATCTAGAGTGGACCTTTCTAACCAATTAGTCAAAGATTTTGTATTTTGTCTGATTGGAATGACAAAACTGAAAGACACGTGGCAATATGTAAATCAAAAGATGAAGTTAACAAGATAAGTGTTTATAGAGGAGGTGTCACCCTTGTAGGTAATAATCCTCCTATGTTGAAATGAGCTCGGAGCTCCGTGATCTTTATATAGACAAGTCGAATATATAGCTGAGCCTTGGATACAAATACGTAACTATCAGGCTAGTTTAACAAGCTAACTATACATGTAAGAAAAAACCCCAACCATGAGTTATAGTGTTACACTAAATAAGAGAGCTCTAATATCTGTTCTTCACTAAGCTTATCAAAGAACTCGAGGGTAGATGGAGTATATTGTTGTTCTAAGAGGAAGCAAATTATATATTTTTTTCTCTAAAAACCTTAGGATGTTATGTGAAGTAAATGCCCTTTATATATAATAGGGAGGGAAGCCTGTGGGAGAACTCTCAGAGCAAGTCTCGAACCATCCCTTATCATCACAATATCTGATCTTGCTTCTTCGGGTAGTCTGGTGCATTTAATCCGGTTAGTGTGCGGTTATGAAATTGAGGGAGGTTTTGTGGTATTGGCAGAGTTGGTAGCAGTCGCCCCTACTGTTTACACCTATTATGACAAAGTGGTTGGCCAGAGACCCCTAGAGCTCGCTAGAAGATCTCTGGAATTTGACTTCTGGCACCTGGTATACAAAAACAATGTTTAGGCCGAATGTGCATACTCTTTGGAGCTCCGGCCCCCATATGGCACTTACGCTAGAGCTCTCGAGCTCTCCTCGCCATAATGGACTTGACTGCTAACGCAGGCAGTCACGTGTCCTCTTGTGACTGGCTAAGTAAATCAATTTATTAATTTGCCTTATCATACTTCATTGCCAAGTTCTAATAAAATTTATCTCCAATAGTATTATCAATAAAATTGCTAGACATTATTCATCAAGTATTTTAATGAAAAATTGTAAATAATAATGAACATTGTTTCATAAATATTGCCAAATACTTTTTAATAATGTAATTTTTTTTGAAAATAGAATTATAAAATAAAAAGTTAAAACATTTTAAAGTTAAAAAAAATGAAATATGAAAGCAAAAATAATAATATTGCCATCTTTTTTACATATTATTACATATTACCTTCATGCTCATTATCCACGTTTGCGATGATGATTTTTTTAACTCATTATCTATATATATATGTGTCACTTTATTTTATCTAATTCATGGTATGGTAGTTATTGGAGATACTGAATGTTAAACCCAATCTTCTATCCTTTTTTTGTTTCAACTTAGGAAACAAAGAAGAAATTAACTTTCTTCCGCTCTTCATCTAAACAAATGAAATATAATTACAAGGTGAGCTGCAAGTGGCGATTTGCAATTCAAGTGGGCGAACAATTCTTACATTGTATGAGTTTGATTCCCACTAAGCACTAGTAGGTAGGGATAATTAATTTTCTAAGCGAGAATTAGTTCAATTATGAATTTCTAATGTATGCAAAGAAAATAAAAATAAGAATTATTTCTCTTATTTTTCCGTATCTCTACTTTAAAAAAAAAACAAAAAAAAATCATTATTAACCAACTCAAACTAATCATTCTGGAAACAAAGTATTTGAGATTTCCACATCATTAAAACTTAAGTTACAAACATATAGAATTTGAGACAAAAGTGTTTTTTTTCCTAGTAAATAACATCTTATTTAAAGAATGGGTTTTGTGGCCCACTGCTAATTAATTCCAACTATAACAAACTCACCAAACAATGCCTTTGACCCATAAATTCAGCCACCACCTTAACCACAATAAGCATGCAGAACCATAAAAAAGGTAGAAAAATAAACATAAAACTACCCGAGGGTTAATTTGAAGGTAAAGCAAAGCATCCGAAATAAAAAGGTGCTTCCATATACCAATGCCTTATTTGTGAAGCACCTTGATGCTTCTGACGTTGCTTGAATTACAATGAAAGTCATGGTAACTCAAGCATTACAAAGACCTTCTCAATGTTATATATATATATATATTTATCACACAATATATATATATATATATATGTATTATAAAAAGAAATTATTTCAATCGCTAAAATGTGTCATACTTTTAATTTCCAATTTTACCCTCGTAGTATGTATTTAAGAACTTTGGCTACTAAGTAATATAGTTTCATATTTACTACTAGGCCGTTTATTATTATTGTTAAAAAAAATACTTCAAATTATATACATATGAGTCACACACACATCGATTAAATAAAGTAATCTAGTGTATATATATATACACGGATAGAGAAGGGGAGAGAGAGAGAGAGCGCTCTAAAGTTGACATCAATGTTCCTAAGATTTCAATTTTCAATCCCCTTTTTATTGCACTATACTACAAGACACACGCAAACAGAGAGATCTAAAGTTTACGTCAGACAATGTATGAAAGATATAAATTTTTGTCAAGAGGGCATTTTATTGCTAGAGACCAAACATTCCACCTTACCCAACGCTGAAAGAGCCCTTTCACCTAAACACGACAAGCAAAAATACACATTCCTCTCTTCCCATTTGCAAAACCACCACCACCAAACCCAATACAAAATCTACACAATTCTCCATTGCCTCAAATAGTTTTTTCGACTAAGAATTTTGAGTTTCAATGGAGTTCATTACTCCACTATTGGAACTTAAAGAGCTCTCAACGTAGTAAAAACCAGCAATTTTCGAGTTTCAATTGTCAAGTACAATCATTGCAAGATGGCATCAAAGCCAGACTTCGCAAAGAAGTTGCTTCATGATCTACGGCTGAGGAAAGAGCGAATGGCTGCTGCATCTCAAAGCTCAAACAATTCAAATACGACAGCTAGAGGTAAATTGTATGATCACTTCGATTTTAATCTAATTTGAAAAGTCAAGTGCTTATTTGGTTCGAGTTATTGTTCTTTCCGGTGATCCTAAACGGGTAAATTTCATGTACAAAAGTATCATAATTCATATCAAGAGATTGAATAAAATGATGCTGAAGTTCACGTTCTGTTTGTGAAACTACCACTTTTGGATTCCAGGAAAGCATAGAAACTTGAAGTGAACAAGCATTAAACATGTTAATCTAAACACTTGAGTTTGTTCCGAGCCGGCTGAAAGAATATACTTAATCAAAAAACTTGTAAATATAAAATTGTAATGACTTACTAGTTGAAGTCAGTTGCGTGCAAAGAATATGCTGACTTTTTACCTGGATCAATATTCTTGTTCAATGACTTGAAGCAACCCCAAAAGCAGGTGGTACAACCTGTTTTCAGTGCTAGAGAGATCAAATGTAGTATAGTGTGTAATGAAAAGAAGTCTTTCGCAAGGAATTATTTCCTTTTGTATTATTAATTACTGCCTACATTTTAATTTAAGAGTCCATTATTACCTTTTGGATGTTCCAAATTAAGAGTCAAGTTTCTTTTTTGGTATAAAATCTATGTACCAAATCTTTTATTCTTCTTTTTTTCTTGAATTTGGCATTTGGGTAAAAAAAGTTTTAGAAGTAAGAAATAGATCAGTTTCATTAAAATTCATATTTTCTGATCACTATGTGTATACCAGATTTAGAATAAAATACTCTAGTAGTTCATTTTCTGATCGCCTGTCGCTTTCGTTAAAATCTTTAGAAATACTAAAGGGAGACAATTACATACCTCATTTCAATTCATGTATTGAAGTTGTCTCACTGTTGTTCAAGAACTGACATGATGTTTCCGCCTGTTAAATTTAAAGATGGATAATATCTAAGTAATTGGTTAGATTGAAAATACACACGTACACTTCATTCCAAAGGAGGGGCAAAGAAGCCCAGTTTCTTCAAAAACTAGTTGAATACTGGATTGTCTCAAATTAAGATTCCCGCTTCTAGAATCAATACATCAAGTCCAATGATAGTTGAGAAAAAAAAAATTAGCCATTAAGTTCACTAAAGTCAATGTTTCTTTACGAAGTTGGACTTTTGAAATGCAATTCTTAGTTTCAGACCGAGGGAGTACAAATTAGACATCACAATTCACAAGTGTTATACAAGCCATTACAAGTACAGACTGGTTAGCAGACCTAAGACTAAATGGCCAATTATTAAGTTAAACATACATGTTTGTGTTGTGTGTGTGTGTTTGAGGGGAGGGAGAGTTTGTCGACTTTTGCAATTATTTATACACCTTATATTTCTTTTGTTGTATGGATGAACAGACGCATATGTGGACCCTGGGCAAATTTACCGAGGATCTCGACAAAACAAAGCATTAGAATCTGTATGTTCAATCTTTGTCATACCTCCATTCTGTTTATTCTACTCGAGTCTGTTGAAGCAATCACACAAACTTCATCAGATTTGGCTCCTCAGGAGTGATTACAATCACTCTAGAGTAAGAAATCTGGATCGTTTGTTTAAAGTAGATGGCCGAGATTTTGGCAGAGAATATTTGCCTCTGGCGGGGACTCATTTCGACAGAAACCGCCTGCCAAAACCCAAACCATCTAATTTTAAACTAACCGTCTAGATTTCTTCATGTCTCGAGAAATTTTTTTGATACTAACTTCTGTTAAATTTGTTCACTTTATCTCTCTTCAGGTCGGATCCAAAGCAGCAACATCACAAAGGAGGTCAAGCAGAAGCAATAGTAGGTCACTCATCAATGGAGAATCTTCAAACCAGATTGTTAATTACGGAAGAGGCCAAAGCTCACACCAAATAGGAGACCTTTCGATGGCCCTCCTTTTAGCCCTCGAAAATGGAGGAAAACTCAGTACAACAGATTCCAAAGGCAATCGTTCAACACTTGGTTTCATTAAGCCTCGATCTTCAACTAGCCAGTTCCCAACAATCTCCCATCTTCACATCAACGATATATCCAAAGGAGTCCAGAACTTGAACAAGATTCTAAGAGCCTGTTCAAATGGTGTAAACTTGGATAGCTACTCGATAGAAGTCGGGAAGGAACTTTTGAAAGGGGCCATAGATTTGGAAGAATCATTGAGAATGCTCGTAAACCTACAAGAAGCTTCGGATTACATGGTTCCCACGCAGAGAAAAACCCGGCTCACGTTACTCGAGGAAGAGGAAGATGATGAAACCGGTTCAGTGAAATTAGCTGAACAGAAGCAATTAGGCCTGCCAAGATTCTCCTTCGATAAGTCCTCAAGGAACTCTCATGATCTCAAGCATAGGTTGATGGCACTAACGTATCCAACGGAAGAGAAACAAGCTCTAACTACGTCGAATATGTGGGCCCGGCTTCAGAAATTGAAACCGGAGCCGAAAAGTGACTCAACTGCATCACAGCCCAAACCACAGAAGGCGAGAATTTCGAATGTTATAGCGAAACTAATGGGACTAGAAGAAATTCCAGAGAAGATAGATTTGAGGAACAGAGAAAAAGAAATGAGCTCGAAGAAGAAAGAAGGGGTGGTTTTTCAAAAGACCATGTATGGAACAAACAAGAACGGTGAAGTGAAGACTCGAGAGAGTGAGAATCTGGCTCCTGTAGCTAGTGATAGAAAAGTGTTGATACCAGAGAAGAAGGCACCACCGGCTCGGAGTACTCCGATTATGCTGAAAGTTGAAAAAAGTCGGGTTTCTCAAGGTGTAAACCTTGATGAGAAACTACCCAGGAAGAACGTCGAAAGAGCAAATAGAACAAATGCGGTGCCAGGCTCTAAAAAGGGAACCGTCGCAGTGGAAAGAACACAAAATGACATCAGCCAAACAAATCATGGAAATAGAAAGAAGAATCAAGAAAATGAGAGAGAAAAGGACCCTACAAAGCAAAAGGAAAGAAGAGGAACAGAAAAGGGTGAACCCAAGGAAGTTGTGTTGAAGGATGAACTGCAGCAGCAGGTTGTACGTGACCGTACAAGTCCAGAGGCAGCAAATATATTGCACGACAAAAATCGGAGGAATGAAAGCACACTACAAACAGAGAAGAGATACGAGGAGAGGCTTGTTCCAAGCAATCAGAAAAAACCTGTGCTCCAAAAATCTGAGCATCTAGAAGGGAAAAGAGAACATCAGATTACAAAACAAACTTTGCAAGAAACAAAACTTGATCAAAGTTCAGCGAAATTAAAGTTTTCACCAAAATCCGGTTATGGTGCGATGGGTTTACAAAAGAAGCAGCCACACATGAACCAAAGGGCGCATAGTAAGCCGTCAAAGGAGCTGCCAACTAAAGTTTTGATGAACGGTCAGGATGCGTCTACAAGGAAACCGGGACCCACAGTAGAAACTGAAAAAGGTAGCGTTCGACCGCTAATGCAGGAGAAGCCTGCCAATATCCCAGTCACGGGGCAAAAGGTGGATTTTATGCAGGTGACTGGCAATAAGACCTCTCGAAAGATCGATGAAGTAATGGCTAGACGAAACAGAAATCCTAAGAACTTGCCAAGACCATTGAAGCATAACGGCTCCCTTATGCAAGAACAAAGGCAAAGAAGGCATGAGAAAGTCAATGGGTCCAAAGGAATCAAACCATTAATTTCCAGCACGCCAAAAGAAGTAGAAGGGGGTATCAACAAAACCAGCAAACTAGAAGGATGTGTTCAAATTCAAGATGTAGTTGAACAGACTTTCATTCCTAATGGTTCTAGTCGAGATGAATACCAAAGCCCAAAAGCAGAATACGCTCTGAACTCTAGTGACAGAGTAAGCACGATTTACTCAAACTAAAGAAATTTGAAATTATAATTCTCTTATAGGAAAATTACTTGCTTTTAAAATGGGACTATTCTCACATTATGCTCCATTTTGTTCTATCCAGGGTCCAAACATAACCTCCAAAGTTTGTACAGTTTCGAATGATTACCAAGACCAATCAGCTATATTAAGAGAAGATTCAGAACTGATGTTGAACGAAACTTTACCAATTCCACTTCATGGTGAGTAAAATTTTGATTAAAAGAGAAACGTTTACTTCATTAGTTCATTTCTCAGTCACTACCAGAAGCAAACTGAACCAAGAATCATGTTCAAAGTCTCTCCTTGGACTCATGCAAGATAGTATTTCCCCTGTGAAACCACAGTCTTTGTCCAATAAGGCTTATGAATAATGGCCTTGCAACAATTTTTATCATTAAGGTATAACATGTAGACATGAACACAAATGTGAAGTATTCAGCACAGGCAACCTAAAAAACGTACATGAGGACACAATTGTATATATAATAATTGCTCCCTCCGAATCAAGCTGATACTCCCATTTTCCTTTACAGGATATCACAAATTGATAGTCGCATTTCCTTTTTGGGATGTAATCAATGTACCAAATCTCACAAGAAGATACATTGTATTCTTTTTATGATGCAGGATCCTATGAAGGAACCATGAAAACTAGTCGCCTTTCCCAACACGAGCACAAGAAAGTTTCCGCGTCATCATGGACACAAGAGCCATTGACAGAAAACGAAAAATGCCTTAAAGAGATATTGATAAAAGGTCAAATATTCTTGAACGCAGCAGAAGCACTTTTCAAACTTAACATACCTTTTGGCATTCTTCACGCTACTGACCACAACAGTCAAGATGGTAACACAAAGCTCATATTAGATTGTGGCTATGAAATAATGAATAGAAAAGGAAGAATACAAGAACTCAATATTCATCCATTTGTGAAGATATCAATCAGTAAAGTAAAGTTAAGGTCCTTGGATGACTTAGTCAAACAGTTGTATAAGGACTTTGAGTGGCTAAAATTGTACACTAGGAATGGGACTAACGAATGTGATGCTGCTGGTTACCTGCAAAAAATGCTTGAGAGGGATATTGAAAATAAAGTTCCAGATCTTAACGGTATATGGGAATTCGGTTGGAATGAGACTATGTTTGCATTTGAAGAAAAGGATGATGTTATAAGGGATGTGGAGGGCAAAGTTCTTGATGGGCTTATAGATGAAATAGCGAATGGTTTGTTACATAGAACAGTTTTGGTTTGATTGAAGAAGAAACTGCAAGTCAAATTGAGTGA
Organism: Lonicera japonica; assembly: GCA_021464415.1. Lineage (NCBI taxonomy): Eukaryota > Viridiplantae > Streptophyta > Magnoliopsida > Dipsacales > Caprifoliaceae > Lonicera > Lonicera japonica. Next base: position 66,102,795 of record CM038466.1, on the reverse strand, counting down.
ATTATTTTTGTACCTATTGCCGTATTTGGTTTGGTAAAGGGAAAATTGTATGTGTACTGTTATTTCCAGGTCTCTTGTTTGGATATCATTACTATTTGTTTATATTTATCTTGTGATATATGAGAACAATATGGTCTCCTAGCTTGCACTACATTTATATATCTTGCTGAACTGTAAAGAATATATTTGAAGCTTTAGTTTCCTCCCTAAACTCAGAGATACTACCATATACGATAGCAAGAAATAAATGAGTCAGAATCCCTTTTTCGCAAATACTCCAATTGCCCCAGATTAAGAATCCACTTCGACTTAAAACACTTTTTTGAAGGATACACTAAGTTCAACAAATCAATGGATGAGAACGAAACTTGTTTGCTATCGTGAGATTTGGTACATTGATTTTGTCACAGCACAAAAACTATTTGGGAATCGGAAAAACCCAAAAAGTAATAGTGAACTCTTAGGTGGTGTTTGTTTTTACCTCTTAATGCTAAATGGAAGTCTATTAAGCATTAAGAGGTATAATTGGTGTTTGTTTTCTTACCTCTTAATACTAAATTAGATTAAAATTCAGCATTAAGCATTAAGAGGTAATTCATGCGTTGAATACTTAATTTAACTTTAATCAAATTTTATTCCATTGCAACCCCTATTCTTTTGAGTCATTAAACATTGATTTATAAAATACTAATAAGGGTAAAATTGTAACATGCCATTAATTCAGCATTCAAAAGCTAAAAAAACAAGCGACCCCTTAATTTGGGACATAACTACTTCATTCTTTGTGTGTGTGTGTGTGTGTAAATGTTTCGTTCAATGCACCACTATAGTTCTTTGGGTAAGCTCCATTATCCAAAGAAGATTGCCCTTGTAAACCTCAGAGTATGAGTTTTCTAAGTACGATAATTTGCACAGTGAACTTACAAGAGCATTCCTAAAAATAACACTTTCCTGATGAATATAATTTGCACCCACATAATAAAACATAAATTATTGACAAGTTCCATATGTTAAAGATCAAAGAAGCACCTAAACTGATTTATAAAAAATAAAGATGTGAACAAGTATGATACACTGTATCTTCATGAGTATAACTAAAGAATCATCAAAGCTCTGATATTAATATTATTTCTTTTGGTTTAAAAATAGAATATGGGTAAACGAATCGAATAAGTGAATTAAACATGGTGTGAAATTACATATACCTGGTTAAGATGTGCCTCTAATTTTGCTTTCAATAGATGGAGTGGAATGTAAAGAAACTTTCACAATGGCGATACTCGTTGAATTTGAATTCATGAATTAGGCAGAGTGGCAAACAGCAACAGATTAGAGCAGTTTTCTGTAATATGTAGAAGTCTTGTATAATTATTATTATTCGCCAAACCATTCTTGTAGCCGTCTTAGCTCAGCTGGTAGAGCGCGTGGCTTTTAACCACGTGGTCGTGGGTTCGATTCCCACAGACGGCGTTTAAGTATTATTCTTTTCGGGTTTTCTTTGGTTTATTTTGAATTATTCACGGACGGCTAAATATTATTTTTGTTCGGGTTTGAATTGTTCACAGACGGCTCTAATCTTAGTTAAAGTTTGATAAGATTAAAAATTGGGTTTTGTAACTAGAAGTGCAATTAAAAACCACTAATCAAACTTAGCTTTGGCGAGATAAAGATGCCCGGCTTGAATATAATTTAAAAATCACTATTTTTTTAGTAAGTTTAATATGCTCGCAAATACAATAAGTTAATGCAGAAAAATTAACAGTAAATTAAAAAAACTAACCTATCATTGTTTGACTTGGTTAAAGGTTCTATTTAAGATTGACTTCAAAATTTTTTTTTTGATAATTCAAGCTTAATCTTATATTATAACTTGTTAATTTTTATGAACCAAGTTTAAACAATACAATATTTTGACTCGACTCAACTCAACTCGTTTACATATATAAGTCCCATTTTATTTTTTAAACCATGACTTAATATATTTTGAAAAATAAGCAATGTGCTAAATATGTTCATAGTAATTTTTTTTCATCCACTTTGTTGTGTTAACAAAAAGAATAAAATTTATAGTGAAACTATTAGAGCTTACCAATTAAGTTGATTAAACTTATATTGCGGGTTGAATGATGCAACAATTTTGGTTTTCAACCCCAATACTATCTTTTTTAAAGCAACAATTATTGAGGGAAACTTGATTGTGACATAACAATGCGTTAGTGAGTAATGTAATAAGAGTATGTGTTTCATTCATATATTAATAAATTTACGCCATGTTTTCTGAATTAATTTATATTAGATGGGTGCTATTTACACTCACTAAATCACTTAGATCTACTCATTTATTTATTAACACTCCATTAATCAATTCTTATACTTAGCAACACTCCGTATAAGCACCCCACTTAAAACTTGCCGGAATCACCATTGTCTCCATTAGATAGCTTAAAGTAACAATTCAGCTAATGATTCTCACCACCACCACAAATAAATGTTGATATTGAGAGAATGCAAATAAAGCCGTTGACTTGTGGAACAATTAGAATAACCTAGGGTTTTTGGAACCAAATTGAGTGATATTTTTGAATATAAATTCACAATCGATTGATGGCACTACTCAGTGCTAAAACAGAACACCATGTCAAGTGAATTGACACATGAGATTCCACCACCATTGACGGTAGCGATAGTGGGGTTGAAAAAGAAAATGTCGTAATCGTAATTAGGGTTTGCGGTTAAGAGAAAGGCAACCTAAATGGGTATAGTTGTATAAGATAGATGGGAACGTTACATAGGGGGAATCAAACACCGGCAAAGCAGCAATAACCAAAGAGCGTGGCGACTATGCAGCGTGTATGACGGCGAGAGGAACTCTATGTAAAATGTAAGTTGTAAACAAGTAACTTTTGAATACATGTGATGTGTACATCAAAGTGTTTAATAGAAGAAAGAAAAGGGATTCAAACCTAAGTTGCTAGTATAAATTACACAACCATCAACTACTTGAGTATCCCTAATGTTAGGGGTGTGCAAAATAACCGAAAAATCGAAAAACTGACTCGAACCGACCCGGACCGAACCGAATTAGCCGGTTTTTAAGGTTTTCGATCCTGGTTCGATTGAGAAAAATGAGAACCGAAAAGGGCTGGTTCGGTTGTCAGTTACCGGTGTCATAGAATCGGTGAAAATCGAACCGAATCGACAATACACATGTCATTCATTTATTAGTTTGATGTATAAGTTTATTCCTTTTAAAAAAAGGCTAAAGAATAAAGATGATGAAAAGTATAAAATATATATATATATATATGTTTTTTGTCAAAAATGATATAAAAAGAAAAGTTTCAAAATTGATTAAAAAAAAGCCTAATTTTTTGTCAAAAATAACTTTAAATCATGGCCCAATAATGTAAAAATAATTTTTAAGTTATAGCCCAACAATATAAAATAGGTCTAATTGTCTAAGCCCAAAACCGAAAAAATCGAAAAACCGACACCGACCGAACTGTTCCTGACAGAACCGACCCCAACCGGTTTTAAGTATTCATCAGTTCAATTCGGTTGACCATTTTAGCAAAACCGACTAGTCGGTTCGGTTCTCGCCGGGCCCGCATGGTTCGGTTAACCTAACCGTGCACACCCCTACGTAATGTAGAGAACAAAATAATTTAATTGGCAAAAATAACACCCACTTCTTTTCATACACTAACAAGAACTTGGACTAACGTAAGGCAATTTCTTTTTTTAAAAAAAACATAGATTTAAGTTGCTATTTTTAATCCAACAAATGAAAAAAATAAAATAAAAAGTCTTTCCCATCTAAACCCTTGACTTTAAAATAAGGCCTCGTTTAATTCACGGATTTGAGCGGAAAGGAAAGTCTTTTCTTTCCTTTATTTAGTAAGCACACATTTTAAAAATGCTTTTTTAATAGAGGAGAAAGTACGGGGTAAAGTCATTAATTTCAAAAATCATGTGATTAATTTTTTATTGTGATTTTTTAACATTTATTACAAAATTTTTAGACAACAATATACTTACCTAAATATTTTTTATACTTTACTAAACATTAAAAAAAAAAAATTGACAAACATTTTAATTTTTCACCTCCTTAAAAGACAAAAAAAATAATTTTTCTTACGCGAACTAGGCGTAAAAGCAGGGAAGGCCTAGCAATGGAACAACCCCCTCTGCTGAGATTAACGTAAGCCCATTGGTGACACATGTTTAGTGGGGAACCCAATTTTTATTTATGATTTATCCACTCTTTTGCCCTTTTTAACCTACATCTCTCACGATTGCGTTCTCCCCCACCCACAATCATCAAATAAAGCAGCTTAGAAAGAAAAAAAAAGGGTTTCCTTGCCGTTACCAAGCTCGCTCTCTCTCTCCCTCGTTATCTTTCTCTATCTATTTACCTGCTCAACTCTCTCTCGCCGATCATCATCCATGGCTACCAACACCGGTTTCGATTCTCGCCCTAGCCAGATCTCCAAAGGTAACAGTTTCTTTCTCAATTCCATTTGTACCTTAAAAAATTCTCATCTCATTTTATCGATTGCTCAAATTTCCCTAACGTACTTTAGATTTTTCGAGCAAATGGCTGTACTTGTGTTTAAAACCGTAGTTTCTAGCGCTGATTGAAGCTGTATCCGCCTTCAATCGGAACATATCAATCTTTTATTCGATAGCTCAAATTTCCCTAACGAACTTCCTTTTTTCGAGCAAAGTGGCTGCAGGTACGTACAAAACCCTAGTTTTTCGCCGTGGTTGAAGATTTATCAGTATTCATTCGGAACATTTATCGAATGCTCAAATTTCCCTAATTTACTTTGAGTTTTTGAGCTTGTGCGTAAAACCCTAGTTTCTTGCGCTGACTGAAGCTGTATCAATGTTTATTTGGAACCTCATTTATTTAACGAGTGCTCAAATTTCCCTAATTTACTTCGATTTTTCAAGCAAAGTGGCTGTAGTTGTGCGTAAAACCCTAATTTCTTGCCGTGATTGAAGCTGTATCAGTGTTTATTTGGAACATTAATCATTTAATTGATTGCTCAAATTTCCCTATCATACTTCGATTTTGGAGCAAAGTGGCTGTAGTTATGTGTAAAAGACTAGTTACTTGCAGTCATTGAATCTATATCGGCCTTCAATCAGAACAACAATCATTTCTTCGATATCTCAAATTTCCAAAGATATTTTGAGCAAATTGGATGTAGTTCGGTGATTGAAGCTATATCAGCGCTCATTCAGAACATTAACTTTTTTAATCGATTGCTCAAATCTCCCTAACGTACCAAGATTTTTGGAGCAAACATAATCCTAGTTTCTCGGTGTGATTGATGCTATATTAGTGTTTATTCGGCACATCAATTCGCCGTAGTTGTTTTAAAACCCTAGGTTATTTCAGTGAGTGAAGCTATATCAGTGTTCATTTGATGTCCACCAGACTATTCTGGAACTTTGTGGTGTTAGTTTGGCTGATCAAAGCTCTGTTTGCTTATTGGAAGTACGAGAAGAATGAATAAACTAATGTAATCAACGTCTGCCACATTTCTTCTATCTATTTTTCATCCTTGAACCAAAGTGAAGTTCTTATTCTTCATAGCTCGTAGATTCAAGCTAAAATGTTGAATTATTTAGATTTTGCTTTATCTTTGAGTATGTTATTATAATCCATTTTGTTGGTCCAATCTGAAAGTGACACCAGTTACGAGTTATTTTGGATTTTTTTTCTGTTATTGTAGTTACCAGTGTTTGCATTGATCTTATACTTGTGATGCTCATATTATACGGCATTCTACATCACTCTTAGGGATATGATGAACATGGAGTACAATTTATGTTACTGGTGGAGCTTAATAGCTTAATTTTTATATGGTTGAAGTAATATTTTTTTTGGTACATGACAAATTGCTATAATTCCATATATATGGTTTGCTTTGATATATTTCTTCAGAATTTTTATTTTTTTAGTTTTTCCCTTTGATTCTGTCTCATTCTTGAACAACAGGACTACGTCAATACGCTTTCTAATCACACTCATGTGTGCTATTCTGATTTCTGAGTCATCATTTGTCAATGCAACAGAGAAAACTCTTTTTCTTTAATTCTTGCACCTTAAATATTTTTGAGGATTATCTCCCTTGTTTTTTATTTGTTAATCTGATGCAGATGCTCAAGGATCTGGCAACCCCATCCCGCTTTCACCGCAGTGGCTTCTCCCTAAGCCAGGGGAAAATAAGCCTGGAATAGTAACTGGGGTATGTTCATTTGTTGTTGTTGTTGTTGTTGTTCTTTTTTCCTTTCTACATCATACTCGTGGCATTTTCATTTTTCCTTCAAACATTTTTTGTTTTTTTTTTGGCAAATTAGTATAGTCTCCCATAGTTTGGGGTTATCTGCTGCATTACTTTCCAAGTAATACTATTTCTTGTATGTTTCAGGCGCAGGAGAATCACGGCAGTCCATACCCTGGATATGCAAGTCATTCGGAAGGCATGAAATCACCGGTAAACGGTGAGGAAATGCATGATACCCTGAAGAAAAAAGATGTTTTTAGGCCATCCATACTTGATATGGATTCTGGTCGTCGTGACCGCTGGCGTGATGAAGAAAGAGAGACCAATTCCTCTGGCCGCAAGGATCGTTGGAGAGAGGGAGACAAAGAGCTTGGGGATGGTCGCAGATGGACTGACAATTCATCCGGAAGACATTTTGGAGAAGGGCGCCGTGCTCCAGCTGAGCGTTGGACAGATTCGAGCAAGTGGAACACGCGCTGGGGACCTGATGATAATAAAGAGATCAACAATTTGCATGAGAAGTGGACCGACACTAGTAAAGATACTGACCTACCTCTTGATAAGGGGCTCTCTCACGTTACTCATCATGGAAAGGATGAGAAAGATGGAGATCATCATCGGCCATGGAGGTCTAACTCCTCTCAGAGCCGAGGAAGGGTAGATCCTCCTCCCCATCACCAGACGTTTACGCCAAACAAACAGGTTCCTGCATTTGCACAGGGCAGGGCACGAGGGGAGAATCCTGTGCCTACCTTTTCTGTTGGCCGGGGAAGGGTTACTGGCTCTGGAGGAAGTCCCATGAACAGTTTCCCTATTCACTCACAATCTTCTGGGCCTTACTCAGAGAAAGGTGAAAGTGGCCATGGAGATCCATCCCCTTTAAACTATAGCAGGATGAAATTGCTTGATGTATACAGGACGATTGATATGAGATCTCGTGCGAACATACTAGATGGAGTTCTACAAGTGCCTTCCCTAACACAGGAAGAACCTGTAGAGCCTTTGGCATTATGTGCACCTACCCCCGAGGAATTGGTATTGTCATTGTGGTTTATTTTGTTTTTACGTTTTTTAGTATCATATGCAATATTATTGATTGCATAAGTGGTTACCTCTCCTTAGGTTATTCTGAAAGGAATTGACAAGGGGGATATATTGAGCAGTGGTGTGTCTCAAATGACTAGAGATGGATCGTTGGGCCGGAGTTCGAATGATCTTACACAATCAAGACGAACCAAGCTTGGTACTCTACCATCTATATAACCAAGCTAATTATATGTTGTGAATAATATATATTTACTTTCTAATGATGTTTTTGTTGGATGTTACTTACCTGAGCAGGCAGTCGAGAAGATTTACCATTTTCCTTTGACAACGGTAAAGATGAAAGTGCTGACATTTCCAAAGGTGGTTATTCGAATTACTCTGAGGGCTTATCCCATGATAAGCTGATGCATACCTATGGGTCCAACACAAAAAATGAATCCGTGGAGGATCGCCAAATATTTTCTGATTATAAATTGAATGCTGAAGGTATACTTAAGTAGATATGGTGTGGAATACTGATTCTGACTGTAAATTTTTTGTTCTACGAGAAATAGCCAGGGTGCTATACAATAGTAATAATTGTTTGAATTTTGTAGGACTAGATACTAGAGCACACACAACACACTTTATTTTTATGCGCACGCATCATCTAATTTAAAAGATACTAAATAGATGAAGTAGTAGCTCAACGTATGATGTTCCCCTTTCCAACCTAAAGGTTAAGTGTTCAACGCTTATTTGATTATGTTCAGAAAAAAAGATCAAACGCAGGGGCAGATTTGGTTTCATTACCGCTAAGGACAGGACACTTACCTTTGTGCAGTATAGATAAATCAAATGGTCCAGAGAGGGTGCTTATCATGTTTTGATTGTTATCAGTGTGAACATGACATCTTGAGTTCTATTAAATGAATATATCTTCTGACCTTTTCCCCCCCTGAATCAATCTTTTTCTATGCAGCCTTCAGAGATGATGGGGCTTCTTATAGAAGGAATGATGAGGGGCCTACAAATAAGGAATCAAACATGCATGGAAACCCCTCTGGTCATCCCAGTGGGCCATGGCGATCCTTATCAATCGGAGAACGGACAAATTCAACCTCTGGCTGGTCACATTCTCAGAAGGATGTGAATAATGATTGGGAACAAGAAACACGAAAACCAGAACCATCTCCTGAAGATCTACTTCTTTATTACAAAGATCCTCGTGGTGAAATTCAAGGACCTTTTACCGGTAGTGATATTATTGGGTGGTTCGAGGCCGAATATTTTGGGATAGACTTGCAAGTTCGACTAGCGAGTGCTCCACATGACTCACCATTTGCATTACTTGGTGATGTTATGCCCCACTTGCGGGCGAAACCCCGACCACCACCCGGATTTGCATCTACGAAGCAAAACGAAACTACAGATGCACCAAGTAGGACAAACTTCACTAGTCCCGGTAAACTTCACTCGGGCCCAAGCGAGATTGATATATCTATACATGATCCGAGGTATAGACATGGGTCAACTACAGAGGCCGAAAATAGGTTCCTGGAGTCGCTAATGTCCGGTACAATGAGCAGTGCACCTCTCGACAAGTTTGCTCTCTCTGAAGGTTGTATTTTAAGAAAAATTCTTTCTTTGTTTTCCGAAGTTATATTGGCACTTTTCTTTTTCGTTCTTTTCTATGAAGAATTTTTTTCCTTCGTTTTAAAGGAGAGTTTGTTCGCTTTTGCAGGTATACAGGGATATTTTGGGAATAATTCTAGTGCAATGCCTCCTTTGGGAGCTGAAAGCAGTGACAACCTATACCTCTTGGCCAAGAGGATGGCACTAGAAAGGCAGAGATCTTTGTCAAATTCTTTTCCAATTCCAAATCCGAATGTATTATCATCTATTGCTGATAACCCTCGCCAACAGCAGCTTCATTCCCAAAATACCGATTTCATGTCCATCCTTCAAGGCTTATCTGACCGGTCTGCCTCTGGAGTAAATAATGGAGTTAGTGGTGGTTGGTCAAATTTCTCAGCCCAAGGCGGATTGGACCCACATGGTCAAAATTTCCCTCCACCAGCTGCTTTTGGGATCCAACAACCGAGGCTACAGCCGCCAAGCCAACCCTCTTTAACAACTTTACTAGCTCAAGGTGTCGATAATCTCTCTGGCTCATTAACCCCCGAAATGTTACTCTCTTCCGGTTTATCTCAAGATCCACAACTATTAAGCTTGTTGCAACAGCAATACTTGTTACAGTTACATTCCCAGGCTCCGCCAGTTCCACCACCACAGCAGCTCTCGGTATTGGATAAACTCTTGTTGCTTAAACAGCAACAGAAACAAGAGGAGCAGCAACAGTTACTTCGGCAGCAACAACAGTTGCTTTCTCAGGTGTTGTCGGAGCAACAGTCTCACCAGCGTCTTGGTCAAGACCCATCTTATGGGCAGTCACAGTCTGTTGGTTTACCAGTTGGTAATGCTCACATGGATCATACAAGGTTTCAGATTGGGTCACAGATTCAACCTCCGAATATGCAAGATGACCGTGCAGTTAATCTTCTTAGTTTGCCTCTGGGCGTTTCCAAGGATACCCATAATGTTGTCTCTCCAGCTGCTTCTATAGATTTGCCGCATCAAATGTTTGGAAATGCAACGTCTCAAAAAAGTTGGGGTGCTACTACCCATCCAGAACAAATTGATGACATACCACCTAAGGGGTCTTTGTCAACATCTTCAGAAATGGTGGATAAATATCCACAGGAGCAAGTGTTACAAGAAAACTTGACAAGTAATGAACCTGTCACAGTTGCAACCACCGAGGCTTTAAATTATGCAGTTACAGAGCATCTTGAAAAACCAGCAGTTGTACCATTTGAGGGAATTGTTGAGAATGAGGTTGTGATTCCCAAGCAAGTTAATAATTTGAAGGTCCCAACTGCTGACATGGTTGAGGAACCACAACTTGCAACAGCACAAATCAACAATGAGCCATCGAGTTTGAAAGAAGTGAAAACTGTTGAAGTAAAAGAGGTGAAAAGGGCCGCCGAGAAGAAGTCGAAAAAGCAGAAGTCTTCCAAGGCACAATCATCTGATCAGGCAAAGGGAGTATCTAAAACACAGCAATCAAAGCAATCAGAAATTGAAGCGACAAATGTAGTTGATGCAAAATCACTTAATGAGCCATCCATGCAAGAGACAAGAGAGCGCAAATCTGGTTTAGTTACTGATGAAATTTTGGAACCTCAACAAAGTAAAAATTCGATGCCCATATATGTATCCGGAGATGTTGGTGAAACTGCCGAGCCCAAGAGTGAACCAGGCCAGGCGGGGCCTGTCGCACAGATTAAAACCCAAGTAAATAGTGGACAACGAGCTTGGAAACCTGCACCTGGTTTGAAACCAAAGTCACTGCTGGAGATTCAACAAGAAGAGCAGAGAAAAGCACAGGCACAGGCAGAGGCACAAGCACAGGCAGCAGCAGAAATGTCTGTTTCTGAGATCTCCGCAGCTTTTAGGTCAACGAGTTTTTCTAGTCCTTGGGTTGGTGCTACTGCGAACTCAGATCATAAGTCATCAAGGGAAACTCAGCCAGATGCAGTTAGTACCAAATTGCATTCAAACGAACCCGATGGTTCACTAAATAAGGTGAACAAGAAGAGCCAGTTACATGATCTACTGGCAGAAGAAGTTTCTGCAAAGTCTACTGAAAGAGAGTTTGAGGTTCCCTATAGTAACCAACCCGATCCTATGGAGGATGACAACTTTGTTGAGGCGAAAGACACTAAAAAGAGTCGTAAAAAATCAGCAAAAGCTAAGAGCGGGGGAACTAAGGTACAAGTACCTATTCCTTCTGTCGACCTGTCTGTTGGATCAAGTCCCATTCAGAAGGGCAAAAGTTCTCGTCCTGTACAGCCGGAGAAAGACATATTACCCGCGGTTCCATCTGGTCCATCTTTAGGAGATTTTGTGGTCTGGAAGGGTGAGGCTGCAAGCCCTTCTCCTGCTCCAGCATGGTCTACTGACTCAGGGAAACCTTCAAAAACAACGTCATTAAGGGACATTTTGAAGGAACAAGGGAAAAAGGGTTCTACTGGTCAGTATCAAAATTCAGTGCAAATTCCTCAGAAATCTGTGCCAGCTCAGCAGCCTACCCGAGGAGCTGGTCCTTCATGGTCAGTGTCTGGATCTTCTCCTGTCAAAGCTGCATCCCCTGTAAAGATGATCTCCCAATCTTCTTCGCAATCAAAACAAAAGGTTGATGATGATTTCTTTTGGGGTCCATTAGATCAGCCAAAGCAAGAAGCGAAACCGTATGTTCCTTTGTCTTTAGCTTTGCTTTTTCTTCTTCTTTTGTGTGTCTTGTTTGATGCCTTTTGATTACTTTGTTTTGAAGGCGAATGTTGCTCCTATAGTCTTGTACTTGCATTAATTGCCTTGCTAACTATGTTTTTCTTTGGGTTTGGGGGTTAATGATCTCTTGCTTTTGTGTCTGTGAGTCCAAGTGCCTTGTCATCCTTGCTTGTAGTTGATATGAATTGTTTCATATTTGAACAGGTCAGGTGCACATTTAATTTTATTGTTGTGTTAACCACCTTGCTAATTAAGTATCTCTCTCTCTCTCTCTCTCTCTCTCTCTCTCTCTCTCCCCCCCCCCCCAGGGGATGGGATTGAGAGGGTTGGTTCCGAACTATTATATTATCTGCTGGGGAAGTTGCTATCGCTGAACTTGTTTGAGGAAGGGGTGAAATAAGTTTATAATTCTAAATTAGAAACATGAAGAGAAGCACTAAGGTCTTAAGAGGTTTTAAATTGGGACTGAAATTTGAATATTTGAAGTGCGAAGAGTGTTAAGTATGAATGGAGAGGTGGAAAAGCTTAAAAGTGGAGAAATATCTGACTCAAAGTGAACAGTTATTGTTTAGGCTTGATTTATTGCAAGTAAGGAGATTGGTGACGGCATTGCTTGTAGAAATTCAAGCTCCACTTGACAGCTGCATCTCAGAAATTACAAGTCACATTCTAAAATGAATGTACCTTTCTGAAGATAGTTATTCTGGTTTCTATCTTGACCATTGGTTGCATTAAAATTATTATCTTCTCGGAATTTTGATTACTGAACAGTGACTCCTTAAGTTGAGATTATTTTTTGGTACTTCTCCATTTCCCCTTTTGAGAACATAATTCTCCTTGTAGTGCATGATGTTTTGTCCTAATCAATTGTATAATTAACCAACTTGATGTGGTAGATGATTAAGGCTGATTTAGTGTATGAAAGTGTACCATTTGCTTTGTACACAACAGTATGAATCTTGAACACATATTTTTGGTCTTTCTAATCTACTTAAGCAACTGTTGTCTTTTGCTTGCCCCCTTGGTGATATTTTTGCCTACAATCCCAGTCCACTTTTATTTTATTTTCTACTATACACCTTTGTTGTTGACATTGTCACCTTCTCCATTGATGCAATTTCGTTTTTAACAATTTTCACATCTAGTTATGTATTTTTTTTTTCATCTCGAGTTATTTTATGCTCTTCTTTATTAGTGATTTGCTGTAATGTGTTTATATTTCCACAGCATGTATGAATCTTTTTGGGCTATGAAATATATCGATCACACTGATGCATTGCTTTGTTAGCTTATTAAAAAGCATAAATAATTAAATGCTGTCCTTTTTGCAGGTCGGATTTTCCTCAACTTGCAAACCAGGGCAGTTGGAGCAAGAACACCCCTTTAAAAGGAACAAATGGAGGAGGGTCATTGAACAAACAGAAATCGATGGGCGCTTCATCACACACTTCTCTCAAGGGGAAAAGGGAGGCTTCTACTAAGCATTCTGGCAAGTCACTGTAAAATCTTTTTGTGATCTTTCTCAGGACCATTAACCTGACCTATTTTTCCTACTTTTTGCAGAGGCCAAGGACTTCAGAGATTGGTGTGAAAGTGAATGTGTCAGACTTATTGGGACAAAAGGTACTGTATTATTAGTACTGCAATTTTTCTTGTTTAACGAAGTTCTTTATTTCGGAAATCTTTGGGAAAAAAGAGCGCTATAGAGTTGTCTACATTTGGTTATTATATGTGACTGGTACATAAATATAACAATGAGTAGTAAAGGTGTAGATGGGCAGGCTGAGCTAGCCCATCACAATAACTTTTTTGGAGCTGGCCCAAGTCCGGCTTATTGCTGCTGGGCTGATATTGCTCCTCCAATCCTGGAAATTTGGAAAATGTGTAAGCCCTGGGCCAGCCAGCCTAGCCATTCTCCAGGACCTTTTTCCTTTCAGAAACAGTTTCTGGACGGAAATTTAAGGTACCAATGTGCAAGAAACAGCAAGGTTAAAGTAGATAGGAAAGACTTAATAAATACTCGATAAGCAATCAAGCAAAATAAGGGCCTACAGTCACTAAACAAGGTGGTCTCTTTATTTTGACCTTCTCTTTTTTTGTAAAAGATGAGCGGAGTGAATGAGGAATCAAATGATATATAATAATACGCCAATAGAGGGCTTAATTTGGGCATTACAAAGAGAGGACATAATTGCACATTTCATATAGTTCTCAACTCTTTGCGGGTCCAAATACACCAAGCAGCAGACCAGCCCAATCCTGTAGGCTTATATCATTAGCCGAAACGCTAAATAATATCGAATCCCTATTAGCTATTGGTAGGATATAATTTTTTTGTGTGTGAACTGTGAATTCTATCTTAAGTGATGTCATTTTATTTCCCTTTGTTTACAGATACAAGTTTCCTAGAATTTTGTTTGAAGCAATCTAGGTCAGAGGCCGAGATTCTTCTGGTAGAGAACATTGGCTCATTTGATCCCAACCATTCATTCATCGACAAGTTTCTCAACTACAAAGACTTCTTACCCTCAGATATCCTTGAAATTGCCTTCCAAAGCCGGAAAGATCAAAAGGCCACCGGGCTCGGTCCTAGAGATATGAATCCGGTTGAGGATGACTATGAACAAGGAGGTAATGTATCGGCCCAAGACGGGTCCACCGCCAAAGGGGGAGGAGGGAAGAAGAAAGGCAAAAAAGGAAAGAAGGTAAGTCCTTCGGTTTTGGGATTTAACGTCGTGAGTAACAGGATCATGATGGGGGAGATTCAGACCCCAGAGGATTAGGTAAGAGGAGAGAGGTTTCTCATTTTAATTTTAAATTGTAAATACGTTTTCTCTGACTGTAAATGGATTGTAGTAGGATTTTTATTGACTTTGTTTTGTACTCCTTTATAGAGAGGCAAAGAGCTGTTTTTGAATCTGCTCAAGCAATTTTGTGGAGTAATACTTTTAGGAGCAGATGGCATTATGTTGTTTTGGTTGTAAGACTTGGTGGGGGTTTAATCTCAAGTCAAGTCAATATTGCCCTACTCTTTCTTTTAGGCTCTCTTTATTTATGACTTATGTTGTACTCATTTCTTTTATTTATGAGATGGAATTCCAGATTTCCAATCATGTTGTTAATTTAGCAGCCTCCTTTGTGTGAAGTTTGAAAAAGAGAAGATTAATTTCCTGAGATGTTTACCATATTTTTTTTATTTTTCATTGATTTTTTTTCCAACCCTTCCCTGAAGAATTGGATTTATGGAAAAAAAAAAAAAAAAAAAAAGAGTAGATATCTTCAGGCTTTCCATCTCGGTTTTCTACTCAATTTTCGTTTCTTTGCAATCAAATGTACCCTTGGGTTTTAATGTTTTACTCTCCAATTTAGGGCGGCTTTTCTATTACGCAAGTATAGATGGCTAATGCCTAAGCAATATAGCATGTTTATAAAATATATATATATATATATATATATTGACGCAAGCCAAAACTGCTTAGTCTTTCATCTTGATCAACCCCTTGCCACCCAGTGTGGTATTCTAGTGGTCCAAAGAGAAAATACCTCTTATCCCATTCCCAAGTTGCCTACAAGTGCGAGTTGCACTAGCCCTCTTGCTCTTGCATCAACTTTGTCCATCAATGAAGTAATTTTTTTTTCATGCAAATGTGTTCTTGTGAGATTGTTCTCTTTTTAAAATTCTACTGCAAACTTGTAGTTTGACTTGACTGAGGTTAAGCGCCTTGTTGCATGTGGCTTCTTTTGTGCTATCAAAAGCCGCCCTGTGATGGTATACTCCACAAAAAATGGAGAAGCACTTCATGATTTTTTCTTACATGGACTTCTCCCTGCATGTCTTAAAAGTGTTGTCACCTTGGTACTTGGAAGAGTAACAAGGTAAAAAATCTCGTACAAACCTATTTAGCTCATTCTAGGCTTGGCCCGGCTTGAATCTCCAGGAATTCGTGCTGTTTGATTTGGATTGAAATAATTTTGGGTGAAAGCTAAATTAAAAACAAAATTTTTCTTCAAAAGTTTTTAGTATTAAAATTTTCTTAACCATTTTTGCTCAAAATTTCATTGATATGCGTGCATCCATTCATAATCTTAGTATGTGAAAATCATGAAATGGATGTTGAGGCTATTGTTTGAGCAAACTTCATACATTCAGTTTGTTATGTGCCTATCTTGAAGGTGCACTCAATTTGGTTAGGATTTCATTCCTGGGAGCATTTACAATTGGCACACCAATTTCATAGGCCAACTTCTTAGAATTAGCATGGCCTTAATCAACAAGCTAGATTAATGGTCGAATCATGTAGATTAATGAAGTTAACAACCTTTAAATTTCTTCCTAACTTCATGCACTCTCCCATGGCAGTTTCTGTAAAGTCGTTTCTATCGTTTCAATGCCCTGTTGTTGGGTTTCCATGTCTATTTGATAATATTGTAACATTCATATAAAAGTGAGGCAACTCGATCAAATGGTACTATTTCTTTCTTGCTTATTCTATATTAGCTGGCACTCTTCTTTTTCATTTTTTCCCCCGAATTAACATAGTGATATAAATTTTTCACGTCAAGTAGAAATGCACTTCAGTCGGATATAAATTAATCCATTTGACATAGAAATACATAAAGAAACAATAAGCGTTGACATTATCCCCTATCTCTATAATTAACAATCTAAACAACAATTAGATCTTAATTTGTCGTTTTTACATTTTTACCAAATTTTTTTTTGGTTTATGCCAAGGATGTCCGGGTTAACTTTCAAGCACTTAGATTAGTTCCCTTTGCAGAGGGTACCAACTATAAACCACCAGAGATATTTTATTTGTTGGCATTTGACCTGGGAAGCTCCCTATCAAGCTTGGTTATTTTATATAAAAAATTGTTAAGTAAAAATGATCATTGCAGCTGGAATGAGTAATATTCTAGTACTAGAAATCAAGAGAATATTTTATTTTTTCTAAAGTTTCAGATCTCTTAATGACGACTCTTCTTTACTTCCGAAACATGTTTCACAACCATGTATGTTGCAATGAAGTTTGAGAAACGAGAGTAACATTAATCAGTTATCAAATTGTAGCCGAAGTTAAGACAATTTCAAAAGAAGTAAATTGATATTGAGTGAAAAGTTAGACAAGAACAGAAAATGATATACATTGAAAGATGATATAGTTATGCTCTGAATGAATCGAGGAAAAAAATATCAAAGAATCCAAAACGCAAGTGTGAGGGGATTCAAATGAATCAGTTTTCTCCCTAGAGTTGCATTCTCCCACCCCTTGTCCCATGATTTAATGTCAAGGGGACAAAAATTAACTTTGATGTACAGTTTTATATATGTCCTCTTTATGATATTATAGAATAATAAGACGAGATCAATATCTAGATTTAAGTATTACAATACATCAATTTATATATTAAAATATTCATATAGAGTATACTTTTTACTATAAATTTAGGATGATGTAATTTAAGAGAAAAGAGAATAAAAGAAAGGTTATAAGAATGAAATTGCTATCATGTAGGAGACTACTTATTACTTTCTACATTTGGAACTAATAGGAATGGCGTATACGGATTATCCGAGTATAATGTTTATCGAAAAAAGAATATGAACAATTTAATCTAAGATAAAATGCAAAAGAACAAAAACAACAATCCTCAAAAGTTTTATAGGGGATAAATAGATGAATTTTTCCATAAATTTTGGTCAAGATGATCTTTATAATGAATAAATATCTCCACAAAATTTCAACAAGAAATTCAAATCAGAGGTAGGAGTGGTAAAAATTTGATATATATGTTCCATTTTGATCAAACTTTGTTCATAAACAAACCAATCCGTTACCCCCTTCGTTGAGGGAAGTTGAATGAAAGAAATTGGAGAGGAGCCATGTCCAAGGACAGCAATTTGAACCCCGCCGACAAACCACTTCAACCAAAAGCATGTACCAGCAAAAATAATAGGGTAAATTTGTTTATATTCAAGAATTCTAACGGTCCATCTGTGTTATTAAGTCCATCCATGTTGCTCATAAGTTGAACCACGGGGTAGTATAGACTTCAAAATAAATAAATTTCATGAATACTATTTTTTAATAATTTAATGTTAAAATATCCACTAAATTAATCAATATATCCACTCTAATTAATTAATTATAAATATTAACAATATGAAAGTAAATGTAAAGTAACAAAAGATTAAAACTACTACTTCTTCATTTTCCATCTCTCCATGATAAAGCAGGTTGAGCATGTTTTTCAAATGCAAGTTCTTCCGATATACTGGTAAATGATTTTTTTTTGTTTTTGGACATTGCACTTTGACCTCAAGCATTATTCTCTTCCTTTTCTTCATTTGTTTGTTTTATAAACTCCAATAAACTTTCCTTTTTTACGCTAACAACTACCCCACAAATCCTACTGGTGGCTTTTCACTATGATGTTAGGTCTTCCCGTGAGTAAAAAAAATCTATATTTAGAACAAATAAATATTTTGTTGAGAATGTTAGTTATAATTTAGCATTTTATTTAATAAATAGTTACCTCTTCATTAATAAAAATCAATTGACAAGTTTACTGTTTTTCCCCTTTCGCATCGGGACATCACCGACTTGTGTAACACCAAAAAACTATCCGGAATAGTAAATTATTTCAAGGTGCATAGAGTCCTGAAAATATTTCAAAAGTGATTGTGTTAAGGTAAACAAGAAATTAAAAATAATATATATTAAGGTCATGTGAATTATGAAAAAAAAATTCTTTAACACAATTTTCTTATTAACAACTCTTCCCAAAACAACAAATTAGTTTTGGGGATATAAATCATATTCTTTTGAAGTTGGTAATATTGTAATCGGAATTAAGTTGTTATATTAGACTTTAAATAAGAATATAATATCAACTATGAATTCATAACAAAGAACAAAATTGTAGAGCACATGCATTGATTGTTCTCTCTCCGGTCAATTAGAGGATTGCTATGAAAATGAGTTATGCTCAATAGTAATTTCTATTTCTTTGTAGCCTCGTTAGCCCATGCTATCATGGAATCTTTTTCGTATTACAAAATATTGTTCAATTCACTCGTTTAAGGTCTATAATTTGATCCATCAAACTATATGCGAGTGTTTTTTAATAAAAGATTTTAAAAAACCCTCAACACAAATTATAAAATAAATAAATATGAAAGTAAATTGATTAGGAATCTAAATTAAAAATAAAATATACAATTATAAATTAGTTTTAATTGGCGGGTGATTTTGTTTCCATCCACCAAATCTGGCAGTTAATCTACCCTTAAATTATGAAAATTTTAAACAAAGTTTTACAATACTACCCTTTTTAAAATTGATAAATATATCCACCAATTAAAATTAAAGGCTTAATGACATATTTGACCGTCGAACTTTACCACTTTTTTCAATTTGGTCACTGAACTTTTTTTTGGTCTAAAAACCCATTGAACTCCCAATAACGTTTCAATTTGGCCCTAGCATTTAACACCGTTAACATAGTTAACGGAAAAATTGGGGAAAATTCGTGTAAATCAAAAATTGTTGATTTTTCCTCAAAATTGATAGGCATGATTGCTTCTATATGTTTTTTTGAGATCATCTAGGGTTTAAATTGAGAGAACGACTTAACTTAAATCCTTAATTTAAACCTTACACTCACCTAAATCAAACCCTCAATTTAAACCTTAGACGATCTCAAAAAAACATATAAAAGCAATCATGCCTACCAATTTTGAGGAAAAATCAACAATTTTTGATTTACACGAATTTCCCCCAATTTTTCAGTTAACTATGTTAACGGTGTTAAATGCTGGGGCCAAATTGAAACGTTATTGAGAGTTCAATGGGTTTTTAGACCAAAAAAAAGTTCAGTGACCAAATTAAAAAAAGTGGTAAAGTTCGATGGTCAAATATGTCATTAAGCCAAAATTAAATTATAATTATATAAATTTAGATTCCATTTTAATTAACATTCCTAATCTAAATTAATGAACCGTGCTCATTTTAATTAACATTCCATTTTAATTAAGTTTCTTTATAAGTAACTTGAGATCATGCACTAAACATGAGCACTATTTAATATGAATTAGTTGAACACACAACTCATGCATATACAACTTTTATTAATGGTTTAAATATGTTATAAAAATTATATTGTTTGTCATGGGAAATATAAGTTTCTATTTTTTTTGTTACAAAAGAAAGAAAGAAAAAAAACTAAAAGCCCGAGGGAAAGAAACTCCCTCAACATCAGCCAGCAAGTCGTCTACTAGCTCTAACGGGGGGACCAAAATTTTGACCAGCTTTTCGCTCTAAGAGCTTCTAATCTTCGCCATTTTATCTGCACACCTATTTGCTTCACGTGGAACGTGTTGTATGGTTGGTTCAAATTCTCTACGAATATTCCTGCAATCTTCAATTAGAGCACGGCAAGGATGGTTTTCCTCCTCTTCATCCCCATTAATCAGTTTGATAGCTTCCTGGTAGTCGTTTTCAATGACGATACTGGTCCAGTTGTTTTCATTCACTAGTCGCAGTGCCTGTCTTAGACCCCACAGCTCCGCTTGCAAAGGAGTAGAGGCACCAAAAGCTCCACAGAACTCCTCAATCCATTTGCCTTGGTCGCTTCTCACCAGCCCTCCAAAGCTTCCCCTATTTGTGCGCCCAAAGCAACTGCCATCCGTATTGATCTTCATAGACCCTGTAGGGGGAAAATACCAGTGTATAAGCTATTGGTTTTGATTATTGACAGCTAATGTTAGAGTTTTAAAAGCATCATTTATGTATTTAGCAAAACTGATGCTCTTAGAAGCCACTTGGTTGTCATTTATCCCTTTACCCTCGAATTGAAGCATGTTTCTCATCTTCCAAATACGCCAAATGGTAGATGCAAAAACAGTGCTCCAAGTGACCTACTCGTCATGAGAAGCATTGTTATTCTTGAGGTTCTCATCAAACCAAGAAAAAAAATCGACATCACCTGCATTGTTGATGAGGGTTCTGGAGATAAGACTCCAAACTTTCTTGGCACGGTTACAGTCTCTGAAAATGTGGTTACAGTCTTCTCTGCCTTCACAATACTTACAAAGATCCGAGGAAGAAATACCCCGTTTAGTACAAGCAACATTAGAAAGGATTTTGTTTTGTCTAAGAAGCCAAAGGAAATAAATGATTATGTTAGGGAGTTTAAGTTTCCATAGCCATTGCTAGTCAACTTCACGAGTTCTGCCCAGAAAATTAAAATTAAGAATGTGAGAGTAACACTTACCTACTGTGAATTTTCTCGACCCACTGCCGACCCATGAAGGCTTATCCTTCATGTTAGCAACCGTGGATAGGGGAATATCATTGATATCCGTGACCACATCCAAGGGAAAGAGAGCTCTTAACTTCGTAGTATCCCACATACCCATGCCACACATGAAACTTTCAACATTTAAGTCAGAGTAGTCTAGCTCATCGATACTTAATCTGGACTGAAGCGTAGAATTTCCAACCCACCTATCTCTCCAAACGTCAATTTGTTTGCCATCACTCACAGTCCATTTAATACCCTTTATTAGCGTTTTTTTGGAGCTGAAAATGCTTTTCTAGGTAGGAGATGAGGACCTCATTTGTTTCCACATCCTTGGATTATAATGAACTTTATATTTGCTTTTGAGAACTTTCACCCAAAGAGGTTTATCCTAATTTATCATTCTCCACTCGAGCTTAGAAATAAAAGCTTGGTTGTTCACTCTGCACTTTCTAAGCCTCAAACCCCCCCAAGGGATTTAAGTTTACAAACATTGTCCTATTTCACCAGGTGAACTTTCTTTTTATTATCAGTATCACCCCATAAGAAGTCCTTATTGATTTTGTCAATTCTCTCACAAGTGGCAATCGGCAAGCTTAAAGTTTGCATAGTGTAATTGGGGATAGTGGCTGCACGGCCTGAACAAGGGTAGCCCGGCTCGCAAAGGATAGAAGCTTAGACTTCCATCCAGTAAGCTTATTTTGGATTTTGTCAATAATGTGATTGAAGTTATTCTTGTTCATTCTACCATGGATGAGCGGAACACATAGGTAAGTACCCAAGTCAGTAGTGAGGCTTATCCTACATCTATAACTTATGGCCAAAGCCTCCCTCCTCGGGACATTAGAAGAGATAAATATTTTCGATTTTTGGAAATTTATAGTTTGCCCCGAGGCACCACAAAACTCCTCCAGAGTCTCCATAATGACACTAGCATTATTCATATCTGCCTGGGCGAATAACATCAAATCATCCGCAAAGAACAAGTGGGATATAGAAGGGCCATTCCTCGAGGTTTTGATACCTCTCCAATTATTTTCAATAACAGCTCTGTTGATAGTATTAGAGAGAAATTACAGGCAAATGACGAAAAGGTAAGGGGATAGGGGGTCCTCTTGTCTTAGACCTCTCCTTGACTTAAGAGGATCAAGAGGGAAGCCATTCCATAAAACAAACGAGATACCTTTAGTGACACAGCTCATAATGAAGGACACCCATTTAGGGTCAAAATTGAAATTAATTAGAGTTTTTTCAAGAAACTTCCACGAAATTTTGCCATATGCTTTCTTAAGATCAATTTTGAAAATCATACCCCCATCTTTACCTTTTCTTTTCTAAAGATCATGTAAGATTTCTTGAGTAACTATTATATTATCATAAGTTTGTCTCCCAGAAAGGAAACTAGCCTGGAAGGGCCCCACAAGCTTATTAAGGAGAGGTCTAAGTCTATTCACCAGCACTTTTGTAACCACTTTATAAATGACATTACATAAGGTGATGGGTCTAAAGTTAGTGATGGACTCCGGGTTGTCAACTTTGGGGATAAGGGTAATGTAACTTTTGTTATGATCAGTAGGAAACAACCAATCAATAAAGCAATTATTAACAAAGGTGAAAACAGATGTGCAAATCTTGTCCCAATAATGTTAGTAAAATTTAGGTTGAAAACCGTTGGGCCCAGGTGCTTTAAGAGGTTTCATATTAAAAACTGATTTCCTAACTTCATACCAAGTTAAAGGCGAGGTGATACGGCAGTTATCCCTATCAGAGAGCTTAGGTCCAGTAGGAAAATTAACATCTAAGTTATCGTCCTGATTAGAGCTACTAAACAAGTTGTTATAATAGATATTGATATGATTAGCAATAGCCTCGGGCCCCTCAGACCAAGCACCATCAATTTTTTATTTTTCAATTTTATTACGTTTTCGCCGTACTATAATTGAAACATGGAAAAAATTGGTGTTGCGGTCTCCTTCAGTAATCCACTGGACTCTAGACTTTTGAAGCCAGAGGATTTCCTCCTACTTGAGCACACTTAATCTTTTTTGAGACTTTTCTCAAGCAAATCCAAACTGTGGGTAAATTGCCCTTCCTGAGCAGTTTGGATGCCTTTCAGTCTAACCTTTAAATTTTTCTTTTTAGTGAAAATATTTTCGAAAACATCTTTGTTCCAATTAAGAATATTCTTCGTGTAATTTTGAAGGTTACTTTCGAGGCTATCACAATCATTCTAATGGTTATTAATAATAGAATCACAGTCCGGGTGTTCTAACCAATACGCAAGGAAGCGAAAAGGTCTAGTTTTACTAGTCAAGGGGCTGCTAGAATTAGGCCCTTTAGTATTAATAACAATAGGAGAGTGGTCAGAATACGTATGCTGAACGTTTGAGACAGAGGCGTCGGGAAAGGTAAGTCTCTAGTCCGAGTTGGCGAGGGCCCTGTCGAGTCTAACCATAGTGTTGGCCATGCCTAATCTGCCATTCGACCAAGTCATGGCCGGTCCATTGCACCCGAGGTCTAACAGTCTGCAATTGTTTATATTATCAACAAATTTCTCTACTATTCTTTGGTCACTCCCCCTCTAAGACTCTTTTTCTCATAATTGCTCGCGTGGTCATTGAAGTCCCCAGCGGCAAGCCAAGGAATTCTGTAGTGGTTAGCAACCAAAATGAGGTTTTTCCAGAGCTCATCGCAGAGATAATGGATAGGGCTTGCATAAATTGCAGACAGGAGCCACTCCTCATAGCCGTTTTTTGTGACAATCGCATGAATGCACTGAACCGAAACGTGAACAGCTTTAAAAGCAATGGTGGTCGGATTCCACATCAACCAAATTCCTCCAACTCTACTAGTAGGGTCAATATGAATATTATCCTATAAACCAAACTGGTGGAAGTAGTTTCCCATACTTTCAAATTGAATCTTTGTTTCAAACAAAGCAAGAACATCCGGTTTGTATTCCCTATATAGGTCCTTCATACTATTTCTGAAATCATTATTGCCGGCTCCCCGGCAGTTCCAAAACATGAAAATCATTGAGGAAACTTATTGGAAGGGAGGTAACGGTTCAGACATTGGCCAGCCCGTTATAAGTTTGGCTCTCATCTGAGCTTCGTCCGTTGCCGATGTGGCGGCCATCTGTATTACGTGAGCCCACAGTTCCTCCCAGCGAAACTGCTCCGGTTCTAGATTGACTCTGACCTGGTTGATTCTCCACCAAATCTTGATGACCATACATTCCTCGATTGTTGACAGTAACGAGATCCTTATTGTGTTCTTGGCCAACGTGTGTACAAAGGATGGCTTCATTTTGGGGGGCCGGTGGTTTCGTTCTTAGATTTTTTGATCGGTTTCTTTTTATGATGGCTGTGATTTGGGGATTTAATGGAGTTTGTTTCTGTGTTGGTGGGGGACTATCGGTTTGGGTTTGAGTAGAAGGGGGATGGAGGAGTAGAAGGGGTTGATTACTTGTATCTAATTCCATCGATGTTTCCTTGTGTGAGAGTAGAAGGTGTGCTTCTCGAGGTGAGTTGTTACCTGCTGTTGTCCCAGTTTTTATTTCCAAGGTAGTTTTCCCCTGCTTTAGTTGGTTTCTCGGTACCTGTGCATTTGAAACATTAATTATATTAGTTGTATTAGAACTATAAAGATCCTTAAAATAAATAGAACTTGCTCCATTTGAACTGGGGTAGTCGATGTGGCAAAAGGCTGATTATCTTTGTACAATTTCCTTTTTCCTTTTTCTTGATTTTTCTGCTGGCTCAAATCAGCCGGTTGTTAAAATCTATTCTGGCTTGGGCCATGCCTACCCAGGTCCTTTTTCCTAGTCTGACCCATGTTAGGCTTCCTTTTGTTTCTTTTCTGAACTAACATCCATGGTCCGTATCGGTCATTTTTCGAACCAACTTTACTGTTGGAACTGTGTGGCAGATGCCCTGTCCCACTCGCCATATCATCACCCCTACCAGTTCCACTCATATTACCGTTATATGGGGCAGCAGTGGCTGTCGCCGGCGTGTTCTTTCCCGTCACTGGAAACTGAGACGAAATTAGAGGTTTTTCCCTGCACAGCTCACTTCTATGCCCAATCTTTCCACAAGAGAAACATACTGAGTAAATATATTCATATTCAACTCTATACTTTCTCCCTTCCAATTTGTATGTAGGAATCAATGGCTTAGCTAAATCAACCTCCACACACACTCTAGCATATTTTTCTCTAGTAGAGGAGGCAGTGTTGTAATCGGTTTCCCGAGTCTTTTGGCAATATGATACAAAGAATGCCCATCATAATACTTTATTGGTAACTTTAGTAACCTCAGCCACACAGCTGTGGTTACTTCAGTTGCCTCAGAGGGTTTGAAGTTAGGCTCCTATTTCCTCACAATTAAGTAGTGGTTCATTATAATCCAAGGATCACCAGAGAGCACTGTGTGGGTATGGAACACTTTCCTTTTCCTGAGGAAGGGGAGAGTTATGAGACTGCTGGGGGCTCCCAAAATATTGATCTGAATGAAAACCCAAAGGATGAAGATCCTTTAATGCCTACAATCAAACTGCCACCAAGTCTTGTGAGGCAACTCCATGACCAATGGAAAGACTGTTTGATAGTTAAGCTATTAGGGAAATCTATTGGGTATAAAGCTCTGATTGAAAGAACAAAAGTACTGTGGGGAATACAGGGAGATGTTGAAGTTGTAGACCTTGATGAAGGTTATTAACTTTTTAAATTTACTATGAAGGAACAACCTCTTTATAAGACATGTGTATTCTATTTCCCCCAAAGTGGTTCTCCTTATTACTATGGAAAGATTGTTTGATAGTTAAGTTATTGGGGAAATCTATTGGGTATAAAGCTCTGATTGAAAGAACAAAAGTACTGTGGGGAATACAGGGAGATGTTGAAATTGTAGACCTTGATGAAGGTTACTACCTTTTTAAATTTGCCACTACCCACAACTTCTTTATAAGACATGGGTATTCTATTTCCCCCAAAGTGGTTCTCCTTATTACTATGGATATCTTCCACGGTCTCACTGTTTTCATTTTGCATGTCTAATGGAGCTTCCTTATTTGAGTTTTTCACTTTTTTGTTGCTTCTTGCTAAATGGTCTTCTTCTATGCATGTGTACAATCACTCAATCCTGTACTGTTGAGTTAGGTATAACTTACTAGTGTTCGTGAAATTAAGAGGTAATAACTTTTGTTACGAAGAGAAAAATCTTCATAGAATTTTCCTGCTTAGTCATTTAATTCATAGAAAAAAAATATAAGTTTATATTTGATTCTTCATTCACACTTAATATGTCAAACCTTTAATTGAAAGTTTCATAATTTCATGCGAAGAAATCGACAAATATCTATCTTTTCAGTTTTATCCTTACAATTGCACCATCTGTTTTCGTTTTTACTTTTGTCTAGCATTTTTAATATCTTATCACGTAGTGGATCTCACTGTCCTGTGCCTTAATGCTTCAATGATCGTCACATCATCAGTCATGGATTTTGAATAATAGTGTCCCTTTTTGTTGTTGCATTATTTTTTTGTTTTTTATTTTTTTATGTATGACAAATAAACAGTGGTGCAAAAACCCAAAATTTAGGGTTTTGAATAGTTTTGAAATTGTGGGTGCGGGGAAAGAGGGCTGATATAGTGGGGAAGAAGAAGAGGATGTTGTGAGCGATAGGATTCGAAATTGTGGATGCGGGGAAAAAGGGCTGATACAGTGGGGAAGAAGAAGGAGGATGCTGTGAGCGGTAGGATTCGAAATTGTGGGTGCGGGGAAAGAAGGCTAATAGAGTGGGGAAGAAGAAGGAGGATGCTGTGAGCGGTGGGAAGACAGCGAAGAAGAATGAGGACGCTGAGCGGCAGGAATAAGGACTCAATTTTGATTTTGTTATTTTATAATTTAAATTTTAAAAGAGGTTTTACTAATTAATTTGGTAGATATTTTCATTTTAAAAATAATATTTATAAAATTAAATTCATAATATTTTTTTATCCGTTAATCCGCGCTCTCAGATTAACTTAATATGTAACACGGATTAACTTATTTGCGCGGATTAACTGCAAAATTTGGTGGATAAAAATAAAATCACCCTTAATTGGCAAATACAAAATTTGTTCAAAAATTCAAATAAATAAAAGTTGATTAACAAAGAGAAGTTAAGGATAAAAATGAAACCACCCAATATAATAAGGGCTCTAAATTTAATAATTAGGTCAGAGGAGTTTTAAATTAATATGGTTAAATTTAGTTAATTATCCATTTTAGATTCTCAAAGGCATGTAGCAGCAGAATTAGATACTTTCTTTTTTTTTAATCAGTCAGCATATGGAAGCTAATCAGAGAAACTTGAAAGATAATAAAAAGCAGAAGGCTGCTTAGCTGTTATATGAAGAAATCATTGCCTACGGATATTTGCTATTTGGCGCAGAAGTTGTATCCGAAGTAGCAGCAAAAAAGCCAAATTGTGTCCCTATTGATGTTTGCTTACAAAGAAAGGATATTCAACTTGCTATCCTTCCAGAATTATTCAAACCAAGTTGAGTGAATAGGTGGATGGCAAAATCTAACTCTCCATATCCACAAGGCTATACAAACTTCTCAGTTGTAAGGAATGCAATGCACATAGAAAGACAAATAAAAATCAGCTGAGGAGTTTCCAAACAAGAACAACTCCATTCCAATTCCGAAATCACTTAGACTTGATCTCATATACATGTAATCAATCGTATTCATACAAACTAACAAAAACAAACGAGAGCCCAGTACTTTAGTCCTCCAAAAATGGCTCCTGGAATAGAAAATCAAAATTTAGCCGACGCTGGATTCTTCAAAAACAAATGAATCTGCAAAAATAGCAATCATGTGGAAATAGACAATATACAAGTGAATTAATCATAATGTTAGTTTCATGGAGGAAAAAATAGTTGTTAAATGGACAATGATTTAAAAACAAATTAACACTAGTAATATAATTCTGCTCAGAAGAGTTTTGCATAATTATTTCATAAACTAATTTCATAAGTCCAGACATATTAGAGCAACTTCATCACTGCAGAGACAAATTAAGAGAAAACACACTAACAATAAAATAAACCACCAACAAAATTATATTCATATATAACATTAATTTGAATTAAGTACAATATTGGATTAGCAAAATCTCAGAAGGCATTCCATGAGTGGAAATAGTGCAGACAATCAACACGGCATCAGTTCAGACCGCCCGTCCGCTTTTTTTCATCATTGAATCATGAAAACATTTAAACATAACAAGAACAATTAACCACTTAATAATAAGAATGAATATTTCAATTTGAAAACGGAGGCATCAGATAATAAGCGGAGATGTTAGTCTACATCAAATTCAGTGTATAAGCATAATAAATTTTTTAACATCATTTGCCTCCCATTCAATTTGATACCAAAAAGCTAAGTGAACAAAAAAAATAAACTGATTAATGTAAGTAGACATCAAACAAAACATTAATTGATATTAAATAACAATTAGATTAAAATTTAGCATTGAGCATCCAACATATTTTTCAGAGCTAACATTCAGTGTTTAGAAGCTAAAATCACACACACACACCATAAGAGAATTAAATTAAACAAAATTAAATTATTAGCAAAATATGAATAACTTGTTGGTGGCATCAGATAATAAGCAGAGTTTGTGATCAACACGGTGAATCAGTGTGTAGGATAAGATTGAGGTTGATCGTCATTTGCCGTTCATGTAAAATTAAGAAAGAATTAGAATCCAATTCCTGAGTTTGAACATTTTCTAAAGGATGCAAACCCAAATTTTCTTCTAAAGGGTGCAAACCCTGAACAGAAACAATATCTGCCGAGGACCGCATCCATTAAAAAGGAAAGTTCCTTAAAAAATTTCTATCACAAAGACCGAATCCTAAAATCAACCCTAAAAAATGACAATTGAACATAAGAAGTAGAAACATAAAAGGAATATAGGAAGATCCATTTGACATCAAAGCAAAGATACAAAAAAACAGAATTTTTACTGCAATGAGTTGGTAAGCCCTCCTTTAATCAATCTCTGCATCAGTTATATCTCCTCGAACACACTCAATTTCAAATTCAAGGAGAGGGTAGAACAGATGCATTATTATTTAATCACAATCAGCATCAAAATATTAATCAATCAATGCTTATAAAATCGAAGAAGATGGTTAAATTAGTACATACAGATTATAGAGGCGGCGAATTTGTATAGAAAAGAGATTGAGATCCAAGGGGGTTTAAATAGGGTTTTTGGGAGCTAGGGTTTCGGCGGTCTAAATATTTGTTGAATTACAAATATTTAGATTTAGGGTTTGTTGATGGGCTGACAGAGTCCTGATTTAGATATGTGTGGGCCGAATTAGGCTGGGTTGTTTAACTTGTCTCTCGGTATCTTTAGCCTTTTAAGGTCTGGGTCTACTCTTTTTTTTTTTTTCTTTTTTTTTTTTTATTTAATACAAATCAAAATGGATATTTTTTGGGGAAGGAATTGAACTGTGGTTATTCGGGTCTACTTTTAATTTATTTTTATTATATTGGCTTTAATATTAAGTTGGGAAAAAAAAATAGTTAGTGATGCATGTAGCATTATAGGAAACTGTAAAACAATGTGTTTGTTTAGTGTTATAAATAAAAACATTTTGTGATTTACTTTTAAGTTGTTTTCCATAATTGATTATACCAATCAAACTATCAAAGAAAATTCATGACAGTAAGGCTCCGTTTGATAGCAATATGGAAAATGAAAATAAAAATAACTAATTTAAGTGAGAAGATGAAAAATAAGTTGAGGGATGTGGTGAGATTAATTCTTGCTTTTTGCATTTTTCCATGACAAAATTTTCTTTGGGTGATGGTAGAGAAAAATTTTCCTCAAAATATTAAAAGAGGATGGAGGACGTATACTCACAAAAATGAGTATAAGATGGAGAGGATCTCACCATATGCCTCAACTTATTTTCCTTCTTTTCACACAAATTAGTTGTTTTTATTTTCATTTTTCATGTTACTATCAAACAGAGCCTAAAGAAGTCTTTAAAATTGGAAAATGATATCCATGTTGTTAACTTCTCAACTAACACAAAAATGCTGAGATTTTTTTTTGTGACAGGGAGAGATTGTTTTTGTATCATTCATTACTATAAATGTAGGTGATTAATTCAAGAAAGGGGAGGGAGAGAAGCGTAAGGCTGAACTCTAACGTAAGTAGATTATATAAATATTCACATTTTCAACTAATTGAAATTAATTTTGAACTCTAACGTAAGTAGATTATGTAAATGTTCACATTTTCAACTAATTAAAATTAATTTTGAATTTACTGTATTCATTGATTAAGTTGTTTTAATTAAAGAACTTGTAATTTTGGAGTTATGTTAACAGAAAGAGTAAAACGATACATCTTTCTTCACAAATATTTGTATTTTTTTTCGTATTTACACTTTCTAATATTTATAATATGTTTTCACCCCTCTCAAATCATAACTTTTTGTTATATGTATAATTTTTTTTTTTAATAAATTGCTTTCGTCAATATATTGAAACGTGATTTATTTTTTTGCTTATTTTAAAGAAAACACGCGCTTGAACTTATTCAACATCAATATCCAAACATACAAAAGTTTGAAGACCCTAAATTTGTCTCATGTCAAATTTCATTTTGCTAGGCTTTTAACTAATTAATCTGTCACACTCAAAAATAAACAAAATACTTAAAAAAATAATCAAAAGAATGAGCTGAACTCAAAAAGGTCAAAATGCTTGCTGTAGCAGAATTTTCAGTTTTGTTTTCATACAATTATCGTTTTGTGTGGTTGTCAAGGTATCAACCAACTCTCTTGTCATATCATTCCATTAAATTGTTATTTTTGTTCTTATTTTATGAGCCAGGGATTGACATGAAAATTAATTTTATGTGAAGTAAATTTTTTTTTAAAATGTGTTGTGGGGCAATCAAGGAATTAGTCTTTTATTGTTAAATTTTTATAAAAATTAGGGTTTTTCCCGGACAATGAAAGAATTAGTCTTTTGTTATTAATTGTGTATTTCTTTCTTTTGGAGGTGCATTGAGATGAAAATTTCAACTTAGAAGAAAGGTACAGCTGCAATATGTATGGGCCTCGATCGGTTTTCACGAATAGTTGGAACCTTTCTTTTCGGAAATTGCTGCTCGTTGCTTCCTGCAACCTTCTCTGTTTCGATCGCATTGATTTTGAATACTCGCAAGAACAGTAGTTGATAAGTGTACCTAGGCCCAGCAATTTATAACACGACACGAAATCGACACGAATTTACCGGGTTTGGGTGAACCCTTAACGGGTGCGGGTCATAATCGGGTTGACCCGCCAAACCCGTTTATTAAACGAGTCGATTTCGTGTATATTCGCGAAACCCGAATAAAACCCGTTTAACCCGGTAAGAATATATATGAGTCGATTTCGGGTCGTGTAAACCCGTTTATAACCCGTGTAACCCGAATATAATTTTTTTATATATATAAATTACTTAATTAAATTATTAGCGGGTCACTATATGTTATTCGTATACGACCCGAATTGAACCGTTTATTTTAAACGGGTTAAACGAATCGGGTCGTGTCATTCGTTAATTAAACGGGTCGTGTATGAATTTGAATTTTTCACCCGTTTATTAAACTGGTCATGTACGGGTGGAGGCACTTTTCACCCGACACGAAACCGACCCGTACACGACCCGTTGCCAGGCCTAAGTGTACCAAATAAATAATCTCGTTATTACATTTAATGACTTGTTAGAAAGTACATTAATTAGTGTGTCTGTTCAAAACACTGACTACCGTATTTTTTGTATGTTAATATTATTGTATATATCTTGAATACAATTCAATACTCTAAAAAACATGCATGTTGTATATATGACCCATCGTTTAAATTGTTTAGTTGATTCCCTTCATTCATATAATATGACAGAATTGAAGGCCTGAGTAAATATATCAATCAAGGCATAACTTTTACATAATATCTACCCGAAGGGTTTTAACATTTGTTCTTACATATTAACAATTCTTCCAACTATACTAGGGTTGATCGAAGTTCAATTATCCCCTAACATTGAGTTAAGAAACAACTTTAATACATCAATTAAAAGTTTGCAACAACTATTTAACAAGTTGGGAAGTTACAAAAACAATTAATTATTTAAAAAAGTTAAAAAAAAATAAGTTGAATAATGTTGTGAGATGCAAGGCTTCACCTCCTTTGGTATTATGTTATTCCCTACCGCCTTGCTAGTTTTTTGAGCCTTTGGTGTATGTGATAGTTATTTGCTTTGTGTTTTTTGCGATTTTGTTTGTTCATGTCAAAAAATAAAAAGTAGTCCAACTTCAGCTCAAGCCTGCTTTGTTCCAACTTTCCAAGCAATTTTCGATCTCAAGAAATATTTGGCTGAAATCAATGAAACAAAAATGTCATTTTCTAAGGTACTACCTAGTGAGTTAAAAAAAATTGTGGATTATTTTGTAAAAGCAGGCAGTTTGGTTAAAGTTGGCAATATCTACTTGGCACCCTTATAAAAAGTCAGCATATTAGTGGCAAAAGGCGTATCTTGTAGTTTCTTAGTTTGGGTAAATACAAAGTGAGAGTTTATTACAAATGAGTAGTAGTGTTGTTGCTACAACAGAAATGACTACCCTGCCAAAATAATGAATATAATTATATTCACCTAGAATCTTTAACACCATAATGCATCATTTACTTTGACCAAACAATTTGATACGATGGCGCTATTGCTAGAACAATTATGTTCACTACCGGTACAATCAATATACAACAACAAAAGAATATGGTACTCTATAATTCTTTATAACAATATTATTTTCTCGATCACCAAACTATATATATAATTACTTTTACAATAAACCTACTGGTAATTCATATGGAAGAGAAAAAATTAATCATAAATCATGGCCTCAAAGGAATTTCAAAGATGCTTTTGTGAGGCATGAAACTTCATGTCATCACTTAGATTAAGTCACTACACAGCCATAATTAAACAACCAAAAAATGGTGGGTCCTGTCCTCTTCAAAACACCTGCCGGCCTCTTATTTTCTCTACAATTTTCATATATATGTATATGATATATCTCATCTTCATTCATTCATACATTGCACTTCAATTTCCACATTACCTTCCATTCTTTCCCATCCAACCTCAGAAAAATGGCTGCCAAACGCTTCAAACTCAAATTTTGCCTCCCTTCATTCCAATTCTGCCGTTCCAAACTCAAATCTCCAACCTATTTCTTCTCTCCGATCAACCCCAAATCCTTCGAAATCTCTTATCCCACTTTTCCTGACCCTCCCCCTTCAACTCCCAATCAATCTTCATCCAAAATCATCCCCCTCAATTTTCAAAATATCCACAACTCTCCAACTTCCTTCAAAAACAAGAATAAATCAATTTCCGACAGTACAGTCCCAATTACATCGCCAACATCAAAAAACAAGAGTAACTCGAAATCAAAGTCAAAGTCAAAATCAAAGGTTTCTGCCAGTGTTTCCCCGGGGGACAGTGCTTGGTTCAGTAGCGAAGATGAGAAAGAGACTGAAAGCCTATTTTCAACTTCAACAAGCTTTGATTCTTCGTTAGAGACAATAAACGAAAGCCCAGGTTACGAGAACAGAATAAATATTAATAAGAACAAAAGCATTAAGAAGAAGAAGAAGAGCGGTAACCTCAAGGTTCAGAGATTGCAGCGATACGTTTCAAACAGCTGGAAAACAACGTCATTGGAGAGTGAGTCCAATAAAGTGAAGGAGAGCTTTGTGGTTGTGAAGAAATCCGAGGATCCTTATGATGATTTCAAGAGATCCATGCTAGAGATGATATTGGAGAAACAGATGTTTGAGGCAAAGGATTTGGAGGAACTTTTGCAGTGCTTTCTATCTTTAAATTCGAGGCAACATCATGCAGTTATTGTTCAAGCTTTTACAGAGATTTGGGAGGACTTGTTCCTTTGAGTTATATCAACTAGAGTGTGGTAAGGTTGAAGAAGATGGTGCAGTGTGTGATAAAAGCTTGTGATTATGTTTATTAAATTTGTTATTTTTTCCCTCCATTTTAATGGTTGTTTATGTGTGTGAGCTTGGGTTTGAATTAGAGTGTCTCGGTGATAAATAATTCTTTCTATAGTCGAGTTACACTTGTTATATATAGCTACGATATTATTTTCTGTTACAGATATATATAACACTATTTAATTATATATTTGGACTGTGTAATGCTGTGAAGTTCAAAAACAATCTCAAGAGCATATATTATTTACCTTGGAAATTAATCATTAAATTTGAGGTTCGAAAGAAGCTTTGCCATTCTCAAAAAGCTTGACATGACAAAGCTCTCCACCGGCTGCTTCGTCCGTAAACCTAATTTTCTTCTTCCTCTCCTCCTCTGGATTGCTTGTCCAAAAACGGCATCATATATCCTTCTCAATCATATTCTGAGAAACGGATATCATATTAGACCCAAAAATCAGAATTTCTCTACTACAAATTAAAACAGGGAAAATTGTTTTGTAATGATAACGTGATATAACAGATTGAATAGTCGTCACCTAATAAAGCTAGGTTCATATTGTTTCAACGGCTCGTTTGTAATAGCCACCTTGCATGCATCGAAATTCAAGCTCTTGCTTGACAAATCCAACGAGTGATATGATTCTATTTCACTATGTTACCTTTACAACTATTTGTAACGAATATTTTATCGCTGACTATACTTATTTTCAGAAATTAAATTTTTTGATCTCCTAGGCTATTTTCGAACTTAAAATTGTTAAAAACCAGAATTTGTATATATTGAGCCAAAATCTGAGACCGAGATACAAACCATGATTTTACAGTAACATAATACCATCTCCAACCTTGCACCAAAACACTATATATAGTGTGGATTCTACACCATTTTGCTCTAACTTTGCACTATCTTTGGCACCATTTTTGCTGTTTTCTACAGTGTCACACCATATTTGGTGTGACACTGTAGCTTCACGGCATTCCTCCTTTTTTATTTCAATTTTTATCTTTATTGTTATTTACTTTTAAATATCAATTAGGTCATTTTTATACTTCTAATTTAAAAAAAATTTAGTTTATTTTTTTTAATTAGCAATATTAATAATTTGTTTTATTGAAAATTTAATCTATTCTAATTAAATTTATGTATACTTTATTGTAATTAATAATAATATCTATAATAAAATAATTAGTACAATATAATAATTTGTATGATTTGATAAAATAATAGAATAATAAAGAGAATATTCTATTTTTGGAGAGAATATACTTTTTTGTGTTATATTTAGTATTGTGGTTGGAGTTGAAAAAAAATATAGTGTGAAAATGACACCATTTTTATGCTAAATCAACACAAAAATGATGTTTTGGGTTGGAGTTGCTCTAAGGTTGCAACTCTTTGCCATTGCAACCGGATAAAAAGGAGACACATATGATGAATGACTTTTTTCCTTTATTAATGTTTCTTAAATCTAACTTCCCTAAATAATACCATATCTATCTTTATTATTCTAAATTTCATGTGTTTTCAAAAGTGGGATTAGCAATGCCGATTTTCTCTGGTGAAAACGACATCCTCATTACTACTTTTAAAGCTGAAAACGGCATCAACAATACCACTTTCAAAAATGAGTGTCTTTTTTTTTTTAAGACAGCATTAAGTGTGCTATTTTTACCAGGTGAAAATGGCGTCATCAATACTGTTGGTGCGAAAAACTGAACAAGATTAGTTTAAACCAAACAGTCAAATGATTAGAATAATAAACGAAACGAGCCAAAAGAGTTAAAGATGTATAGAGGAGGTTCGCCTCATATGAAAATATGGGTTAATCCTCCTTTATGGAATACAGCTAGGAGCTCGGGTAGCTTTGTATTATAATAACTGAGTTGATGTTACAAGCTTAAAAAATCTATTTACCTATTTTATCCTCACGATATTACAACAAGAGTATTTCTAAGCCACACAAGTTATAAATTCTTTATATTAAGAGCTCTGATGTGTGCTATTTAGCGCTCTCGTTTTTTTTTTGTTTATCACTATTTGTTGTTCTTGATTATTGAGAGAAGCAAATGTTTTCCATATATATATGATAGAGAGGAAACGTGTGGGAGAGTTCATAGAGCGGTCTGAGGCCGTCCCTTGACATCAATAACTCTAACATTAATTCTCCATGGATTGCGGTGCATTTAATGAAGTTGAGGGAGCCTCTGTGGCTTTTGGTGGAGTTGGTTACAGTCGCCTATGTTGCCTGCACATGTTCTGACATGATAGTCGGCAAGAGAGCTCGTTGGAAAAGCTCCAATGCTGTAACTCCATCATTCGTTAAACGAAAACAACTCTTGGACCAGATACCCAAACTCTCAAGAGCTTTAGACTTCATGTGGTACTTAGACAAAGCTTTTCGAGCTTCACCCATCATAAGAGGTTGAGCTGCTGACGTGAGCGGGCACGTGTATGCTCGTGGTTTATCGAAGTAAATTAAGTTACTAATTTGCACCATCAAATACCAATTTCAATTTTGAAAATAGCATGTGCAATACCACTTTCAAATTTTTTATTTTTTTTCAAAACGGCATTAGGCGTGCCTTTTTTATTGTGAAAATGCAATTATCATTACCACTTTCAATGCTAAAAACGACATATGCATGGTAAGTTGCGGGTGCTTCAACTAACCCCGGATCAGCAGAGATTGGTAAAAATTTACACCTAGCTGCCACAAACACGACGTTCTCATTCCTTGCAATCAGACCAATATATCCCCACCCTGCAAACATCAGTCGACACCGAAGCATCAAAATTTACTTTAATCACGTTTTCAGGCGGTGGAGACCATCCGACACCTGGAACTCGGGATACGATTCAGAGGATTTGCCTCACAAAATCAATTCAATAAGCTTTTTACAGAGTTGGCAATATACACCGGGGCCCATTCTTTCCCGTCAAAACATATGAATTCTAATTATTCCAGATCTGCCAGAAGCATAGCGCAAGAAGGGCACATTTATCCACATCCAACTTGCAAAGGAAACGCAAAACCAAATCTGATCCAACCCAATAATCCGACGAGAAAGCCAAATCAAAGTCACATGGAGATAGGGCCTGAAAAACTACTGGGCAGTTCATTTTAGGCTTAGAGTATGAGTTGTGTCCTCCACAGTGGAATTGTAAACTGGACAAGAAATTGAGGGAATATGAAATTGTCGGATTAAATTAGAGCGAGTTGGGAGAGAATCAGAAACTACCAGCCAAAGAAAATGATGCACTTTGTTTAGAATCCTCAATTTCCAAATAACATTGCCGGCATATTTCACTTGGGCTGAAAAACAAAGATGCTCACCATTCATCTGTACCTGAAGAACTCTATCCCCACTCCTCGTCGAATATTCACCGTCGGGGTTGTAGTGCTAAATTAAGCGATCACTGTTCACTCTCCTATTGAGAACTATATTAAGGCTGGGACCGGTTCGGTTCTTGTCCAAAATATGAAGAACCGGAACCGATTTTTTAATGTTAAAAACGGTTTGCTTTTATGCATAATTTTTGAAGAACCAAAATTGGAATCGAACCTGTTTAAATGGTTCGGTTCTAGCGGTTCTTTAAGTAACCAAATTAGATACAAGAACAGAAATTAAATACAAACCGAACCATTAATATCAACACAATAACTGCTAGAATGGTTATTGGACACAATTTATGTAAAAAATCGCTATAACGGTTCTTTGGGTAACCGTATTTTACATAATTTTTACTTTATGTAAAATTATAAAGTGTAACATCGGTTCTTTAATGGTTTTTGGACAATTTATATCAAGAACCGTTAACATCGACACAAGAACCAAACCGTTAAAAAATAAACATATTACTAAGAATCAAACCAAACCGATTTTTTTTGATTTGGTTTGATTCAGTTTTTCGGTTCCTGGTTGATTATCCCAGCCCTAAACTATATAAAGAATACCCGTGGCTTCAATCGGATTAAATATTTGTTGAATTCGATCTTCATTCCACGTGCCTTGCACCTTGCACCTTGCACCTGGGACATCCAGGGGTGGATTC
The DNA here is from genome assembly GCA_021464415.1 of Lonicera japonica. Lineage (NCBI taxonomy): Eukaryota > Viridiplantae > Streptophyta > Magnoliopsida > Dipsacales > Caprifoliaceae > Lonicera > Lonicera japonica. The sequence goes on along the minus strand of CM038466.1, from coordinate 66,064,676 downwards.
TAGATTATTTGACTAAAGGGATTTAGTGTAAAAGTTTAAAGAAAAATTATAAAGAAAATAATATTAAAAAGATAGAAATATAGTACTTATATTCATAATTCATAACAAAATTAATAATAACAGCAATAGAAACACAGTAATGCAGCAATAGAAACAACAACAATGCAACAATAATAACAAATTTTATGATTAAGAATATCCAAATAGCCTCAAAGATTAAAAATCAAATCACATATACAATGCAGCATCCAAGTTTACTTGAGTATAAAAGTAACATAAGCAAATTTTTGCAGCAGAAAAATTAACCGATTTAATAGCAATAATCAACTCACATAATCAGATTAAGAAGAAAATGATAGTACCCGATTTAAAGAAAATTAACTAAGTAGATTTAGAAAAATAGGCCCAAGATTTGAATGAGAAAATATCCGAATACAAATACATAGCTAGAATATGTGTACACTCAGCCACAGCACCACTGAGAACTCAAAGCCACGGCACCACCATGAACACCACCTAGTACAGCATAACCGAGTGTACAAAGCAGATCCAAAAATCTCACAAAAATTTTCGAGATACACACAGCCAAATATAACTTCGGATCTTCTATGGTTGGGAGAGGTTAGGGTTTGAGAGGGTTAGAAGATGAGCTGTGAAATTAGGAATGAAGGGTTTGGAGGTACTGTGCTGTGTTATGTTTTTGGAGATGATAATGAAATTGGGCGAAGGTTGATGGAGATGTTATTTTTTATTTTTTTTTTGAAACTTAGCATTCCAAGGGGTCGTCTGACCCCTCTTGTCCCTTGGTGCGTCCGTCTTTGGGAACATCTATTGATCCACCATAGCAAATTCATCAAGTTCTCTAATCAGTGATGATATCTTTAAAGAATCAAGTTGCGGCAAACCATTTGTCCTTCCAAATTAAGACCGATTCCCCCAAGCCTATACGCTATCGAACCCCATAATCAAGCACACTTATAGCTTCCCAAATTCCTCTCCATACAAAAGACATACCAGAACCGAGATGGGATTCCCAAAATGAGTAATTTGGGTAATGTTTTGCCTTGAAAATACAGCCTAGAAGGAGTTTGTGTTGAACAAGGCGCCAAGCTTACTTTGCGAGAAGAGCCCAGTTGAAAGCTTGAAGATCCCGGAACCCAATACACCGTCTGCCTTGATGAAACACAGTTTTTGCCAACCAACTCAATTAATACACCCATCACCTTCCCCACTAGAACCTGCGAATTATAGCTTGTACGTCAGCACATAAAGAGGTCGGAAGCTTGAAGTAGCTCATCACATATGCCGTCACTGTTGGAAAAATACTTAGTTTTAGCCACTTTTAGAGCAAATTTATTTAAAAACGGATAATCGGTTTTGAAAGATTATTAAGGATTCGTATTCTTCTCTGCGAGTACATCAAAATGGTATATTTATTTGCTCAAAATGGATATCAGGTGAATGAGAAATTATCCCCCAAAATGAGTTACTTGGAATGAAAAATTAAGAGTTTAAGAATGAGAATTCTTATATCACACAATTAAAGTTTATGAAAAAATTTGTAGGTTTATAAGGCATTACACATTATGAGCTAGTAAAGTTTCTTAACACTCAAGGTACCTACCTCGATCACACAGGTGTAAGGAAGTACAAATCACGGCGCGCCCGCATTGTGTGATACACAATACTACAATTTTCTAACAGTCACTACTTAGGTGACATCCTTGATAAGTAAATCCTTACCCCCCTTAGAGAGAATATTGGTTTTCCACCCCTTTAATTTGATCCACACCCATACATGAAAATTGTTAAAAAAATGTTTTCGAGACATCCTGACAACAGTGGATAAACCCAAATAGATGTCATGGTGATCAACTTCCTACATGCCCAGCACAGCCCTAACCTGTACACGCACCAATGCCAAAGTATTCTTGATGAACACTACTATCGATTTGTCTAGGTTGACTAGCTCCACTAATGCCTATTCGTAAGCACACAAAATAGATTTAGGGGGTTGTATTCAATTCAGATTTTAAAAGATTCTAACTGACTTTTTAAAATCCGTAAATTATACTAAGTCCATGGATTATTTTAAATCCTTATAGAATCTGACATATTTTTATAAGTCTATGGATTCTTTTGGATTTATGCAGATTTTTATAAGTCCATCAAAAAAACAAAAAATCAAAAGACAAATAATAAAATAAATTAATTACGAATTTAAAGTAACATTATCAAAAATGTAAAGATAATTAATGAAATACATTATAAAAATTCATACTGCTACATTCAAACATCATTATGATTATCATAACCCTTTTCATTCTCATTGTTGTCCTCTGGATTTTCATTCTCATTATTTTATGCATACTTATTTATTAAAAAAATTCAAAGTAACAAATTTTTATTATTTTTCTATAATTATTAATTAAATTTTACATTTGATATCATGTTTGTTTATATGTTATTTTTTTTGTTTCATACTATACATATTTATTAATGGATTTAATGACATTTGTCAAGCACTACAATTACATGCAACGCACGTGCGCAAAAATTAGTTATAATAAAAAATCAAAGGATAAATAATAAAAGAATTTTGATTGTAACTTTAAAGTAATAAGCAAATTATAAATCTACCGCAAACGGTTTGGATCGAGTCTAAAAACCCAATGGATTGGGGTTTTTTGCCTTTTCTATTTGATTTTCACCTTCTATCTAAAAAAATTCATAAAATTGGAGAAAACAAATTAAAGGGGCTACATCTCTATAGTTTTGAAAGAGTATGACTAGTTGAATGATTAAAAATTTAAAAGTGGCATTATCTAAATTGAAAAAAAAATACTTTAGAGAAAGTGAATGAATTAAAGGGATTTAACTAGATTATAGATACAAAGAAAAAATAATACATAAAATTTAGGAAAATAAGATATTTAAGATAGAGAGAATGTAGTAAAAGGATCTAATAGATTATAGAGATAAGAAGAAATAATATATAAGGTTGGGAGAAAAATAGAAAATAACAAATCCATATGAAATTTTTCACTTGAAGAAAAGATTTGTTGGTGGATTTGTTATTTATAAAAATACTCTCAAATCTATCAAAATCTATCCACTTATAAAATTATTCAAAATTTATTAAGTTTTGAATACCATAAGATTTTAAAAAATTATTTTTAATCATAATTGAATACCACAAGCCTAATTGAATACCATAAAATTTTAAAATATTTTTTAAAATCCCAATTAAACATTCATGAACTTTTAAAATCTAAAAAAAAAATTATAAAATCTAAATTAAATATACCACCCTTACTTTGAGCAGCCTCATCACCGCCAGCACATCCGAAGGCAATACTAAAAATGAACACTTAACCCATCAACTATGGAAAAACTGACAGAGGCCAAAAAAGTCCATCAACAACACAATAAAAATAACAAGAAACCACCAAATAATTGAGTAACAGGCTTTATTCAATAAAAAATTTTAAAATACACCACCCTCCGTCCTTCTTTCTAAAAACACTTAAACTTGGGGGCAAATACTAGTTTTCCTAAGAAAATAAATAAAATAGTACTATGTCGATAATACTAAGACGCTGGGCGTTAAACACGTTGCTGCCCGTGAAATTCAATCCCCCACAAAAACACACGGACACGCCTAGTTTGTTACACTGCTACAGAAAATGAAGGCGTCATTCAAGGCCAAATACGACACCGACAAGAGCTCCGCCGCAGCCGTTGTCGCCGTCACCGCCGGAAATGTCAAGCTCCGAGCATCCATGACGGACGCCACCATAGTCAAAGGCCCCAGCTTAAACGGCTTAGCTCTCGCTGTCGAAAAACCCGGTTTTCTCATCATCGACTACGTCGTCCCCAAAAATGTAAATACACAGTTACAACTACGCATATAAACACCTATTTACATCTTTACTTTGTGTAATTGTTTTACATTATTTATTTTTTTAATCTGTTCCGTTTTTGCTGGAACAGGACTTGTGATTTCAGTTTATATGCACCGTTAGGGGTTAGATGTAAAACACGATTACAACCGCACATATATAACTTAATAATTGCATCTTTACATGTGTAATTGTAACATTATTTGGTTAATTTTGTCTTATATTCCTTTTTTTTTGGATCAGGACTTCAGATTTCAGTTTATGTACATAGTTGGGGTTACAACTACGCATATAAAACCTAATTACATCATTACATGTTTACATTATTTGATTAATTTTGTCTTGATACTCCCTTTTTGTGGAAATGACTTCAGAGTTCAGTTCATGAAGGGTTTCGCATAAACTGGCAAAGTCACCTTTGAGGAGCTCCTATTTGCCCCATATTGAGTGTTTTGAGCCATTGTATACCAATTATTTTGAAAAACAAGTTTAATTTTATACTTTGGTTTATGATCGTTGGTGTTTCAGAATCCCTAATTTTGTCCCCGTATTTGAGAAGAAGTTTGGGGACTCCTCATCATAGGCGAGACTTGGAGCAAGATTTTAATTGTTTTTTTTCCCCAAATTTATATCTAGGGAGAAATTTGAGGAGGGATTTAAGTTGGTCTAGTTACATCTTTATTTGTGTAATTGTATGAGTTAATTGATTATGTTGTCCTCTGTTCTGTTTTTGTGGATCAGGACTTCAGATTTCAGTTTATGAACACAGTTAGGGTTTTGGATAAGCCATTGAACTTGACTTATATTCACAGTAAGGGTGATAATCGGACGATACTGGATGGGACTCTAGTGTTCGATTCGGCAAATAAGGTATCGGCTAATCATGTTCTTGGTTCAGGGAATTGTAAATTGAAGTACAGTTATGTGCACAGTGGAGTGACCACTTTTGAGCCGAGCTACGATTTGGCCAAGGATTCATGGGATTTCGCGGTGTCTCGGAAGGTTTACGGCGATGATGTGTTACGGGCTTCGTATCAGACTTCTAGCAAAGCATTAGGTCTTGATTGGTCTAGGAATTCAAAGTTAAACGGATCTTTCAAGGTATAATACTCTTGGAATTATTTTTTATTTATTGTTGATTATGATTAGTTGCACCAGAAACCAAGTTCGAAAAAGCTCATGCATCAGCATTGCCTAATTCATTTGCTAATTAGTACATAATTTTTAAGAGCTTAAAATCATAGTTTGCTCACCTTTTCTGGGATCTGTTTGGCAATCTTTCTTGAAGTTTGAGTTGTGTTAAGTAGAGTGAAAACTTTTTAGATTGTTACTTAAGTTATCTCCCAGTGAACAAGATTTACTGAAATTGCCTTTTTGGTAGAAAGTGACATAAAAGGGTATTTCTTAGTCATAGGTATCTAATGTTTATGTGTACTATAATTATCGGAACCTGGTGGCTAGGTTGTTATTGAGAATTGTCAGGCTGCATGTTTTCAAGTTGAAGGTGGGTCGTAGGTTGGTCTGAGATGATGAGAGGTCTATGGGGAGTAGAGGGAAAGAGTTCATTCGTTAAGTAGGTGCTTGAATGTGTTGGCGATTCTGTATTGCAACAAAGCTAGTGAAGCACCTTATCATGCTGCATGTTGGTCTACTTATTACTGCCTGTCGCGAATTGTTCTTTTCAGTCCTCTTAAACATGCAGGGGTATTTTGATCCAATATGCAGCTAATATGTAAATTCTGTGATTGATACAATAAACCCTAAAGCTCGGGTCAAATTCTATTTGTATCCTTGAAATTTTAGAAGTGGCAAGCGGAACCCTAAAGTATATTAAGTGTTATGTTTTAAACCTTCCGTTTAACCTGTCAATATTTCTTGACGGAATACTGATGTGGCTTACATGATTGCTAATGTGCCATAACAGTCTGTGGATCCAATATTTCTTAAGTTCTACGTTTTATACTATGATATTTCTTGATGGAATGCTCATGTGTGGATCCAATTAAGCAAAAATAGAAAAAATAAAACATAAAAAGGAAAAAGGAAAGAAGAAGATCAACACTAACACCACTCTCCACACCCCCACCCCCAACCCTGCCACAGCTACACCACTTCCCCACACCCCCACCGCCACAGTACAACCACTCCTCGCCACCTCCACCGCCACAGCCACAAATTGAGTTGTGAGGCCACCGTCATATATGCCAACATAAGAAGCCGACGGCAAGGTAAAAACCTAACTCCGGTCCTCAAGGCTGGAATTGGCCTGAACGATGGCAATGGAGAAATTGCTGGAGGCGTGATGCTTCAATTCCATGTGCCACAACAGTCTGTTGCCGCCACTCCGGTGGCTGAAACATATCTCCAGCTGTCTATGGCACATCTGAATCATCATCTCCTGTGTCTCTCGCTCTACGATCTATAATTGTATGTAAATGGGGAGAATGTTAGTGATTTGGGGGCAGGGGGAGAGAAATTATAGAGATAGAATAAGAAAGCACAGGGAGTGGAAGGAGAGGGGTTATTGTTCTTATTTTCTCCAATCACACCTACCATTAAAATATATCAAAAGCTTTATGGATTCAAATTTCATCATCAAATTGAATAATTTTTTACCCAAAATTTTAAACACTCACCATTGAAATCGAATAATTTCTATACAAAATTTGAAGGGCAAAGAGAGAGACAGAGGGGCGATGGGGCAGCGGCTATGGCAGTGGGGAAGAGTGGTTTGGCTGTGGGGGTGGGGGTAATGGTGTGGTTGTGGTTGTGGCAGCGGGGGTGCATCTTCTTCTTCCTTCTCTATCTTCCTTTTTATTTATTTATTTCTCTTGTATTCATTTTATTTTTGCCTAGTTGGATCCACATGAGCATTCGGTCAAGAAGTATTCGGGGTTAGGCGGAAGGTTTAGAACATATCACTCCTTAAACTTCAATGATACAAATAGAATTTTGGCAGAAACTTTAGGGTTTATTGTATCAATTACCCTATGTAAATGCTTTCTTCAAAGGTAGAATCATTGGTCAAACTTTATTTTCGAGGTTTAGTACTTTAGGTATACCAGCATCATTTTTTTGTGTTTTTTATTGGACCAATTTCTAATGGGATCCGTGTTTTTGACAGATCTCAGCATCCCTCAATCTAGGAGAGGAATTAAAGATGCCAAAATTAAGTGCGGAGAGTACCTGGGATATTGAAATGTGATTAAAAAAAAAAAACTCCTTTTCATTGTTTGATTACTTGTTACAACTATTAAAATTTGGAGAAAGTGCTCCCCATTGATTGGGATTTTTATACCCCATTATGTGTGTTTTGTCAAAATGTTTAATCTCATTTTGATTTTTGATGCATGAACCTTTTGCGCTATGTTGATACATATGCTGCAGGCAGATTTTATGTAAACGTTCCTTTCGGAATATTTTGACTTGACTTTTCAGAATTTGCCCTGTGCTCTGCTGTTCTGTGCTGGGGGAATCTCATATAATTACGTACAAATGGGGCTAAGTCAGAATTATTGTAAAATGGGTTAGACTGTGGAACTTGCTTTTAGCCTTTTATGTAATCGAGGAAGTCTAATAAATATGAAAACTGAAAAAAAGGGTGTTCTAATTATTATTTTTTAGCTTTTGAAAAACAACTCTTTCATATACATAAATATACTAATTTTTGTATTATAAAGTCAAAAAAAAAGATGTTCTTAAATACGCTCATATAATTCGTTTTTTCACTCTACCAAAAGTTAATATTACGTCAATCTTAACCTAAAAAATAACGCTAGACCCTTTCTTCTCACTCTAGTTTCTGTACTTGAAAAAATTGCCACTAATTTATCTTCTCACTCATTTAAATTTTTTTAAATTAAAAGCTCCATTATTTCTAACAAATAATTCTATAACTCTAGCTCCTCTTGTCCCTTGCCCCATTGCTATTCCATAAAAATACAAAGTTTAAACACAAAAAGAAAGATTATGGGGCTTGAAATTGTCTCTGCTCTATTGATTTTATTTTTGTTTTTCAAATTTACACTTTATTGTCTTTGAAATTGTCATTTATGGGGCTTAATCCTATCTCTAATTAGTATTTTTGTGAGGTCAATAATGAATTTTGTGGATGTGCAATAACAAAAATAAAATATTTATTTGACTTATAAAAAAGAGGTGGTATGCCGTTGGCGTGTATAAAATAGATAGGATGGGTCGAATGCTTTCGATAAAAAATATGATGAGGTTAAGTGCAAGTTTTCTTTTACTAAATGAGAAGAATATTTTAATGTTTTAGTTTTAGCGACGACAAAATTAACATCCATATAGTGCATTCAGTAAACTCACCCCATCACTGGGGTGAATTGAAATTTTTTTTGAAAAATAAGTGAGGTGAAAATAAAGTTCTCTTACTGGAGTGAAAAGACTAATTTCGTAAGTTTATTTAAGAACTCCAAAAAAAAATGTCTCAAAAATTATAGATAGTTAATTTACACCTTTAACACTAGGTTGCGGAAGAGAGAAACTAATGAGTGTTTCACATGTATCCGTGTTTTTGTATATCACCTCACAGTCTCAGACAAAGCTCATTATATAATTATCTTGTGTTAGTTGATTTTATAGAAGCAATCTTTTTTTGTCTTTTGGCTAATTTTGTTTTTATCCACTTAAAATATAAATTCATCAATGTTTGATCAAAGTATGAGTTAATCCAAATTTTATTTTCAATTTACCCACTTACTGGGATTAACTTAAAAAAAATTCAAAATTTTCTTAATTTATTTTTTGTTTTAATTCTATAATAAAATGATTTTAAAAAAACAATTTTCCTAAACAGTTCTTAACTTCCCAATCCATTAAAGCTCAAACCCTAGTTTTCACATCCATCCATCAAAATTCTATCCCTTATTTTTCATATCAATACGTAGCTTTCAAATATAAATAAAAGCATCCTTAGTTACCAATTTTTGCACCCTTTTGATTTTACAAGAATTACTTGTTATATTGCATACCTTCCTTAAAGGCACCCATTTATAATTAAGTATTGTATTTCTAGCAGAGCATGATTTCATATATATATATATATATATATATATATTTAAAGGCATCCATTTATAATTAGTCGGTTCTATTTCTCGATAGGGCAACTAGAGGGATATAACTCAACGGAAGAGTGTCACCTTGACATGGTGGAAGTCATCAGTTTGAGTCTGATTATCCTAAATCCAATGTGAATTTTGATATTTTGATTTCCTTCCTTGCTGCGATTGAATGAGAATGGATAAGAGGCTTGTGGGATTCACATGAGAGGCACGGATGGCTATATTTCTCCAACTACATGCCTAAAAACTACATAATTAAACTTTAAGATGATTTTTGCTAAATAAAGAAGAAAGAAGAAAAAAAAAACATAGCCTGTTTTGTCTGGGTGCTTTAATTATTTAGGGTGGTTTTGTAAATTTAAATCATATATGGGTGCTTAAATAAAAGGTGTTGGCATTAGCTTTTTAGCATATAAATAACATAGAGACACTTTTTTTAATTTGGGACAAGAAAAGTATTAGAAACTTAATTCAATTCCGGGATATTGAAAAATAAGGCTTGTTTGAAAAAAAATTGCAAAAGAATCAAGGAATAATATTTTTGTAAATTAAGGGCCTATATTTGACTAAACTCCAAAAGAAGTACAAAGTTAACTTTGCGGTATTTTTTTATGGAATCACACAAAATTAAGTTTGCACTACATGTTTTTTAGCATATTATTATAAATAAATGTTGAATTGACAGTGCTTTAAAATTATGTTAACAAATTACATATTTAAAACCTATTTATTAATAAAATGTACAAAATAATTTTTTTGGAGTTATGCAAAGTTAAGTTTTCACTTCTTATTTTCTAAAACATTACTATGTATTTATATTTATTTGACATTATTTTAAAATTTTATGAATGAAACATAAGAATACACTTATTAAAAAATATAAAAGTATCTTGCAAAATAAATTTGCATTAATTTTTTTTATTACAAAGTTAAGTTTGCACTCGTTCAAAGCCCTTATTTTAAAACAAATTTGATAAACAAACTCTTATTTTATAATAATAATGATATTTAAGTCCTTTATTTCTAAAAAATATTATTTGTTGATTTTTTGTAAAAAAATATTGTAACACAAAACCTTTTACCTCATTTTCAGATTCAATTATTATTAAAATTGCACCAATAAAATAAATTTTTAATTATTATTTACAAGTGATTTACAAAAGGAGAAAGTGTTATAATAAAAGCAATAAAACAATGGCAAGGAAAAAAATTGAATTAATTGTATTGACATTTGACATATGTATCCATAGCAATAGATATTATAATATATATTGTAAGATTCAATATATTTCTTAACAAGAATTATTTACTAATTTGCTAATTATATTCCTTCTGTCTATTGTTTCCTAAATTGCATTTCTTTTTCCTTTTTTATCTTTATTGGATTTATTGGGAAACACCAAAATTCTCTACAAAATTAAAATTATTTTTTGAAAATTAGTTATAAAACTTTAAATAAAATCTTGAAAGTTTCACTGCAAACTTGAAGTGAAAATTACAAATTTTACCGTAGATTTGTGATAAATTTTTATGTGAATTTACAAGTTTAGCAGCAAAAATATAAATTGTAGTAAAACTTTTAAATTTCACTACAAACTTGAAGTGATATTTACCAAATTTTATTGTAAATTTCTAAGAAAAATTTGTATGAAAATTTACAAATTTAACGAAAAAAAATATGAATTGTAGTGAAATTTTACAAGTTTAACTGCAAAAATATGAATTTATGAAAAATATTGCAAACGATTGTTTTCTAATTTGCATTTCTAATTATCTTTATTGTAAATTTCCAACTTTATATATATTCTAAAAATGACTAGTGTGTAGTATTTAAAGTAAGTTTTATTTTTGTTTTATTGGAAAGAAGGTGAGTGTTACCTTATTGGATTTAAAATTTTGAAAATTGAAAATAATGATAAAGGGCAATTTTTTTCCATAAAAATGTGGAGTTACAAAAAAAGGAGTTTTGGTTGAATTTTTGTTTATTATATCCTTATCGTCTAAATAGATACAAAGGATTTATAACTAAATGATCGAGAAATGCAATCTTTTGAAAATGTCCCCTTTTACTCCTTTGTAATTGAATTTGATCCAATGTAACCAACTTGCTGCATTTTCATTTTTACTACTGTATCATGAAAATGTGCTTCATGATTTCTTATAGACATAAAAATGGTCACATAATGAATAAAGTGAACTTTGTCATCTTTCCTTCAAGTTAAGGTTGAATAAAAGCTGCAATGAGCAATTATGTGAATGGCAAATTGAAGAAAGAATATTGAGTAACGAATAATTAATTAATTTTTTTTAGTAAAAATGGTATACATTTGTAATGCATGTGATAAATAATACAAGGGTGATTTTATTTTTTATCTACGTGATCAATCAGTTTATCCACCTTAAATTTATGATACTTTTTGTTGAAACTTTTCAATAATGCCCTTCAAAAAATTGAGAAATATATTCACCGAAGTAAATACATTTAATCTTGGAAATATTTATATATCTACTTTTTTATTTAGTTTATCCACCCATGATTCATGACAATGTCTTCTTTAAAATTATTACCTAAAATAGCTTTCTAAAAAGGTGATTTTCTTTCTATTCACAATATCCTGCAGTTAATCCGTTATTAAGTTAATCCGTATTGTCTACTAAATTAATCCGCGAATGTGGATAAACTAATAAAAAAATATTATTGATTTAATTTTATAAATATTATTTTATTAATTATTTAATATTAAAAATCCACTAGATTAATAGGTACATCAACTTTAATTAAATAAATAAAAATACAATACTTTTTTTTGGGTGATTTTGTTTCTATCCACCAAATCTTGCAGTTAATCCACCCTTAAATTATGAAAATTTTAAATGAAGTTTCACAAAATTACCCTTTTTAAAATTGATTAGTATATCCACCAATTTTAATTAAATTATAATTGTATAACTTTAGATTCATTTTTTATTAACATTCCTAATCTAAATATAATTCCTTTTAATTAACTTTTCTAATCTAAATATAATCCCTTCTAATTAACATTCCTAATCTAAATATAATTACTTTTAATTAACTTCATCTTTACGTTTAAAAAAGTTTGAACAGTTTAGGGTTACTTATGCGCTTATGTTGATCGAATAGACGCCATTCTCTCTCTCACACACACACACGAAAACAGAGTGAAAGAATGACCAAGTATATATAATGTATATTATATATATATATAAGAGGGGATGACCAACTTTTTCGGCTTGCGTTGCAAATAGATCTTGTCCAGTAATTTACAGTTTTTTTATTCATTAATCTTTTGGAACCCCCAACATTATAATTAATAATTTACAATTTTTTTTATTCATTAATCTTTTGGAACCCCCAACATTATAATTAATAATATAATTATTTAGTCTGAAAGTTAGATATGATATAAGAAACTTGGTATGATTTAAATTTTTAATCTTCCGTATTGTGAGTTAGACTTACATAATACAAAAACTAAATTAGTTCAAGATTTTCGAAATCGTGGGTGTGGGTTTCTAAGGTTGGAATATAGATTTGGTGATTTAAAGAATATGAAACTAATCTAAGGTTTGTGATAGGATGAAGAAGAAGGCGGCTGGGGAAAGAGTGATAGTGGGAAGAAGAAGAAGAAGAGATACTGGGATAATCGTTAAAATCGTAAGGAGAAAGGGGTTAAATTTCGTTTTTGTTATTTTACTGCAAAGTTAAGTAAAACTTACCCATGTAAATTTTTAAAGTGGTTATACTTATTAATTTAGTAGATATTTCCATATTAAATTATTATTTAAAATAATATTTATAAAATTAAATTCATAATATTTTTTTGTCAGTTCATCCACGCTCGCGGATTAACTTAATATGTAATGCGGATTAACTTAACAATGTGGATTAACTGCAAGATTTGGTGGATAGAAATAAAATCACCCTTTTTTTTAAAGGACAAATCTCTTACTCTCTTTCTAACAAAGGACATTCTATTTTTTTAATTAGTTTCGAGGAGAACTTTTAATCGATGACAAAATGAATTTTAATTTATTAAAAATAAAGATAGAGTTTTTTCCAAAACTACCCCTTATTAAAGATAACAACAATTGCTAAAATTAAAATATAAAAAAAATATAAACAACAAAAACTCAAATTCAAATTAAACATGTCAAACAGAAATTTCAAATTTAAACATGTAACCAAAATATTATCACAAAGGTCAACCAAGAATATAAGTATTAAATATATATATTTTATGAATTCCGAAAACTCAAAATTTCAAATCAATTATCAAACGGTAAGATGCTACAATTTTAGAAAGAAAAATAAGTTTATGTATAGTAGAAAATAGAAATAAAAAGACTCGAGAATGGTGATCCTTTCAAAAAAAAATTGATGAATCTTTTTAGAATTGTTTGTAGGCTCTTTTATTTCATATAATCTCAAAAAAAAAATATTTTTTCAAAGCACAAAATAAATTTCAAAGGTTTTATGGTATATTGTTGGCATAATTATCCTCTCTCAAATCATTCTAATGAAAGAAAGTACTATTCGTATTATAAATTAGAGTACCAAATGTCGTGCTCGCTAATTAATTACATGGTCATTGATACTTTGTATTATTGTATATTGAAAATTGAGTAAACTACTCTAATGATCCTTAAACTATTGATTTTGTCCTACTTTGACTCTTAAATAAAAATTTACCTCATTTAAATATTTAAATTATTTACCGAGTTCTAAATTGGCCTTTCCGTCCCATTTTACTGTTAACTTAGACGGAATTTCTTTTCCCTGTAATTTCCTTTCATTTCCACGCACTCCTCAAATTTGTAGAGAGCAAAAATCCACCATTGAAGAACAACTGCTTCCCTCTTCATGCCATATATGTATGCATATGTATCAATATTAATAGTGTACACACACATAACTCTGTGCCTCATTAAGAATATCAAAAAAATGCTCCCGAACAAAATAAGAAGTGTTTTTCGTCACATTGAATCGCTAAATCATGTTGAAGAGATTATTTTCCTTATAATCACTTATATTCAATTGTTTGGCTATTTGTTAGACAATATCAGGGGCTTTGAATTCATCTACCCCTCCTAGGTAGTTTAGGTACACTTTTATAAAATGTACTGTTTTTTGCAGCACCCTTAGAAAATAGATAATCATCATCACCAACCCAATTCCTCATAAGGGTATCATTATCTTGGGTCAATTTAGGACCTCCAACATTAACCCTATGAATTTTGTGTAAAACATGAGAATTGGGGGTGAAATTTTGAGGGGCAATAAATGCTTCTATTGCATTTACAAAAGCAAAAGACGAGGGCTTTGATGGTGTGAAGTGGATTTCAAATTATGATTGGTCAATTGTGAGAAAAAACTCTTTGATTAAAGGTGAATTTGTAGTGTATGGAACATGGAAATCCACTAATAAAATAAACCCATAAACAAAAACGTTGAATTAAGCATTGGGTAGAGAAAGAAAGGGGTAAAAATTGAATCTTACCATGTAAGTACCATTTTCGCTGATTTGAAGTTTGTAAAAAAGATGGGTTTTTGAAAATTCTAGCAGTTTGATAGAGAGGTGAATTGACCTTTGATGGGTGGGTAGTGGTTTCGCCGGCGGTGGAGAGGAGGGGAGACTTGGTATCGCCGGTAAAGTTCCGGCCGTTGTTGGTGGCGGTGGAGGAGGAGCCACAGTTGATTAAATGGTGGTCAGGTAAAGCGTAAGTTGAATAGAAGTATGGGAGGTTGGTTGCGTTTTTTCCTCTCTATATCTATTATGAGTTTTTCTAAGATACAAGTATAGGAGGATTTAAGATTTTGTAGAGAGAGAAAAGGGTGGAGATGGTGGTGAGGATGAGAGAGAAATGGAGGTTTAAAGAGAGAAATATGTGGAAATGGTGGTAGGGTTGCCGGAGATTGTAGAGGTGGTCAAAGATGGGTGCTCTTTTTTATTTTGCTTTTATAATATTTAAAAAAAATCTCTAATTAAAATGATTTTGAAATTGAATTAGATAAAAATACCCTTAATTCCATACAAGTTAATAGCAAAATTGGACGGAATGACCAATTTAATACTTGGTCAATTGTTTAAATATTTAAATGAGACAAAATTTTGCTTAAGGGCCAAAGTGAGACAATATCAATAGTTTAAGAGTTATTAAAGTAATTTACTCTTGAAAATTTAATAGACATGAAATAGAATATATATACTTTATTCTAAAATCTTTATTATTATTATTATTATTATTATTATTATTATTATTATTATTATTATTATTATTATTATTAATTCCCTCTTTTACATAAGTGAAAAAAATGGGTGAAAGTATTAATAATATAGTTAATTGATCAACTACATACTGATAAGTTAATCAATATTTTTTAATAAAACCCATTAAAAATTATGTAAGGGTGCATTTGGAATAAGGATTTTAGAAAGGGTTTGAACATGAGATTTTGATTTAAAATCTCAAATTTAAATATTTTGTTTAGTGTAGAATTATGATTTGAGATTTACAAATATATTCAAATCATGAAATTTAATACTTAACTTAAAATCATAACTTTTAAATCTTAGAGGTATGGTTGTTCCTTCTAGATCCTAAACTTACGAATTTGAAAAAAATAAAATAAAATAAATAAATTATTATTTGTTATTAGTATAACTATATATATAATATTAATTATAACAATATAATAATACTAGGGATGGCAAGGGGTCATGTGTTGTCCAAACCCGAACCCGACATGCTTATAAACACATCTCAACCTGTTGCAAATTTTATTTTATTTTTTTTAATCTAAATTCGTCGCAAATAGTGTAAATATAATTCCACTCCTACCCCGTGGTAATTACACTATATTATAAGAAATAAAATACCATAATAGGGGCTGGTCGAGTCAAACGGTTTAATTTTGTACAAATCGGACCTCCGACATGGTGTAAAAAAATAAAAATAGCTTGCTAATAAACTAAATATAAATTTTAGCTGAATAATATTTGGATTTAGAAATCAATTTTCTTGTATTTGTTAAGCAAACACAAAATTTTAAATTCTTGTATTTTCAAATATTTAATTTTTGAATTTTAGATTTATGAATTTTAAAACTAAATACAATTCTATAATCTAAACGCACCCTAAAGGAAAATAGGAAATAAATTTAAATGGAAGTATATTTCGATTAGGAATCTAAATTAAAATGTAATCTGAATTAATACAATTATAAATTAATTTTAATTGATAGATATACTTCTCAATATGGAAAGAGTAATATTATGAAAATTTTTTCAAAATTTTCATAAATTAAGGGTGGATTAACTGCAAGATATTACGAATATAAACAAAATCACCCTTCTAAAATTCAAGAATATTATTGAAATTCCATATCCATTATCCAACTAGAACGCTTATTCTTCATTTTATTACTTGTCCAATTAGAACTCAGTATTTGTTCCTTTTATTTTAAGCGGTGCTTCTTCATTAGTATTAAAGTTAGAAAATAAAAACGCATATAAGAGGAACCGGAAAGCTAAAATATCAATATGCAACAAATAAAACCGACTGCTAACATATAAATTCAATGTATTTTGTAACTTGACAAACCAAAAAAATAAAATAAAATGATAATAGTACTTTAAAGTGTTGTTTTCTTCTACCTTATTTTTTATTCTCAAATCAGTAAATCAAACCGTAGAAAAAATTATTAAAATCATAAATTTTTACACTTTTATTGAAATATTTTCTTAATTATTATCTCCAAAATATATTATGCTTCAAGGGAAAAATCTCAAATTTTATTATTGCTTGAAGTTTTATGTATATATAATATTTGAGTAAACAACAATTTTGGCTATTAAACTATTGTCCAATTTCATTTTGCCCACTAAACTTTTTTTTATTTCATTTCACCCACTAAACTTTCAAATTGTTTCAATCCGCCCATTCCGTCCATAAATGTACCGTTAGTAGGGGTATTTTCGTCATTTCACCGCGAATAAACAACAATTTTGGCCACTAAACTATTTCTCAATTTCATTTTGCCCACTAAACTTTCATTTGTTTCATTTCACCCATTAAACTTTAAATTTGTTTCATTCTATCCACTCCATCCATTTTCGTTCATAAATGTGTTGTTAGTGGGGGGGTATTTTCGTCATTTCATGTGCAAAAACCTTCCCTTCCTTTCTCTTAACCAATTTTGCACCTAAATACACCTATATACAACTATTCCAAATGCCATTTTACACCCTATTTTGCATCAACTGAAGAGGAGAAGAAGAGGAGAGAAGAGAATGAGTAAACTTATAGCTATTGCAGGTCCAAATTGAAGTTATGTGTATATATATTCCATTAAATTATTGCAATATTCCCCATAATGTGGCCTGGAATTTGTAATATTTTTTTAGAAGATGGAAAGTGGACATGTTTGTTTTCATGGTTCATTTGCGAAGTTTCAGACGTCATGGACAAATTTATAGTTACATATATTATTCTATCTAATTCATGCATATGTTGTAATTTCTTTTGTTGTCATTTCAAGCAAGGAGATCTAGCCAAAGATTCAATCCACCAGGGACAATAAATGCACCACAGATGCACTCAAGCCAAAATAGTCAATCCAATCCAAGAATTGCATCACAAAGCCAATCAAGCCAAAGGAGTTCAATAACCAATCCTAAATGAATTGAAATGCAAGATAGGGATCCTTTTGTGGCCTTTTTGGTGGATTATATAGCTACATTTGTTTTTTTTTAAGTTTATCGCGTGAAATGACGCAAATACCCCCACTAACAGCACATTTATGGACGGAGTCGGTGAAATGAAGCAAATTTAAAGTTTAGTGGGTGAAATAAAACAACTGAAAGTTTAGTGCGCAAAATGAAATTGAGAGATAGTTTAGTGGCAAAAATTGTTGTTTACTTGTTAAATGACGAAAATACCCCCACTAATAGTGCATTTATAGACATAAGTGGACGGAATGGGCGGATTGAAATAATTTGAAAGTTTAGTGGGCAAAATGAAATTGGGCAATAGTTTAATGACGAAAATTGTAGTTTACTCTATAATATTTTGAACTTAGTTGTATAATAACTTAACTAAGTTTCCTTGGCTAAAAAAAAATAAAAAATAAAAAAGATAAAAGAGAAGGGAAGGGAATGGAAGGACGCTTTTGACAATACAAAGATGATGCATTATTTCTCTCAAAGTATTTTTTATAGCAATGAAGTGCTTATTATAGAAAATAGAAGATAACTTCAAACTTAATAGAAACAATTTATAACCACAAATATGAGAAGGATACCCACTCTTACTCAAACTCTGTGTTTAGTCTTCAAACAAAAATCTATTATCATTAAAGTCATAATTACAAAATTAAGGCTATTTTTTTTCTTTTACACAAATCCATCCATCTAACCTTTGCATCATTGTTAATTGGATTCTCTATTACCAATTTGAAATAGGATATGCTAAAGTGTATAATTTTTATTTTTTTTAGATTTATAAAGAGACTTTAAAACTATTAAAGTATTAAAAGATGGTAAGTGAATTCTACGCTAAAATTAAAATACTTAATTTGGGATATCCAAAAAAATGGACTTAAACACAAATTCAACTATGTGACATTTGTATCAATGTTAAATTAGATTTTTCCTTTACCAATTAGAAATAGAATATGCTCAAGTATATAATATTTTTTATATATATTTATAAAAAATGCTTTAAACTATTAAAAAGATGCCAATTGAATTGCTAAGACTATAACTTGTTTTCTTTTAAAGTTTGGTGCAGTGATTATTTCCAAATAAAAATAAACTAAAATACTTATAATTTTAGACATTGGAAATATATCATATTCTTAGTTTGAAATATTTAAAAAAAATACTCGATCAATATGTTATGTTTAATTTACTTTTTTTGTCATAATTGCTCATTTAATTGATTAATGAAATAATAAGAAATAATTACTTAAAATATATGGAATTTACTATTTTGCATGGGTTAAAATGTTAATAATGATAAAGATAGGTTGAAATTTGATAATATTTAGCCTTAATTGAATATGTAGCTAATAATTGATTATAAGTTTTAATAAATTTTCCAACTTAATAAATTTGGATGAACTAATGAAAATGTGTGGATATTTTTATAGAATATTTTATTAAATTGATGTTATATAAAACCAATAATAATTTATTTTTGGGTAAACTTAATGTCTAACATGGATAAATTTAATAAAGCTCTTAAACACGGATACACCGACAAAACATGTGGATAGAAATAAAATCATTCATAAGCAATAATAACTTTTGATGCAATGGAGAAAAAGGGGTATATTGGGAAGGTTGTAATTTTTATTATTTTATTAGTAATATGTTTTAAGGCAATGATACACTTACCGGATACTTACCACTTATTCTTACTAGTATACATTACGCGAGTTGTACTTTCATAAGGCACAATAAAAATACAACTCATATAATACACCCAGTAATAATAGGTGGTAAGAATTATAAGTAAGAAAAGTATTTTCTTATTTTTTAATGGGTAAACTTACAAATTTATGTTTGCTAAGAAGAAACAATCAATGGGCTGCCTTCCATGTTTTTAGGGTGGATGAATTGAATCAACCTTTTCTTTCTTGGGTAATTTTATTTATATCCGCGGGTTTTTACAGTGTATCCACCCTTAATTTATGTTAACATTGAAATAAACTTCTCAAAACTTCCTTATAAAAATTGAGAAATATATTCACCAATTAATATTCCTTTTAAATGTATTTACTTTTAAAAATAGTTTCATAATTATAATATACTTCATTACTTGTAAAATTAGTTTCTTAATTAGAATATACTTCCTTAATAATATATTTTCTTAATTTGTTAAAAGGAATATTGGTACAAGACTATAGATCTATTATTCATCAAAAATATACAACACTACAAAACTGGACGGAATTAATTTATATTATTACATCATAATACTAACAAATAATTTTTTTCAACAAATGAATTTACTATTTTCTTTTTCTTTTTTCTATACAATGAGGGCTCTATATAAATAAAAATAAAGAAAAATTGGAACTTAATAAACTAAAAAAGAATTAGTAGCCGAAGGCAACAAATATTATTTCCTTCAATCTCAATCCTTTCAAGTCAAAGGAAGAATATTCAATTATAATATTTGTTTGTTTTCTTGTTTGCCATGATAAATCTGTAATTAAAGTTATAATTTAAATTTACTTCTAGGTAAGAACTAAATTTTATAGACATATTATAAATGTTTCAAACTATACTTACTGTTTAATTACTATTCCAAGACTAATGTGAATTATTTTATAATCTCAATTATGAAAACAAATGTGAATCATAGACTATAGTCTAATCTTATAGTTTAATCTTAAGTCCGAAGGGTGGATATAATTAATAATAAATTATATATATTAGAAATATCATTTTATTATATAATTTATGTTTACCTTTTGATATATGATATGACGGTGAATAGAAGTAAAAATTTGGTGGATAATTTACAATTGAATTAAAAAGAATAATAATTTTATAAAAATTATGTCAATATTGATTTTTGTAAGTTTATCCAACAACGTGGTAATTTAGTGGGCAATACAGATTATCTCAGTAAAATCCAAAAAGATGAATAAATTGACAAATTTCGTGGATAGAAATAAAAGCACCATTGTTAATTACTAATCACATTGATTAGGTTGTTTAATTTGTTTTGATTGTTGAAATTTAAATTTTGAATTATTTGATTTTCTATATTTTAGTAATTAATTAAGTTGTTAGAAGTTATTTGACTGTTTAAATTTAAATTTCGAATTTGATTTTATAGATATTAGTTTCTAGCAAGATTTTAAAATTTTAGATTAGTTTAATAATCAATTAGATGATAGCAACATTATAGGAATAACAATAATATAAATTATTTTTGTAGCTATATTAATTATTTATCCATAAAAGTTTGTATTTTAAACAAAACTTTGGACCTTAAAGTATTGGTATAAAAGTTGTTTCCTTAAATATATAGAGAAAGGAATATTCATCCTTAAAACTAACTGCCCATATTTTTATTTATTTAATTAAAGTGGATGCACTTATTTAATCTAGTGAATTTTTTAATATTAAATTATTAATAAAATAATATTTATAAAATTAAATCAATAATATTTTTTGTCAGTCTATCAACATTCGTAGATTAATTTAATAAGTAACGTAGATTAACTTAATGACACAAATTAACTGAAAGATATCGTAGATAGAAATAAAATCATCCATCAAAATAATGTGGCTGGCACCCTAGTCTTAAGCTCCCCAGAGTGTAATTATACATAGTAACTTATATGATATAACGTGCATTTAATAATTCATATTAATCTAATTACCACTTGAACTATATTAATCAATTAACGGACACTAATTAATATGAGTAACTATATCCATTTTTATTTTATTTCCGGATCATTGGAACAATGATTATTAGTTAATTACTATTTGATCATATTTGCCTAAAATTATTGGTTAAACAATGGTAAAAAACAGAGATAAAAATCTCATTACCACTAAAATAGATGTGTATATATCAATTGAAAAATGACAAACTTGTGTTATAAAGTTGTGTCTTAAACATACTATGAATAAAAAGAATAACTCCGATCCATGTGTGAGAATACATCCACTTTAATTAAATAAATAAAAATAGGAGCAATTAGTTTTAAGGACAAATATTCCTTTCTTTATCTATTTAAGGACACAACATTTATACCAATAATTTAAGACACAAAGTTTTGTTTAAAATACAAACTTTTACGGATAAATAATTAAAATTAAATTAATATAACTACAAAACTAATTTATATTATTGTTATTTCTATAATGTCACTATCATCTAATTGATTATTAAACTAATCTAAACTTCTAAAATCTTGCTATAAACTAATATCTGTAAAATCAAATTCGAAATTTAAATTTAAACAATCAAATAATTTCTAACAACTTAGTCAATTACTAAAATACAGAAAATCAAATAATTCAAAATTTAAATTTCAACAATTAAAAAAAATTATACAACCTAATCAATTTGATTATTAATTAACAAGGGTAATTTTATTTCTATTCGCAAAATTTGTCATTCTATCCCTCCTTTTGGGTTTTACTAAGATAATTTTTATTGCCCACTAAGTTTAACTACGTTGTTGGATAAACTTACAAAAATCAATACTATCATAATTTTTATAAAATAATGATTCTTTTTAATTTAATTGTAAATTATCCACCAAATTTTTACTTCTATCCACCGTTATATAATATATCAAAAAGTAAACGTAAATTGTATAATAAAATCATATTTCTAATATATATAATTTACTATTAATTATATATACTTTTCGGACTCGAGATTAGACTATAGTCTATAATTTACGTTTGTTTCTAGAATTGAGATTATACAATAATTCACATTAGTCTTGGAATATTAATTAAAAAGTAAGTATAGTTTGAAACATTTGTAATATGTGTACAAAATTTAGTTCATAGCTAGAAGCAAATTAAAATTATAACTTTAATTATAGATTCAAGATGACAAACAAGAAAACAAACATATACTATGATTGAATATTCTTCCTTTGACTTGAAATGATTGAGATTGAAGGAAACAATGTATGTTGCTTCCACTAATTCTTAATTAGTTTATTAAGTTCCAATACTGCTTTATTTTTATTTTTATTTAGAGCACTCATTATATAGAAAAAAGAAAAAGAAAATAGTAAATTCATTTGTTGAAAAAAATATCATTCGTTAGTGTTATGATGTAATAATATAAATTAATTCCGCTCAGTTTTGTAGTATTGTATATTTTTGATAAGTAATGAATCTATAGTACTTATATCAATATACCTTTTAACAAATTAAGAAAATATATTATTAAGGAAGTATATTTTAATTAGGAAACTAATTTTAAAAGTAAGGAAGTATATTCTAATTAGGAAACCAATTTTAAAAGTAATTATATTTAAAGGATTATTAATTAATGGATATACTTCTCAATTTTTATAAGGAAGTTCTGAGAAATTTATTTTAAGGTTAACATAAATAAAGGGTGGATAAACTGCAAGAACCCTCGGATAAAAATAAAATTACCCTTCTTTCTTAGGGTCAAACTTGTAACTGGGTTCTTTATAGAATTTTCAATTAAACAATATACTTTTTTAAAAGAGAAATCCGTTCATAAACCCTATAAAAATAATATTTTACCATTTTTAATCTACGCTATAAATCATAATACACATGAGGCGTGTGCACTATTATATTTTGTATTTTCGATAGATTTTATTATTATTTAATTGAGTTGGTTGAGTGGTTAAATTTAATGTCTTTTATTTAAAAGATTGTGGGATTGAATCCCAATCCAAGCCATATTTCATTTTCTAGGGTCTGTTTGGTCTATGTTTCTAGACAAAAATTTTAAAAACTCAATTTAAAATCAACTTTACTTTTACATTTTTCAAAATTTATTTCACTTTACTTTCTCTCTCTAATTTTTTTTAAAACACTATAACTTTAAATTCAAAAATCAAAATTAAATAAAAATTATATATTTAAAACCTATTCGTCAAGATCTATAAAATAAGATCTATTGTGACTATTTTTTGAAATTTTTTTATGAAATTTTTTAATTGGTTGAAAAAAACTCAAATAAAAACCAAATTCGCTTTTTAAAATACTTCCAAATTCTACCAAATACCAAATTTTAAAAACTCAACTCAAAACATCAATCAAACATCACCTAAGGATTTGAATAATTTCAAGTGCGCAAAAAAATTACTCCTATACATTTCTCGCGCTTAATATAATAAATATTTATCATCAAGTGATATAAAGATAATGGTATGATTATCTTATAAGTTACTAAACATACTAAACCTTCTAGTTAAAAAATAAGAATTATAAGAGGTAATGGGTTATAAGGCCTCGTTCCATAATGTTTTATAACTCTAAGGACGATCTCATATTTAATAAAGGAAAGTAGTACTAATTTAATAATTTGGTTTTACAATAAGGACACTTTTCATAATATTAATTTATTTTAAGGAAAATGATAAATATTGATGGATAAAAATACCATGATATAATTCCCTCTCCCTCACCCATCTCTCTCTCTTACATATATATAAACCATTTATATATAAAATAATTTATATATAAACCAAGCAATGAACTCTCAAAGCGAGAAAAACATCAAAAATGGAACAAAACAGAGACGAAGCTTCGAGTCCAGTTGCCACCGTCGAAGAGATCCAAAGACGCCTCGTTCAACCT
Source organism: Lonicera japonica (assembly GCA_021464415.1). Lineage (NCBI taxonomy): Eukaryota > Viridiplantae > Streptophyta > Magnoliopsida > Dipsacales > Caprifoliaceae > Lonicera > Lonicera japonica. The sequence continues at coordinate 66,040,337 of CM038466.1, read as the reverse complement.
CTTTTTCTGCAGTACTCTCAATTTTCAACCTCCATCCTCATATCTCGGTACTCATTTTATTTATAGTACTCGTAGATTATACATTTGTGCCTGTATATATGCTCAAATTTTGAGCTTTGTAATTCATATGACATTGATGATTTCATTAAACAAGATTCCACACAATTCGATGTGGATACGATTAAATTTCAAAGGAAGAGATAAGTGATAAACAAGAGGCTTGATGATTACTTGGATCCAGTTCTTCTCTCTATAATTTGTGCGAAATTTGGTGGTAAAAGGAGAAAAGACAGATCATAGATGAATTTGAAGAAGTTTGAGCTGGAGTAGCCAATTGATGATGAATCGAAAGCGTTCATGGAGGTTTCGAGAACTGAAAAGATTAAGGAAGATGTTTATCTTGACAAGGATCTGGATTTGATTAGAGGTGTGCGAGATGAAGATCTCGTCAATTTTTTTATTTTTTTATTGATGCTAAAACTGATTTAGCACCTTTGGTGTGCTGAAATAGATTGGTGCTAAACAGATTTAACACTATTTAGCACCATTCATGCTGAAACAGATTGGTGCTAAACCTTCTGGTTGGTGCTCAGAAGGTGCTAAATGCATTTAGCAATGCTGATTGTGGTGCTAAATATATTTAGCACATTCTGGTTGCTGTTCATGTGGTGCTAAATGCATTTAGCACATTTTGGACAAGAACCAGAAGGTGCTAAATCCAATACCTTCATCTTTTGAGGAAGAGATAAAATCTTTGTTTTCCACACTAACAGCAACCAGAATGTACTAAATGCATTTAGCACATTCTGGTTACTGTTAGTGTCATAATGAGACGTGATATATTATAAAGAAGGGGTATTAGTGTCTTTTTTGTATAGTGTCCTTAATTTACATGGCTAATTTTTAAGTGTCCTTTATAATTATATTATTATTAGAATGAGCCCTTATACCTAATTGTCTCTAATTATAATTATAAACCTTATATGTAGAGTATAATTTTTAATATAAAGGGTTAAAAAACTAAATATTCTCTCTATCCTAAATTTATAGTCCATTTTAACCCGCAAATGTTTTTTAAGAATTCATGTGTTTTTAAAGGAATAAATTGCTAATAACAATATTTTATAATATGATATTTTGTTGATATATTAGTTATAATGCAAATGTTTTTTAAGAATGCATTACTTTTTAAAGTAATAAATTGCCAATAACAGTATTTTCATATGTTTCAACTTAAAAAATGTAATTTATTTCTAAGACATAATCACTTTACTATATATCTCAATATTAAATAATTTCTATACTGTTATTTTAACTTTTGAGGTAACCAAATTTTAGTAATAATTATTAGTTTGTCTTGAAAATTGGCATCTTCAAAATATAAAAATCAAATTAGACTATTTATTTAAAACGAAGTGCATATAAGACAATCTAAAATAAGTAATCGAGGTTGAGTTTTTTCTTAGGGTGGCGAAAATCCCGATTCGACGATTGTATGTTTGGGTCGAGTTTTTTCTTAAGTTGTGCGAGTACATGTTTAAAATATAAATCCAGTTTGTTTTGGGTTGATAAGATTTAGTCCACTTTTTTTAAAAAAATAAAATAAAATAAAAATAAAAATCACACCTTTAATTTATTTAATTTTAATATAACATTTCTTTTTAAATGTGGGAGATCATTTTTAGACATGGGCTTTAGGCCATGGCCCAAGTTTAGCGCACGGATTGTCAATCAAATATCGTCGTCAGGATCATTGGACCATACTACTGAGAGCCGTTTACTTATGGTCAGAATATGAAAATACGTTACACAACATTCACTCCCACGTTCGCTCTATAAGAGAACAACCACTGTTACTATAATTACTCTTAATCAGGTCATTTGAGCCAAGTGAAGAACACTTTCATACACTAAGAAGGACAAACTACCAAATTGGGTATAATAGCCATCGAAGGAACCTGCTCCACAAAAATATCTCATATCTATTATTGCAATTTTTATTGTTCATCTTTACTGCCTTTGATACATTTAGTTGTTAGTTCTACTGATATGGGCATATTTTTTTATTGGGTTTGGTCAAATTTCTACCACCGACATTTAAATACCCTTATAAGTGGTAGAGTTACACCGAATCAAATTTCAAATTTTGGTAAATAGGGTAGATTTAAAATTTCAAAAATAAACCCATGTGGAATCAAATTTTGTTCTTGGAGAATTTTTGGTGTACCGAAATCCAATTTATGGAGTTTTTGGTCAAAATATAGTACTTTTAAAACTTATTTCGCAAACTATGGTACTTTTGAGCTTATTTGGGAAAATGGGGTTAATCATGAAAACGTGAGAATGTCTCACGTTTTTAACCGTAAAAACGTGATTTTGAATCTTGAATTTACAAAAAAAAAATCCACATTGTAAAAGTGTGAGACGTTCTCACGTTTTTATGTGTAAAAACGTGACCTCATCTCACACTTTTATGTCAACTAAATTTTTTCCCCCTCCGTGAATCCCCCCTCCATAGATGCTCTTATATTTTTTTCTTATATCATTTAATTTCTTCTTTATTTCAAATACATTTTTACGTTTTTATGCTCTTATTTTTTTTTCTATATCATTTGTTTTCGTCTTTATTTAATGAATAAATTATTTTTGATTCACTCTCACATTTTCTTTTCTTTTTTAATCACATGAGATTGATGGAGCCATGTTTTTATGATTTTTTTTCTATATCATTTGTTTTCGTCTTTATTTCATGGAAACAATTATTTTTTCTTAATTATTTTTTTATTTTGTATTTTAATCTTATGACTTATCTTACTTTGATTGTTCGATTATTATAAAAATATGAATATATTTTCCTATTTACTATTACTATTAATTTAATTATTTAGACACAATAAAGAAAACTACTAATTTTATTTAACAAAATTATTTAAAAAGATACATGAAGAAAAGTGAACTTACGATAAACCATTACATATAGTTGAAATTATAAATGAACATAAAAGCTATCCGTCATATACTTTAGACGAAAAAGCATTACATCCCTCGGACGAAGTGAAAATTGAAGAGTCGTAGCCATCTACGTCCGTCTGATTAAAATAAACATATTATTTTAATCAATTTCTATTTGCATCTATGCATCTAGAGTCATTGCCATTTCTTCAGTATTATATGCAATGCCTGTGTTCAAAGACTCTGATTTCCATATAGAAGTTTGGCATACATTGTTCAGCAAATCTTCTGGGTCGTGTCCGTGCAAAGATCCATCTGTATTGGTTACCCATTCGAACTGAGTTGGTTCATGACTACCGTTGTCCATTGCAGGCTTTTTCGAATTGAACTTTGCTATCAGAAGGACATGTTTATCAATAGGCGAAGTCAATGGATGCAGTGGGCTTTGTCCAAAAGTAACCACCATCCAGTCTTCACGAAACACTTCAAACCAAAACTTGTCAAATAGAGTATAGTCATAGTATACCCATCGATTCCACGTAATGTACAAATGTGGTGAGAAAATAATAGGCATGTGATCAGTATTTAGTAAGTACCACGGATATACATAAAATAAAGGCGTCCAATAGTGTAAAGACACGAATGCAAGGGGTGAATGATAAGGAAATTCGAGATTAGGTCAATGATGTAAAAAACTGATTGGCCTTAAAAGAGGAGGTGGAGTTCGCAACAACCTTTGACACATTGGTATGATTCTATGAGCTTCATTTCGCAATAATCGATCTCATATTTCTCCTTCAATTTCAAATGGAAGGAAGGGAACCAAATCATCAATTCTGGACGAGTTGGCCATGTTTTGTTTATAGTAAGATGGGAGTAAGATGATAGCTGAATTTTTGTCGTAAGATTGAAGTGAGATGAGAGTAATATGAACACAATTATTAAATAGGAGTGAAATGGCTAGCTTTTTTTAAACAGGTATTGTAAAATCACACATTAATGTATGTGTTGATTTATGACTGAAGTTTTCAGTCATAAATACTGTTACAGCTTAACATGCCGGCAATTCTGTAAAAATCTCCCAACAGCTAAATCACATATTTAAGTATGTATTGTAAAATCGCGCATGGGTTTCTATAGTTTTTGAGGTGACAAGACAATGAAAAAATATCACCTTTCATAAAGCTTGACGCATGAATTTTTACAGTTTCTACAGTTTTTACAGTGAATGGTCATATCATGTCTTGTAAATCCAGTACTCTTTACAATTTCATTTATATTTGAAGTGATTCGTCACATCACTCATAACAACACATTTAAGTAGAGAACACATGTATAGTATAAACGTAGATATTTTTTCATTAATTAAAAGCTTAATACATAACTAGACACAAAAACTTATACATAAGTGTCCGTGGTTACAAGTTCAATAAAATAAAAACATTACACTTGAAAAAGATTAGAACATAAATAGACATCAACTTAAACATGACATAGTAGATACCAAATCTTAATTAATAGTGCTCTTAAGTACCCTCCAATACATCTTGTAGGGAAAGTTCACGCCTTCTTCCACCAAGTAAATTAGATCGGCATGTTCCTCTTACAGGAATGAAAAATTTAAGTCATTAAATGTTAAAATAGTAAAAATGATGTCAACTAATAATTAATAAATTACAATTACTAAAACAAACATTTACCATTTCCTTCTCAACTTCGCTGTAGAATTTTACGAGATAGTGGGCCATACTTTCAGGATAATCAATCAAAAAAATTGGATGAGGAGTAGGCCTTTCCTTTTCATTGTAAAAGTGGTTCCATTTTACAACCGTTGGTTCTACCTTTGCCCACAGTTGAGCAAGTTCTTCAGGGGTCACAACCTATCATTCCATAAATAGCTCTCTTTCTTAGGTTCTGCATTAAAAATTGCAGCCATTCTCTCCTATGTTTTGGGGTTATCCCTTTCACACCAAGTACCATCACGGATGACTTGTTTCCAAGCAAGACACAAGTTAATTTTGTCAATGTATGAGAAGCCATCAGGGTTATTGTTTGAGCTTGAATATGTAATTGCTGTTATGAGTGATAGAAAGTAGAGATGTGGTGGGAAAAAAGAGTTACTTTTCATCTTTATATAATGTTTACATATACATGCATTGCTACAGTGTGCCGATATGACAACACATTGCAAAGCCTTCGTGATTTGACATGTCACTGATATTTTTATTTATTACTATAACTGTTTAAATAGGGTAAAAATTAGGGTTGTAAATGAGGTGGGGGTGGTGGATTTGACCTGACACTGATATTTTTATTTATTGCTACAACTGTTTAAATAGGGTAAAAATTAGGGTTGCAGATATTATCAGTGGTAAAAATTAGGGTTGCAGATATTATCAGTGATTTATATGGGGGTATGATACGAAAACACACAATAAACTGATAATGATTTTACAATTCACTGATGGGTTTAAGTCATTGATAGAAGTGCATGACTCGCGTTAGTCCTTAGGGTTTCTAATATTTTCAGTGATTGATACAATTGCATGATATGAAAACGCACTGATAAGTGTAAATAATTTCACACCTCACTTAGGGCCATAAGTCATTACTACAACTGCAATATTATGGTAATTGATTAAAAAGATTATATTAGGATTTTAAGAAATTTTTGACAGAGTTTCCTTTGTTTTATAGCAAACCGAATTTTTTGAACCTGTAAGACAAGTATGTAAATCAACATTTGTAATCTTAGATCCCAAAAATTATAAAGTTAGACAAATAAGTCTACTATATACATATCTAGTATATAATAATATTTTCATATACAATATCAACCACAAAAAAAATAAAGTACTAAGTACCACAAGCTGGTTTTTTTCTTTTTCTTTTAGGCCTCCTATCGTCAACTACACCTACATGTGTCTCTATAGGTCTTTCATCGCCCCTACCTCTACCCCTGCCTCTACCCCTGGCTTTAGGTCTACCTCTCCCGACAGGTACATGTGTCAAGTCAAGATCCGTACCCATACCTCTACTCCTTCCAATATCAACCATAGTACTATTTACATGCTCAATATACTCCATTTGTGTCAACAACTCTGTACTAGGCAACAGTGAAAGTGTCGGCACTACTAGAGCCATATGTCCAGGGGTGTGAGGTGATCCAAATGCTGATAAATATTGGTTGGGTAGCGAATGTGGGAAAAATAATGTCAACATAGTCAAAAATGAAGAACTATACTCATCTTCTGATAAGGTACTGGTGGGCGGTGGTGGAAATATGGTGGGCACTGGTGGAGATGAGGTGGGGTAGAGGATATGTAGTGGGAGGCCGCAGTGAGTGGTCGTGGAGATGAGGTGGGGGTGGTGGATATATGGTGGGAGGTCGCGGTGGGAGGCCGTGGAGATTAGGTGGAGGGTGGTGGATATATGGTGGTGGATATATGGTGGAAGGACGTGGAGATGAGATGGAGGGTGGTGGATATGCAGTGGGGGGTTGTCGAGATGAGGTGGGGGTGGTGGATATGTGGTGGGAGACCGTGGAGATGAGGTGGAGGGTGGTCGATATGCGGTAGGAGGCCGTGGATATGAGGTGGGGGGTGGTCAATATGTGGTGGGGGATTGTGAAGATGTGGGGGGTGGTGGATATGCGGTGGGAGGCCGTGGAGATGAGGTGGAGGGTGGTGGATATGCGATGGGGGGTCGTCGAGATGTGGTGGGCTGTCCTGGAGAGGTGAGGGGTGGTGGACATGTGGTGGGAGGTCGTGGAGATGAGGTGGAGGGTGGTGGATATGCGGTGGGGGGTCGTCGAGATGTGGTCGGCGATCGTGGAGAGGTGGGGGGTGGTGGACATGTGGCGGGAGGTCGTGCAGATGAGGTGAAAGGTGGTGTAGATATGGTGGTATGTGATGGAGATGAGGTGAGTGGTAGTGGAGATGTGGGGGCCGGTAGTGGTTATGTGGTAGAGATGTGGGGGACGGTAGTGGTGATGTGGTGGTATGTGATGGAGATGAGGTGGGTGGTAATGGAGATGGGGTGGGTGGTAATGGAGATGCGATGGGCGGTAGTGGAGATGTGGTAGTATGTGGTGGAGATGAGGTGGGTAATAGTGGAGATGTAGTGGACTGCTGGGGTGATGTACATGAGATGAAGATACCTCTGGGTGAGTAGGGGCGGAGGAACTGGATGTAGCTGTATTTGTACGCCTCTTACTCACTCGACCTCCACATGGACGTGGAATCGGGGCGGGTATAGGCTCTCGCAACTGAAGTGGGTCAACGCTAAGTTGAAACTTTTGTCGGACATCAACAAGTGCACCACGCGACAAGTTCGATATCTCCTTTAATGTGGGGTCTTCAGTAGTTGACCATATATGATGTCTTTGCGCTAAAGCATATATTATTGCAAGTACATCTCCTTGTACAATGAAAACACAACTTAAAATTAGAATAATTCAAATGTAGGAATGAAGAATATAAGGATCACTAAAATTAAATTTTATTTACCAATTTCTCCACTACAGCTGCGTATGGCCAATATCCATAACAGAATAAACTTTCTCAACTAATTCTGAGTAACTACTGCCTTCTTCCAGGACAATGTCACTTTCATGTGGCTTATCGTATGTCCAACCCTACTCCCCATTAATTATATTGCCACCTCAATACAGCCGAAGACAATAACGTCTATTTCCCATTATCCACCTTCAACACAATAACCCAGTTTAGTTTACTTTCAATAAAAATATCTTGAACCAAGGAAATATGAAGTTGTGAGTTTTGGTTTGTAGTTTCTAATTAATGTGTGGGTAGTCATTTCATTATAGTCTTTATAAAAGGAAAGACTTGTCTCCGTTATCTCTATATTCAAACTATAAATTTTAATTATAGTTTTGACAGTAACATTCAAACTCTAAATTTTAATTATAGCATAACAACTAAAGGGGAGAATGGGTTGAGGCGGAAATTAAACAAAATATACACATTAACTTTTTCTCTCTACCATACCTTTTTACTCTCTCATCAACTTTTTAATTAAATCTTAGAATATCATAAATTTAAATTCAAGGTTCAAATTTCAACATATTTGGACCCTATTAATCTATATTCTTAGAAAGTATAAAAAAGTAATAATGAAAAAATAAATATAGTATGTGTAGCTTGGTTGCATAGCCTTAGATATTTTTTATACATTTATATAACAAGGGAAGTTTTTTTTTGAGTAAAGAGCTTTTGAAATTCTACCTAACCAGATGTCTAGATTTAGTTTCATAAATTTATTTTTCCTTACATACATTTTAAACCCTAGGATGTGGTTTATCTCCAAGAAGCATTCTCCATTAAATAGGTTGTGGAAATTACGTAATATTCACCAGTATTAAATGTTAAATTTAATACATTTCTTAAAAGACAACAATTCACAAACTATCGTTGTTATCTTCCTTTAAAAAAATGGTATTCTCTAAAATAATAAAAAAACAAAAGTATTATTTTGTTAGATTATTAATATTTTATACTTTTTATTAAAGAAAATTAAGATATTTGTATTGCAAAAACAAAAAATGTTATTTTCTTAAATTACTAATGTTTTAAACCTTTCTTATATAATAAATGAGAGATTTTTTTTGACCAAGGAGCACAAAATAGCGAAAATGAAATTTTTATTTTTACGTGTAAGTTTTTTGAATGTGTCTTAAATTGGATGATGAATCCTGAACGTCTTTGATTAAAAAAAAATTGGTGCGCCGTGCCGGATGGCACGGGCGTACCCTAGTACAATAAGAATTCGAATTTTAATAAAATTAATGTAATTAAAATATATTATTCAAACTATGTAATTTATACATACAATAAGAATTAAGATTTTTTATATTTATACATACAATAGAAATGAGAGAAAGCCTTCTGCTTTTATTGATATAATTAAAGCCATTGCCCATCATTTTTGTCCCCCACCCACCTCCACCAAAGTGATCCTATTTTCTCTCCTTTGTTTTTCTCTTCCCTTTTTATTATTCTCTCAGATTCTTACATTCTCTCTTTCTTTTGCATTTTTCTCTTCTATTTCTTCATCTTTCACATCCGTTTCTTACTCTTTCCCACTCAAGCATTTTTCTTGCATTAACCCTTCATCTATTCTCTTTCTATATGCGTGTATATATGCTTATATATACACATGTTTAGATAATTATAAATTAGAAAAATCCAAGATCGAAGAAATCGAAAGGTGGGCGTTAATTATCTTATTTTCTCTTTTTGTATGCGTTTGCGTGTATATTATATATGTATACTAATTAGATCTAAGAAATGTTTTGTCAATATATATATATTTTATTTTGTATGTATATTATAAATATGTTTGTATGTATGGATTTGTTGTTAGTGAAATGAAGGTATAGATCTGAATATGTTTTAATTTTCCTCTCAATGCTCAAACCAATTGGACATGATTATTTACAAATACGCAAAAAAAAAATCATTCTCTCTATATTACCTCTAATCCTTATAATAGATCTTTCAAAATATCCTATAAAATCAATTAATCAATATTAATGAGATTACCTTGAGTAGATCGGGCGACGACGACGAGAAGAAGCAATGGGGCGAGCAACTCGGCGAGGGGGTGCTATCAGACTGGCGAGAGGAAGCAGCCAAGAGGGGAAAGCGAGGTAGAGAGATAAAGAGTGACCGAACGGAGCCGGCGACGGAGGCAATCGGCGTTGGCACACCGGCGACAAGCTAAAAAATGGAGAGAGGCAGAGCGGCGGGAATTGAGGTGGCTGCGAGAGGGGAAATTGATGGGGAGAGAGAGAGGTGACGGGGTGTGAAGGAGGTGGGCGGCGAGGGGCGACGGGGATAGCGAGGTGGAGAGGGCTTGGTTGAAGATGATGTCGATAATTTTGAAAGAGGATTGATGCTTTTTCCTGTCTGTTTTTTTTTTTTTTTTTTTTTTTTTTTTTTTTTTTTTAAATATATATAGATATTTTTTTGAACACAGATAGGGGAAAAACATTTTACTCATCCTAAAAACGTGAGATGAGGTCACATTTTTACACATAAAAACGTGAGACCAAATAACGTTTTTATGTGTAAAAACGTGAGACCATCTTACACTTTTACGAATTGATTTTTTTTTTTTTTTTGTAAAATAGGCATTAGGTATCACGTTTTTACGGTTAAAAACGACCTTCTCACGTTTTTATGATTAACCCCATTTTCTCAATTAAGTTCAAAAGTACTCTAATTTACAAAATAAGTTTTAAAAGTACCTTATTTTGACCAAAAACTCATAATTTAGCCATCCTTAATAATTGTGAGCTTTTTCGTTAAGGAAAGTGCTAAGACCACAGCATTTTTGAGCATTCACTCGATTTTTAACAATTTATATATTTTATTATATACTCGATCAGGACACTATTTGTTGGGACACGTCAAATTAAAAGCTAAAAGCCTCATAGTCATAGGTCTCTCTCTCTCTCTAGAAATCGATTTGTTCCTCTCTACACCAACGTTCTCTCTTCATCTATATAATTTCATTCGAGTTTACTCCATTAAACCTTTGGAACAAAGTTCTTCATTGATCTCATCTCTTTTCAAACCATTTATTTCTCCATTCTATAACTTATTGTGTTAAAACATAATTTGAACATAAAACCCTAAATATTGAAAATCACTCAAAATATAAAAGATTAACCATTTAAGATAAACCCTAAGTATATAAGATAAACTCTATAATACATTGGTTGGTCTCACAGTTCCAAGTTGAAAAAATTGCAACTTAGTTACCCACCGCCTTATTTGTTTAATAATTTGGGTACACTTATTTGCTTTAAATTTTCTTGTTCAAATTTATTCTTATTCATTATGTTACATTGTCACTTTAAAGGGCTTGGTTATCCACATGGTATTGTGAATTTATGCTTAATTTGTTATGGGTGTTTTTAATTTTTACTGGTTCTTGGCTTAATAATAAAGGTTTGAATAAAAAATATATATGGTTTAATTCATTGAAATTTGAATTTATGCTTAATTTATTATGGGTGTTTTTAATTTTTACTGGTTGTTGGCTTACTAATAATGGTTTGAATAAAAAATATATATATGGTTTAATTCATTAAAATTTTGAGATGACCAAAGCCATGGTAGTAAAATTAAGCTCCTTTATAGTCTCGTGATAGAGTTTTTATTTATTATTATTTATTTATTTATTTAAAGTAAAATACTCATATTAAAGTAAGGAGATATTTTGAAATATTATATAAACATTTTAATTTGCTAGTATGTGAATGAGATGGAATGACCTTGTCTTATTGGTTTATTGCTCAATTTATCTTATAAATATCGTCCCTTAATTTTAACGTAATTTCCAATTTTTTCCAGTTTAGTTTGTTCAGTGCTTTGTACTCAACAATAGCCAAAGTGCAACAGAAATTTTTAGTTCATAATCAAAGCACATATAGACGACATTGAATATGCAAAATGTGCAATGTAAACGATAATGATAAAAAGAGATTAAAGTGATAGAAGCAAAATCGAGTACCAACCAAGTGAGAACTTTTGCGACTCATTAAAGAATTAAGTTTTTGTGTATTTGTTTTAAGGTTTAGTATGTACTTGTATATGTATAATTATCTGGGACACTGTAGGGGTTGTTTGGTAGATGTTTTGAGTTGAGTTTTTAAAATATGGTGTTTGGTAGAATTTAGAAGTATGTTGAAAAGTGGATTTAATTTTTTTTTGAGTTTTTTTTAACCAACTAAAAATCTCATAAAAAAATAGTCAAAATGGATCTTATTTTATAGATCTCGACGAATATGTTTTAAATATATATTTTTTATTTAATTTTGATTTTTGAATTTAAAGTTATAGTGTTTTAAAAAAAATTTTAGAGAGAGAAAGTAAAGTTAAAGTTTTTTTAAAAAGTGTAAAAGTAGAATTGTTTTTTAGTTGAGTTTTTAAAATTTAAAAAAAAAAAAATAAAAAAAGAAAACCACCAAACAGGGACTACATATTTTTTTATTACTCATTAACACCACAATTTTAGAAGAGGTGCCTCTGAGACCAAACAAACATTTTTTAATATATTGAATACCCTGAGTTAAAAGTGCAATGCCCTTAGCACTACCATTTCATTAATTAAAGCAAACTTGTTAGTCCTAGAATTACCACGACTTGGGTCAAACAGAACGAATTTATACATGCACCTGTTATGGACTGGACCTAAATTCAAGGTGACTTTATATATATATCGAAAAATCAGAAGCTACCCGCTCCGCATTGACCCATCTCAATTGGCCGTAGTTATATGAAATAATAAGGGTACTTAAAGAAAAGAAAAAAAAATTTTAGAGCGGATCAAATAAATTTATTTTATAGAAACTACGTGAATTAATATAAGTTTTACATTGAAAAAATTGAACTCACTTTGGATTTAAAAAAAATATCTTCCCCAACTCCGCCTTATTTAAAATGGGGGAAATTATATTTATATTAGGTCAGATTTCTCGCTCTTGAGGCGGTGTGACCTTCTACGCCTTTTTTATCAAGAAAATTTTTAACGTATATTATCAAAACAATTATTACTAATTTCAGAAATTATATGATATATCTCTAAAGTTATACTACATTATTTTTGCAAAATAATAGTAATAATCATATAATTGCTTTAGGCACCGCTCAAAATAAAAATGGAAAACCGTTTAGTTTTTGGCGCTTCCCGGGGTCTGGGCAATGAAACTGGCGCCCTTTTCCAAAATTTCAAAACATTTGCCGTCGAAAAACCTAATTTCCCCAAATCCCCAATTTCACCTCTCCCTCCACTCGTTCTCTCGTATACACCAATCTTCTTCACATCCATTCCTTACCAGTCGACGGCAAATTACAGAATCAATAATTCAATATGGACAGTGACGACGATTTCTACTCAACATCGCCTCTCAAAGAATCTTCCCCTCCTGTTCAACTTCGGAAACTCAAACGATTAAAGAAAACAATTAGGGTTTCAAATGAGCATGAGGTAAAAATAAAATCAGTTGATGATCTCCTTTCATTTCCGTCTGTTGATCTTGCTAAGCCAGTAGAGCTAGAATCTTCTAAAAGCCTAGGTACTGGGGATTCGAATGAGGAATTGCAGTCTCAATCTCCATCCGAGGGTTTTGATGGTGAGAATTGTCGATTTGATTCTGGTGTTGATGAAAATCGGAAAGAGACTAGGAGAGATTTGGAGTTTGAGGGAAAACCAGTGGATCGAAGCGCGGAAATGGAAGAAGAGATGGCAAACTTGGAGACTGGTGAAACAATTAGGGTTTCTAATGGTATTAAAATGAAATCAGTTGATGATCTCCTCTTGTTGCCACCTGTTGATTTTGCAAAACTGGAAGAGCTAGAATCTTCGAAAAGTCGAGCTATTGAGGATTCGAATGAGGAACTAGAGTCTCAATCTGCATCTGAGGGTTTTGACACTGAGAATCATCGATTGGATCCTGGTTTTGATGACGATCGGAAGGAGACAAGGAGAGCTTTGGAGTTTGGTGATGAGGCTTCGAATGAGGAACTAGAGTCTCAATCTGCATCTGAGGGTTTTGACACTGAGAATCATCGATTGGATCCTGGTTTTGATGACGATCGGAAGGAGACAAGGAGAGCTTTGGAGTTTGGTGATGAGGCAGATAATGAGTTTGAGGGGAAAGGAGTGGATCAAAGTGTAGAAATGGAAGAAGAGATGGTGGATTTGGAGACTGAGAACGCTAATAAGAGACTTAGTTTCGAGGATAGAAGTGAGGGAGTGGAAAAAAAGACAATGAAATTGGAGAGTGATAAATTCTATAAGAAAGGGACTGACGAAGGGGTTTTGGATAGCAAGGTTGATGGAAAAGGAGTGGATCAAAGTGAGGCAATGGAAGAAGAGAAGATCGGTATATTCGATAAGAAAAAGAGTAATGAAGGGGGTTTGAATGAGAAGAAAGTAAAGAAGAAGAGAGCCAAGAGTATACGAGATAATGCAAAGCTGAAAGATTCGTCTTCCAACAAAAGGAGGGAAGAAAAGGTAGATTTTCATTAGTAATTGCTTTTTTGTTTATTTATTTGGTTTGGTTCTGGTGAATGCTGACTGATTTGTTGGTGTGATTTACAGGAAAGAAAAGCTAATCTTCAGCAACTTCATGCCGAATCCCAAAGATTATTGCGAGGTTTTTACTTTGATGTATACTTAATGCTAAATTCTATGTTATGTCAATTTCATATTTTACGTGATGTAAATAATTGAACTCTATATGTCCTGTACTTCATTTTATCTGTGTGTTTAATTGTTAAACTGTGCATCTTTCTTTGTTTAGAGACTAGAGATGCTGCATTTAAACCAGTACCAATTGTGCAAAAACCCATATCTTCTATTTTGGAGAAGATTCGGAAAAGGAAGCTTGAGGTGTCAAAGAAGTGAGTAATGCATACAGTTGGCTTTATCTTCGTATATATACACACACACATACATTTTGACTTTTCTTAATCACATGGTGATGAATGTGTTTTCACATTTTGGGTCACAGAGTTGCTTCTATGGCTGAAAGTAGTGATTGTGCTATACGAGAAGTTATTATGGACCATGTGTCAGAAAACAGCTCCATTAAAGAGAGGCCAGTTGATAAGCTAGCGAAAGTACTTGATGCGGAGACGGTTGCAGGGAATGAAGATGTAATCAGTGGTTCTCAGACTTCTCACGAGAATGCACTTAATGAATTTGAAACACAGTCTATACATGAAAAAGCTCCATCTCCAATTGTAAGTAAAATTAGACACTCTTGTGCATATTAAATTCATTGTCCCATAATGCCCTGACAATTGTGATAGTTCCAACTTACATTTTAATCATTTGTTGATTTATGGAGACAATTAAATTGCGTTGTGATAATCATGTGAATTTAGATATATTTTGTAAAAAATGTTTATCAAAGAAAGAAGCATGTAAAACTCCTTTGGATGCGTAGGCATAAACACCATTTTTGTTTTGATTGAGATCCATTTGCTGTATAAATATGCCTACTTCCATGCTATACAGGCACCGGATGAAGAGACAACCCCTGCATTTCGACCTCCACTTGATGATACTCAGGTTAATCACACATCTCCACTCTTCAGAATAAAGCTGCACTTCCTTTGATTGATGAGTATGTTAAGGCCTAGTTTTTCATTCCTTTTACATATTATAGGATCTTTTTACGGGTTCCCAAACAAGTGACAGTAAAGATGAGCTGCCTAGTGACCAACATGAGGACCCTACTGAAGAAGTTCTGGCACCATCTTTACTTACAATGAACTTGAAGTTTGATTCTGCTCCTCTTGATGATATGTGAGTTTTTTTTCCAGATTCTTCCGTTTTGTACTTTTGGGATTTGATTTTGTTAATTTTTCATGGTTGATGAATAACTAATCTGCTACCCCACCAAATTATTGAGCAATTTATGATCTGTTTGATAAAAGCTGGAAAATATTTGAAAATACTATTATTTTTTATGAAAGTTTGGAAAAAGATGAGTGATTTCTTGAGATCTTCTCCATCTTTTTCTTATTTTCCATGCAAGTTATTTCTTAACTCGCCACCCAAAGAATCCGTTTCAATGAAAAACTCGAAAAGTAATCGAACTTTCAACAAATCACTTCTCTCCTTTTGCAATTATGATAAAAATTACCAGTGTTTTCAATCATTTTCCGACTTTTAAGGTCCTGATCTTTGAAGACTAATGGTTGCTTGTTAAGGTACTGGATTCTCTCCACCTCGGATTTGGTGTCAAACATAAATGGTTGCCACTTAACACTTTTGTAGGTCTTGCGATGAAGAGGATAATGACAAGGAGAACATTGAGCCAGATCCACATAGAGTTGAGAATGGAAGATCTTCACCAAAAGGTGACCCTGTTAAAGCTTTTGTGGATGACGAGGCTGTGGAAGAAGATGATAGTGACAACGATCTATTCCACTTCCAAGAAAATGAAGAAGATGATGGTTTTGAAGATTCTGAAGAACTTAATGATATGATAGCAACTGGTTATGAAGAACAGCCAATTGATAACGACAAGCGAAATGAACTTCATCAGAAGTGGCTCGAGCAGCAAGATGCAGCTGGGACCGACAATCTCCTGCAGAGATTGAATTATGGTTCAAAATTTAGAGACGAAAACTTGCTTGATGAAGAAGAAGGTGAAGGTGACGGTGATGGGAATGAAGAGGAGCGTAGTAATGAAGCTGAAGATGAAGCACCAAGGAAACTTGCTCGAATAAATTATAGAAAAGCAAAAGAAATGATTGCTCAAACATTTTTCGATAAGAAGGATGACGCTTACTTATCTGATGACGAGGAAACAAAGAAGAGGCAAACAGAGAAGCAACTTCGTCTCCTTGACAAAGTGAGTGTTTCTTGGCATTCTATTGGATTGAACCGCAGAACTGAGATTTATTCTGTAGATAGATCCAGTTATTATATATGCTACTATATTTTGAATGAGAGGACCACTTTTGGTATGTACTTGAAATTACAATTTGTCCATCCTGAATTTAGAAAAATAAATAATAGTACTAATAGGATTTGAACCAATGACCTTTACCCTAAACAATATCCTAAACAACATGCAATTTAATCACTTGATCAAAACATGATCACATTGTCTCAATAAATTTCAAAAAACACTTCAATTATCAAGAATGTCCATGTACAATATCGTAAATGCATCCAGTGTGCCATGTTTCTAGTGTTTAATTATATATATATTTACCGCATCATAGTCTTAACATCATGTTTCTGTCAATTTTGGACTAGATTCCTTTAGTCAGTTTCACAAAAGATTTGTTATTGAACAGGAAGAGAAGGAGACCCTACTTTCCCCAGCTGAGGATGAGAATTCGAGAGAAGTTTTTGGTCTAATAAAGAAGCTCAATGTTGTGTCCGACACAAAGAAGTCAAAAACATCATGTAAGATAGACTTCTAGAGTCTTTTATAGAGTTAATGCATATTGTAGAGTAAATAAGTTGTTGCTTCTTCATTATCGATGCTTTTATACTATTTTGCAGCGTTCTTTGATACACTGCTCACTGGAGGAAATAGCAATAGCTCTTCGAGGGTAAGCTCTACTCTTCTCTTGTTTAATCCAATTCCTCAAGTATCGTTGATAAAGTATTTAGTTTAATTTTGTCATATTCCATAACCCTCCTTGGGAGTAAAAACCCTTTTCTCAGGTTTGGTAAAACTAGTTTGCACATTTTTGAGGAAATAGATTAGAAAATACTGTGAATTTAAGGTCCATTTGATACTAACTTGGAAAACAATACTAATTTTTATGTTTAGTTGTAAAAAAAAAATGAGTGACTTGGTGAAATGTTCTATTACTTGTGTTTGTTTTTCCATGTAATCCAAGTTTCTGAGGGATGTGTAATAAAAAAAAATTCAATGAAAACAGTATAGAACATCTCACCCAATTACTCATGCTTTTTCCGATCAATTGTTTTTCAATCATTTTCCAACTTTTTATCTAAGGTACCCTTATGGTCTCAACTAAATTGAACCAAACTCGTTAAACTTCCACCATAGCCCGTTATTCTTGTTCATTTGACTTATAGTTAATACTAATATAACTAAATTAGAATAATTGAAGAGGGGATCGGTTTATTTTTGCATTTTTTTCCAATTACCAAAGTTACTGCTTTTAGGATCATGTATATGATTCACTATAGCTTCTCTAATTGTTAAAAGAATCTTGCAGTCGTCTTTCCTTGGTCGTGCATCGAACCATTCTCTTCCATCATCACGCAAAAAAGGATCAAGCACGACCCGGTCGTTTATTTTTGGACGAGATGACAGTAACAGCCGGAGTTCAATCTCAACAACAGAGGACTCTTTACAAACTGTAAGCTCTCTCAAAAAGCTGAAGAAAAATTCTAGCAATAATTTAGTTTTCTTCGACAGTATTTGATACCTCGTCTCTTTAGGCCCAATTGATAAGAATTTTTTTTTTGAAAATAGTACCAAGTATTATGAGAAGTAGGGAAAAGAGATGATTTGGTGGGTTTTTTTCCCTCTTTTTCATGAATTTTTTACTGATCGATTAAAGAATCGGATTCTATGAAAAACCTGAAAATAATAGCAAATCCAACTTCTCATAAAAGTTAGTAGTGTGTTATTCCATTTTTTTACCAATCATCCATTCAATTCCATTATTTTTCACATTATTGTCGTGCATTTTAGCTTTTTGTTTAGTCAACTGGCGTACTCATCTTCAATTAATTCACATGCTCCATTTTTGTTTTTGTGGGCCCACAAGCAGATTCCAAAAGAGAGCCAACCAACACGGAGTACAACAACTAAGTTCAGTAACTCACAAGCAAAACTGAGCACTCAAAGCAAAAGGAATGGTGCAACTGAAACAGCTAGTGGTACAACATCACTCTTTGAAATATTGAAGAGGTCATCTGGCCAGTCCAGCTTCTGTAAGCAGGACAATAATATGGTTGGCCTTACTCAATTTGCTGCTTTTAAATTACCCAAAAAGCCTGTAAGGATGGAAGGAAGAACTTAAATATGAGACTTGAAACCACAATTATTAATACTGTTTGGGTTTTTTTAAAACAAGGTTGATCAATCTAAATATTGTAATTTTCACAGTTTAATTTATTTTTAAATGATTAATGAATGATGTGGTAGTTACTTTGTCAAGCTATATTTCTTTGTGTACTTTTCCTTCGCAAATTAAAGATTACATTTTCTTTTTCCCAAAATGTGTCAAATTAAGATTTAAGATTTTGTGAAAATTGCCTTTTCTTTCTCTGTTTATTTCTTTTTGAATTTCTCTATCGACTAAGGGGTATTGTAAGAATTGGAATATAACTCCTCATACCTTTGAAACTTTGGTTGGGTTATATTGACCAAAAAACCCATAAAAAATATGTTCTCTAGGATTAAGAAAAAATTAGAACCCCGTTTTTGAGTTTTTTTTTTTTTTTTAAATGTGATTCATATATATTTTTTTTAAAAAATGCTTTTCTTGGTTATCTTGTACAGAGTTCTTGGAATAGAAGCAAATTCAATAACTACATCTTTTTTTAAAAAATAAAACAAAAATTATGAATCACATCATAAAAATATTCAAACTTGGGGAAACGTCCCTAAGATTAGAACACTTCCAAGAAATTATGCATGAAAAGACGTGAAAAATGAATTAATGAAATAGTTGAATAACAAAAACGTGGATGTCCAAGTCACCAACCAACCATGGAATAAGTGCATTGCAGTGGCGGAGTATTAAAAACGTGAGTTTTACTTTTTATCCAGCAGACACTACCGTATCATTTAAATCGCTTTGTCAACGCAGAATCACAATCTGAGAATTTAGATATGAGATGAGATATATAAGCAACCAATGAGAGACAGAGCCAGAAGTTTGTGTGAGAGGATATGTCGAGTAATATTGTTAAATATTATTTCAGCTTCAAATTAAGAATATTTTTTTTCCGGAACTTAATCACTATTTTAAATCTCACAATAAAAAATAAATTATTTTTATAATTATCGACTAAATATCCTTAAAATATTGTTATCTTACAAGATAGAAAAGTCAAAGTGAAATTTTCAATTTAAAGAGGGAGTAACTAAGAAATCACACAAATTTAATACATATAGTCATATAAAGTTAAATATTAATTAAGGAAGTTGGATTTGTTTGTGCACGATTGTAACAACAATTTTCTAATATCAAATTGACAGTTTCACCAAAAAAAAATAAAAGAATTCTCAAGTTAATTAATTGCCAAAACTAAATATTTTTCTTCTATTGTAAAATTTGATATATTGATTATAGAGTAAATTATTCTAATGGTCCTTCAACTATTGATCAAGTGTCATTTTAACTCTTAAACTAAAAAACGCGTCACTTTAACCTTTGAACTATTAGCGATTGTCACTGTGGCCACATTTTCCGTTAAGTTAGACGGAAATGGAAGGCATTGTTTGTCATTTTAATTATTTTTTTTAAAAAATAAAATAAAATAAAATAAATTTTTTATTATAAAATATATTAAAAAAAAGGAGAGAGAGAAACCCAAATCGGAGAAGAAAAGACAAGAAAATTTTCTCACACATAACAAAAGACAACACCAAATTTCAAAACTTAATTTGGTGATTGAAAACAGATCATTATGGGTTTTAAATTTGAGCTATGGCAAGATCCCGAGGGGGGGGTGGGGGGGGGGTTGAGAGAGAGAGAAATTTGGGGATAATGTAGAGAGAGAAAGGGAGCAATGAAGAACACAGGGAAAGATCCCAAAATAAATGGAAAACCAGTGCCGGAAACTCGGAAGGACAAAAAATCGACGACCGGAATGAACGGATCGCCAAAGAAAGGAGGTCACGGCGGCAAGTTCACTTGGTTCGGCGCCGACGGGTACTCGCCGGTGAAGCTCAGGTGGTTTGATAAATAAGCTGTTGTTGATGCTAAGGATCCTACCTTTAAGGATCGAAACGATATCATTCTCAAGGTGGCCGGAGATGGAGGTGGAGAGGTGGTGGGAGTGGTAGAAAGAGAAGATGGTAATGTATATAATATATATATATATGGGTTTCTCTTTTTCTTTCTCTCTTTGGGTTTGTGGTGGGGAGGTGGTGGTGGTGGTGGGAGTGGTAGAGAGAAGATAGTGACGTATATAATATATATATATATGGGTTTCTCTTTTTCTCTTTTTTTTAATATATTTTATAATAAAAAAAATTAATTAAATTTATTTTTTTAAAAAAATAATTAAAATGACAAAAATATCATCTATTTCCGTCAAATTTAATAGAAAATGTGGATGGAAGAGTTATAGTGACACTCGCTAATAATTTAATGGTTAAAGTGGTGCGTTTTTTAGTTTAAGGGGGGTGTATTCAATTGAGATTTTAAAAGATTGTTTATGGATAATTTAGTCCAGTGGATTTTAAAAGACTATTTAAGAATGTAATGACTTGTAAGATTTTTTTAAAAGATTTTTTATACTTAGGATTTTTTATGTTTGGATTTTAAAGATTGTATCATTAGAATTTATAAGATTTGAAAGGACCACATGGATTTTTTATACTCAGGACTTTTTATGTTTGAATTTTATGACGAGTAATGTTTAGTTCAATGATGCACGAATTCTCCAGCATCAGCCTCTACGACCCAAGCTTTCTAAATAATAGTGAAATTTTTCCTTACCAAAGGTTTTATAAAACCCGCTACCATTTCTTAATAAAAGAAACAAAAAAAAGTTAATAAACATTATGATTCTTGTGAAAGGCAGAGAGTGCCAATTTTGGTGTTTATGCCCATCAATGAAATTTATTTAAAATATCAATAAAATTATGCAAGCAATCTTCAAAATGGGGTTCAATTAAAGGGCCCCACTTTTTAATGGCAAGAAGGCATTAAAGGGAAAAAAATAAATTGAAATACATAAAAATAGTTCAAATCTCAAAGAATATGAAAATGTACACATACATACATACATACATACATACATACATACATACATACAAATATGTATATATATATAGAGAGAGAGGGATGCTATATACATACCCACTTCTAAACAGAAGCATTGGTGAAGTTGAGAAGGGAAATGGGTGAAAGGAAGAGGTAAATGTATAGAAGAGAGATGAGAGAATTGGTAAATCTCTAGCAAAAAATAAAAGTCTCACGTGAAAAGTCTCATGGATTAGGGTGGGATTCTTTATAGGGTTTGGTATTTATACTTTTCACTAAAAAGTCACACAAATTCCTAATTTTAAAAAAATCCATTGAAATTAGCAAATTTTTGAATACCAAAAGACTTTTTGTTACTTGTTTAAAGTCCTGATTGAATACCACTAGATTTGGACACCTTCTTTAAAGTATCCGAATAATCCTGATTGAATACCAAAAGACTTATTTAGATTATTTAAAAGTCTTAATTGAATACCACAAGACTTATTTATCTCAAAATAGTCTTTTAAAATCCTAATTGAATACACCCCCCTAAAAGTCAAAGTGACACTAGGTTAATAGTTAAAGGACTAATAGAATAGTTTACTCTTGATTATATTTTGATTTTTTTTTATTAATTTGACACATTTTAAAATTAAATGATAGTGAGATCTTCTATTAATTTGAGAGTAAAAAAAATATATTTTACTTTTTTAGTATTGTTAACTAGTATAAAATATCTCAACAGCTTGATTAACCGACACTTCTATGGAAATTTACATACATATATATTTATACACGGGTAAGAGGGGATCATCTTCCTCATTTACACAGCATTCCTGCACTACTATATATATATATAAAGTACGGAAAAGTTGAAGAGGGGCACTTGCCCTCGGCATCCGTCCCTGCAACCAATTTTCCTATATTAAAAAATAGAGACCTTTTGAAAAACATAATTTATAAATTAAGATTTATAGTTGACCAAATTTTACGAGGAGTGTAAAGTTAATTTTATAATAAATTTTTAAATTATATTTTTTTTATAGAATCATTCAAAATTAAATTTATACTAAACTTTTTTAGCATATTATTATAAATAAATGTTTAATTAACGGTGCTTTAGAATAATTTTAACAAATTACATATTTAAAATCTATTTATTAATAAAATGCATATAATAATTTTTTTAAAATTAAGTTTGCACTTTTTATTTTATAAAATATTACTATGTATTTGTGTTTATTTGACATTGTTTAAAGTTTTATGAATGAAACATAAGAATATACTTGTTAAAAAATATAAATAAATCATGCAAATCAATTTGCATTAAAATGACATGTACCATTAGTGCTTTTTCTATCGATTTTATAATCGGCAAATCCACATCGGAATAACTTATTAGGTCAAAAGTGTTATATTGACCTAATGTCTTAATCTTATTTTGATAATAACAATAAATCAATCATGTGTAATTTAACATGTTTCTTGATATAAGTATATAGTTTATTTACTTGAAAAATTTAAGAAAAACATGACAAGGATTACTCTTTCAATATTCGATTATTAGACAAAACAGGGATCACTCTTTCACTATTCGATCACTGGACAAGACAAGGAAGACCAAATCTCTTAATGCAAATCATGAAGCACACATGATCAAAAGACTATATGAAAAACTTCTAAGAAAAAGTTTCAAGTGAAGATAAATTCGAAGAAACAAATCAAAGCATTCGAAGACTCGTTAATTCAGTAATTGAATGAGTGCTTAAGATTTATGTAAAATTACTTTTTTGAACAAATCCTTATAGCTCAAACGTATTCATGCATCTTTTAAAGATTGATTCAACTAAGCTTGAAATTGAATTTATTTGAAAAACATCATTTTACAAAGATCGAGTTTCAAAATAAATTCATATTAATTTTAAATGATCATATTTTAAGCTTTAATAAAAATAGGTATCTTAGAAACATATCTTCGAGTTTAAAAATTATTAGAATTGTATTTGGAATTAAA
Organism: Lonicera japonica; assembly: GCA_021464415.1. Lineage (NCBI taxonomy): Eukaryota > Viridiplantae > Streptophyta > Magnoliopsida > Dipsacales > Caprifoliaceae > Lonicera > Lonicera japonica. The sequence continues at coordinate 66,016,907 of CM038466.1, read as the reverse complement.
TTGCTAAATTGCAAAAATATTTTTATTTTACATTTAAAATTCACTCTGTTTTTGCACAGTTTTGATCTAACAGTATGATGTAGGCCTTCCCAAACTTCGATCATTTAAAATTTTTTACAGTAGTTAGACAACATCTCTTAGCACTTTTGACTAAAATTTGAGCACGATCCAACGATCAAATTCAGAGAAATTATCAAAACAAATTTGAATTTTTTGTCAAAACTAACTGTTGAAAAATTTGAAAATGTATACATTTGACCAAAAACCTTTCTTAATCATGCCCAACGGCCATTTACTTTTGTAAGCTATATATATGATGTCCTAGACATATTTTAACATACCTTGAATCATTCTAATACTCTATTATTCATATATTCATATATACAAAGATTCAAGAACACATTTTGATCAATCTTTCATCTTTTGAGCTCTATATTTTGATCAATTTTGATAACTCTAGTGTGAGCTTCATTTGTAATTTTCAAATACACTTGAGAGTTATTGTATTGGTGTGTATCACCACAAATAATTCATTCTTTATTTCAAAAGAGAGTTTGTCTCTTTGTAGAGTAAGATAGCATATCTTGTGAGAAGTGTAGTGGATATAGCTACATTATGAGTGTTGTGTGCATAGCAACATTTGTATTGAGGTTTGATTTTCATCTGAAGAAGATTGAATAGTGAAAATTCTCGGGGAACTAACCGAGAGCGGATGTATGGTTTAGGAAACCGAACCGTGAAGACAAAAAGTCTTGAGTTTCAAATTGGTTTAATCTTTCTAAACTCAAGCTCTCTTTTTTTTGCTATATTATTATTTGTATTTTGAGATTGCTTATTTGCTTGTCTTGGGATTGATTATTTGAAATTGATTATTTTTTTGATATTGTTGCTTAGCTAAGTTGTTTTGCTTAAACATTTTAAAAATATTTTAATTCCACATTAAGTTTTTAAAACCCTATTCACCTCCTTCTAGGGTTGTTTTCCGACCAACATAATTCAATTAAATAACTAAAAAAAAGAGTCTTGGCAAACCTATTTAAAATTTTTAAATTGGCAAATATGATAAATTGACAAAAGAAAACCAAATAACTTGTAGTTTAATTTCAAAGAAAGAGAAGCATACTAAATATACTACCATGACCACCAATAACATGACTTGTAACTTTAAGAAAATAAAATAACTAATATATATATATATATATATATTAATTTGATCAATTTACACAACCCCGAAATCAATCCAATATTTTTCAGTTTTCAAAAAGTAGATCCAATCCAGTCCGATCAATTCATAAATCCAAAAAATTGGATTGGATTTGATCAATCGATTTGGATTGAATCTTGCCCAACCCCACTTCAAGTACCTTTTGCTGTATATGTAAATTAACATAATTTATTTACGTGATTATATAGACATACACATATGTAAATTAACATATGGAAAAAATGATAGGCCTTATCGTTTCAACTTACTAATTCTTATCGTGATCCACTTTCTGTCGTGTAATATAAAATGCCATATGTTGCATGGTCCGTACTAAATGTATACGTTAGCCATGCATACAAGATGTATATAGATATAACATATGCTATTTATGAGTCGAGAAGTTTTCAATTGGGATCTTACTTGTCACTGACACAACTGCGTCCTCGATCGAAACTTTGTAAAAAAGAAACGAAAATAAAAATCTAGCTCTGAAACCCTAATTATATATTGACTGAAAACATCCGTACTTTAGAGTTTTCAACTAGTCTTAAACTAAGTAATATTGAAAAACAATTAAACATAAATAAAAATTCATTCTAATTATCTATCAAAGTCGCCGAACTTTCCTCTTTTAATTCACGACAGTAAAAGTTACGAGCAACATTATTCAGTTGATGCAGATTATAATAGTTTATTACGACAATAAAAGAGGAAAATTAAAATAAATATAGAGATTCTTTTATAAAGTAAGAGATTATACATTGAAAAACTAATTTTGAGTAATTAACAAATTTTAGGAATAAAAAACAACGAATTTCATTCATATTCAAGAAAAAACTAGTGTGTTATTGATTAAAGCGAAGCCACGTTAATTTTTGAATAACCAACGTGCCCTTCTCACAGATAGCCACGCTCCTTTTATTACAACAGACCCCCTTTTCTCTCTCTACACTTTCTCTCTCTATATATAAATATGAATTTTCGCCTGAAAATACGACTATCATGCCCTAATCCGACCGCAACAAAACCCATAGATTCATACAAGAATGAAAAGAAAAGAATACTCAAATCATACCTTTAAGTCCTTATAATTCATAGCTCAAAGTCTTCAATTCAACTTTCAGTCAATTTCCACCACTGTTTTGAACAAGATCAAAGCATCTAAAAAAAGATCTGAGGTTATAAATCTGAGCTTCTTCAATGGCAGTCACTTATTCAGGCAAGTTATTCTTGCTGTTTTTGCTTTTAATTTTCGATTTTATTGCCATTTCTAAGGTTTATGCGGAGCCGATTTCTGTTTATCCAAATGAACAAGAGCATCATGTTACTGCTACTAAACCTGATACCAATGTTGATTTAAATGTAATAATGAATCGTCACCAGCTCCAATTAGAAAAGCTCGAGGACCTAGTGAAAAACCTTAGTGAATTGGTATCTAGGTTAGAATCGAAGTTTGCCAAGCCTATAATATCTGTACCTTACAGTGACGAGAGAAACAGTGTTGATTTGAATAAGGAGAGAGTGAAATTCGATAATAAAAAGAGCGAATGTGACCGAGTAGTTGTGGAGAGTAATGTGAAAGATGGAGATAGAGTAGGGGCAGTTTCTGTTACTAAGCATAGTTTGTTTTGGTCCGAGAGGTTTCAGTTTGTGTCTGCGGTTAAGTTGGATTCGAAAGCTACTTGTGTTAACGTGTTGCCATTTAAGGATTTTGAAGGGATGAGCAAGTATTTTGCAGTTGGGGATGGTCAAGGTAGGGTTTATATGTTCTTGAGAGATGGTGATGTTATGCTTGAATTCTGTACGCTTTCAAATTCACCTGTTACGGCCATGTTATCGTACTTGTCTTTTTATAAGAACCAAAGCATTTTAGTTACAGGGCATGAGAATGGTGTCATTTTGGTGCATAGGGTTTGGGAAGTTGCTCAAGGAGAGGAATTGAGTTCACTTCGGATGGAAAATGTAGGGAAGTTTTCTTTACCGGAAAATGAGGATGGTGGGTCCCGGATTACAATCTTGGAAGTGCATCATGTTGGGAGGACAAGGTACATTTTGTCAACTGATGAGAGTGGAAAGATTAGGGTTTTTAGGGAAAATGGGACTGTCTATGGATTGGCTGTACCAACGAGTAGGCCGCTCGCGTTCTTGAAGCAAAGGCTTTTGTTCTTGACTGAGGCCGGTGCTGGTTCTTTGGATTTGAGGACCATGAAGATTAGGGAATCCGAGTGCGAAGGTTTGAACCATTCTCTCGCCCGGAATTACGTTTTTGATGCCATAGACCGGTCTAAAGCGTATGGTTTTACTTCAGAGGGGGACTTGATTCATGTGTTTTTGTTAGGCGATATAACAAACTTCAAATGCAGAGTTAGATCCAAGAAGAAGGTCGAAATGGATGAGCCTCTAGCCTTACAAGCAATAAAGGGTTACTTGCTTATCATTAACAAAGAGAAGGCTTTTGTGTTCAATGTTTCGTCTCATCAACATTATGTGAGGGCTGGTGGGCCCCGGCTCTTGTTCTCGGCAGGGCTCGACGAGATTGTAGCATCGTTCCTAAATTATCAACCGATGGATTTAGACTCGCAAAAGAGAGGAGTAATACCGATAATAGCGAGTGACGTTGAAAAGCTTGTTATCCTTAGTCTAGGAAGTGGTTATGTGGGAATGTATCGATCTAATCTACCGGTGTCTAAAGGAGAATTCAATTCTATAATGTGGAGTAGTCCGGTTCTGTTTTTCATTCTCTTCCTCTTTGGAGCGTGGCAATTTTTTGCCAACAAGAAGGAAGCTCTTACCTCGTGGGGCCCAGATGACCCATTTTCTTCCGGGTCGGCTACAAGTGGAGCTCCATTAGGATCTGTGTCTAATGAAAGGTTACTCACTGATCCTTCTATGAGAAATGCGGATATTGTGGATCTTAGAGGCAGTAGTGGTCTAAGAGGTCCATCAAGAAGATTTGTGGCTCCATCTCCATCACAGTATCCTGGTGGGACAGGCGGTTCCTATAGGCCGTCTCCGGTGGATAACAACTCTAGGCCTCTTCCTGTTGATCCGAGTTTTAGAGGGACGTCGGAGTTGAAATTTAGGGGTTCGAATATAGATTCTACTGGCTTTCCAAAAAGAAGAGAGCCTCTATATGTAAACAATCAAGTAGTTGATGACGGTGACCAGTAAAAGAAATGACAAGCACTGGCTCACCGTGGGTGGTTGTTTTGAAGTTTTCTTTCTAAAGCTGGTGGGTTATTTGTGCTTGCTGGAGTTGTACTTTGTAAAACTTATATGCGAAGAGGAATAATAAGAGAAATCTCAAGTGCTTTTATTCGAAATATCTCGACCTTTGAAAGTGTACTGTCTCAAAAGCTCATACGTGCATAATTTCTTATCGTTATCTATCATTGTAAATGGTAAAATACAGCACGTGCCTTTTATCGTTATCCATCATTATCATGGTTTTAAATAACGGTATGAGGTATGCCGCTGAAATTAATGGTATAAAATATCGGATATGTTTCACACACTTATTGTTCTGTAGAGAAATGCTTGACCAAACTCCAACGCTAGGATACCGGGGGAGACGTAACGGTATACTGACATGTACTATAACGATGATCACAAAATGAGAAAATTGTGATGGGTTTTAGACCAAATTTGTAGGCTTCGAGTAACATGGGACATATATATACTTAATCTACCAATACAACTGAGATTATTGCATTAAGAAAATGCCTTCTTCGACATGATTGTGTTGTAACTGTTTTGGGATTCTCCGTACAATCAATCTTTTTCTCTTTTATTGAATTACAATGATAGGAATCAAACTCTTTTAATTTTTGCCAAGTATTGATGCTAGTTACAACAATTAGTTAAAAAAGTGTATCGACTGAAGTGAAAGAAACATAAACCTGCACCAACTGAATATTAATAGTTGGTAGTATGTTTGCTTCTCACTCTCCTTTTCTCCTTGTTGGGTTGGGTGCCGGAAATGGAAAAATATTATTAGAATGCAGTTGCGGAAAGCATTAAAATTAGTTAAAAAGAGTAGGTTGGTATTTGGATAATTGCTTAAGTAGTTTGCAGTTTCTTTCACAGTTATGGGAAGTTTAGTGGCTCAGAGCATCTGGAGTAGTTGTATCGTAATTGGCCTAAACCAGGTGTAGAGGTAAACAAACTATCTTTGGACTTCACAATTTTTTTGTTTTTGATATGAAGCAACAGTGAGATCCGGCCGGTGGTTCTTTGGACTTCACTTTATTGGCTAATAGCCTTTTTGGGATATTGGAAAATAGGGATTTTTTGAACCCTAAGAGGTGGTCTAGTGGTTCACTAGTTCCTTGTAAGGGATCAATCTATTTAGCGGGAGATCTCGTGTTCGAATTTCTTCAAGTGCAAGCTGTTTGAAAAAAGAAAATTGGGATTTTTTGAAAAAGTTTTATCGAAAAAATCGGGGAATAATACTTTTGTAAATTAAGAGCTTATTTTTTTTTACCAAACTTTAAAAAGAGTGTAACATTGACTTAGCAGTAGATTTTTTAATTCTAATATTTTATGGTATCGTGTAAAATTAAATTTGCACTGCATATTTTTTTAGTAGATTACTATGTCAAATTGACTTGGATTTAGAGTTATTTTAACAAGTTACAAATTTAAATCCTTTTATTAATAAAATACACATGATAGTTATTTTGAGTTATGCAAAGTTAAGTTTACACTTATTGTTTTCTAATACATTACTATGTATTGAGATTTATTTGATAATGCTTTAAAGTTATTTAAGTGACACGTACAAATATACTAGTTAACAAATATAAAAATGTCCTGCAAAATAAATTTGCATTAATTTTTTTAGATTATAAAGCTAAATTTGCACAAAACATAATTTTGATCAAATCCTTCATTTTAAAATAGAATTGATAAATAAGCCTTTATTTTAATTATTTTTTTTAGAAAAATGCCTTTATTTTAAAAAAATATTATTGTATGTATTTTTTGCAAAAAATATTGTTATACAAGACCTTTTGTTCCATTTTTAATAGTTCTTTTTAACTTTATATATGCATATATAAAATATTGTACGAAATTTGAATTTTCACTGGTACAGAAAAGAGGCGTCATATACTTCATAAACGTGTTCTAATGTGCATTCTTCTAATTGTTTCATATATAATTTATTATTAATCCTGGTGTCATGCTGAACTTTTTTTCCTAATAAAATTAGATTGAAGAAATAACCTTTTTTTGATTTATTATTATTAAAGGCGATGATTAATCCGGGACCTCCTTATTAAGAAGACAAATAGGACACCAATGTTGGTGTCATGAAATGGGGGGGGGGGGGGGGGGGGGGGGGGGGGGGACATGGGGGGGGGGGGGGGGGGGGGGGGGGGGGGGGGGGGGGGGGGGGGGGGGGGGGGGGGGGGGGGGGGGGGGGGGGGGGGGGGGGGGGGGGGGGGGGGGGGGGGGGGGGGGGGGGGGGGGGGGGGGGGGGGGGGGGGGGGGGGGGGGGGGGGGGGGGGGGGGGGGGGGGGGGGGGGGGGGGGGGGGGGGGGGGGGGGGGGGGGGGGGGGGGGGGGGGGGGGGGGGGGGGGGGGGGGGGGGGGGGGGGGGGGGGGGGGGGGGGGGGGGGGGGGGGGGGGGGGGGGGGGGGGGGGGGGGGGGGGGGGGGGGGGGGGGGGGGGGGGGGGGGGGGGGGGGGGGGGGGGGGGGGGGGGGGGGGGGGGGGGGGGGGGGGGGGGGGGGGGGGGGGGGGGGGGGGGGGGGGGGGGGGGGGGGGGGGGGGGGGGGGGGGGGGGGGGGGGGGGGGGGGGGGGGGGGGGGGGGGGGGGGGGGGGGGGGGGGGGGGGGGGGGGGGGGGGGGGGGGGGGGGGGGGGGGGGGGGGGGGGGGGGGGGGGGGGGGGGGGGGGGGGGGGGGGGGGGGGGGGGGGGGGGGGGGGGGGGGGGGGGGGGGGGGGGGGGGGGGGGGGGGGGGGGGGGGGGGGGGGGGGGGGGGGGGGGGGGGGGGGGGGGGGGGGGGGGGGGGGGGGGGGGGGGGGGGGGGGGGGGGGGGGGGGGGGGGGGGGGGGGGGGGGGGGGGGGGGGGGGGGGGGGGGGGGGGGGGGGGGGGGGGGGGGGGGGGGGGGGGGGGGGGGGGGGGGGGGGGGGGGGGGGGGGGGGGGGGGGGGGGGGGGGGGGGGGGGGGGGGGGGGGGGGGGGGGGGGGGGGGGGGGGGGGGGGGGGGGGGGGGGGGGGGGGGGGGGGGGGGGGGGGGGGGGGGGGGGGGGGGGGGGGGGGGGGGGGGGGGGGGGGGGGGGGGGGGGGGGGGGGGGGGGGGGGGGGGGGGGGGGGGGGGGGGGGGGGGGGGGGGGGGGGGGGGGGGGGGGGGGGGGGGGGGGGGGGGGGGGGGGGGGGGGGGGGGGGGGGGGGGGGGGGGGGGGGGGGGGGGGGGGGGGGGGGGGGGGGGGGGGGGGGGGGGGGGGGGGGGGGGGGGGGGGGGGGGGGGGGGGGGGGGGGGGGGGGGGGGGGGGGGGGGGGGGGGGGGGGGGGGGGGGGGGGGGGGGGGGGGGGGGGGGGGGGGGGGGGGGGGGGGGGGGGGGGGGGGGGGGGGGGGGGGGGGGGGGGGGGGGGGGGGGGGGGGGGGGGGGGGGGGGGGGGGGGGGGGGGGGGGGGGGGGGGGGGGGGGGGGGGGGGGGGGGGGGGGGGGGGGGGGGGGGGGGGGGGGGGGGGGGGGGGGGGGGGGGGGGGGGGGGGGGGGGGGGGGGGGGGGGGGGGGGGGGGGGGGGGGGGGGGGGGGGGGGGGGGGGGGGGGGGGGGGGGGGGGGGGGGGGGGGGGGGGGGGGGGGGGGGGGGGGGGGGGGGGGGGGGGGGGGGGGGGGGGGGGGGGGGGGGGGGGGGGGGGGGGGGGGGGGGGGGGGGGGGGGGGGGGGGGGGGGGGGGGGGGGGGGGGGGGGGGGGGGGGGGGGGGGGGGGGGGGGGGGGGGGGGGGGGGGGGGGGGGGGGGGGGGGGGGGGGGGGGGGGGGGGGGGGGGGGGGGGGGGGGGGGGGGGGGGGGGGGGGGGGGGGGGGGGGGGGGGGGGGGGGGGGGGGGGGGGGGGGGGGGGGGGGGGGGGGGGGGGGGGGGGGGGGGGGGGGGGGGGGGGGGGGGGGGGGGGGGGGGGGGGGGGGGGGGGGGGGGGGGGGGGGGGGGGGGGGGGGGGGGGGGGGGGGGGGGGGGGGGGGGGGGGGGGGGGGGGGGGGGGGGGGGGGGGGGGGGGGGGGGGGGGGGGGGGGGGGGGGGGGGGGGGGGGGGGGGGGGGGGGGGGGGGGGGGGGGGGGGGGGGGGGGGGGGGGGGGGGGGGGGGGGGGGGGGGGGGGGGGGGGGGGGGGGGGGGGGGGGGGGGGGGGGGGGGGGGGGGGGGGGGGGGGGGGGGGGGGGGGGGGGGGGGGGGGGGGGGGGGGGGGGGGGGGGGGGGGGGGGGGGGGGGGGGGGGGGGGGGGGGGGGGGGGGGGGGGGGGGGGGGGGGGGGGGGGGGGGGGGGGGGGGGGGGGGGGGGGGGGGGGGGGGGGGGGGGGGGGGGGGGGGGGGGGGGGGGGGGGGGGGGGGGGGGGGGGGGGGGGGGGGGGGGGGGGGGGGGGGGGGGGGGGGGGGGGGGGGGGGGGGGGGGGGGGGGGGGGGGGGGGGGGGGGGGGGGGGGGGGGGGGGGGGGGGGGGGGGGGGGGGGGGGGGGGGGGGGGGGGGGGGGGGGGGGGGGGGGGGGGGGGGGGGGGGGGGGGGGGGGGGGGGGGGGGGGGGGGGGGGGGGGGGGGGGGGGGGGGGGGGGGGGGGGGGGGGGGGGGGGGGGGGGGGGGGGGGGGGGGGGGGGGGGGGGGGGGGGGGGGGGGGGGGGGGGGGGGGGGGGGGGGGGGGGGGGGGGGGGGGGGGGGGGGGGGGGGGGGGGGGGGGGGGGGGGGGGGGGGGGGGGGGGGGGGGGGGGGGGGGGGGGGGGGGGGGGGGGGGGGGGGGGGGGGGGGGGGGGGGGGGGGGGGGGGGGGGGGGGGGGGGGGGGGGGGGGGGGGGGGGGGGGGGGGGGGGGGGGGGGGGGGGGGGGGGGGGGGGGGGGGGGGGGGGGGGGGGGGGGGGGGGGGGGGGGGGGGGGGGGGGGGGGGGGGGGGGGGGGGGGGGGGGGGGGGGGGGGGGGGGGGGGGGGGGGGGGGGGGGGGGGGGGGGGGGGGGGGGGGGGGGGGGGGGGGGGGGGGGGGGGGGGGGGGGGGGGGGGGGGGGGGGGGGGGGGGGGGGGGGGGGGGGGGGGGGGGGGGGGGGGGGGGGGGGGGGGGGGGGGGGGGGGGGGGGGGGGGGGGGGGGGGGGGGGGGGGGGGGGGGGGGGGGGGGGGGGGGGGGGGGGGGGGGGGGGGGGGGGGGGGGGGGGGGGGGGGGGGGGGGGGGGGGGGGGGGGGGGGGGGGGGGGGGGGGGGGGGGGGGGGGGGGGGGGGGGGGGGGGGGGGGGGGGGGGGGGGGGGGGGGGGGGGGGGGGGGGGGGGGGGGGGGGGGGGGGGGGGGGGGGGGGGGGGGGGGGGGGGGGGGGGGGGGGGGGGGGGGGGGGGGGGGGGGGGGGGGGGGGGGGGGGGGGGGGGGGGGGGGGGGGGGGGGGGGGGGGGGGGGGGGGGGGGGGGGGGGGGGGGGGGGGGGGGGGGGGGGGGGGGGGGGGGGGGGGGGGGGGGGGGGGGGGGGGGGGGGGGGGGGGGGGGGGGGGGGGGGGGGGGGGGGGGGGGGGGGGGGGGGGGGGGGGGGGGGGGGGGGGGGGGGGGGGGGGGGGGGGGGGGGGGGGGGGGGGGGGGGGGGGGGGGGGGGGGGGGGGGGGGGGGGGGGGGGGGGGGGGGGGGGGGGGGGGGGGGGGGGGGGGGGGGGGGGGGGGGGGGGGGGGGGGGGGGGGGGGGGGGGGGGGGGGGGGGGGGGGGGGGGGGGGGGGGGGGGGGGGGGGGGGGGGGGGGGGGGGGGGGGGGGGGGGGGGGGGGGGGGGGGGGGGGGGGGGGGGGGGGGGGGGGGGGGGGGGGGGGGGGGGGGGGGGGGGGGGGGGGGGGGGGGGGGGGGGGGGGGGGGGGGGGGGGGGGGGGGGGGGGGGGGGGGGGGGGGGGGGGGGGGGGGGGGGGGGGGGGGGGGGGGGGGGGGGGGGGGGGGGGGGGGGGGGGGGGGGGGGGGGGGGGGGGGGGGGGGGGGGGGGGGGGGGGGGGGGGGGGGGGGGGGGGGGGGGGGGGGGGGGGGGGGGGGGGGGGGGGGGGGGGGGGGGGGGGGGGGGGGGGGGGGGGGGGGGGGGGGGGGGGGGGGGGGGGGGGGGGGGGGGGGGGGGGGGGGGGGGGGGGGGGGGGGGGGGGGGGGGGGGGGGGGGGGGGGGGGGGGGGGGGGGGGGGGGGGGGGGGGGGGGGGGGGGGGGGGGGGGGGGGGGGGGGGGGGGGGGGGGGGGGGGGGGGGGGGGGGGGGGGGGGGGGGGGGGGGGGGGGGGGGGGGGGGGGGGGGGGGGGGGGGGGGGGGGGGGGGGGGGGGGGGGGGGGGGGGGGGGGGGGGGGGGGGGGGGGGGGGGGGGGGGGGGGGGGGGGGGGGGGGGGGGGGGGGGGGGGGGGGGGGGGGGGGGGGGGGGGGGGGGGGGGGGGGGGGGGGGGGGGGGGGGGGGGGGGGGGGGGGGGGGGGGGGGGGGGGGGGGGGGGGGGGGGGGGGGGGGGGGGGGGGGGGGGGGGGGGGGGGGGGGGGGGGGGGGGGGGGGGGGGGGGGGGGGGGGGGGGGGGGGGGGGGGGGGGGGGGGGGGGGGGGGGGGGGGGGGGGGGGGGGGGGGGGGGGGGGGGGGGGGGGGGGGGGGGGGGGGGGGGGGGGGGGGGGGGGGGGGGGGGGGGGGGGGGGGGGGGGGGGGGGGGGGGGGGGGGGGGGGGGGGGGGGGGGGGGGGGGGGGGGGGGGGGGGGGGGGGGGGGGGGGGGGGGGGGGGGGGGGGGGGGGGGGGGGGGGGGGGGGGGGGGGGGGGGGGGGGGGGGGGGGGGGGGGGGGGGGGGGGGGGGGGGGGGGGGGGGGGGGGGGGGGGGGGGGGGGGGGGGGGGGGGGGGGGGGGGGGGGGGGGGGGGGGGGGGGGGGGGGGGGGGGGGG